>JBAJMU010000005.1:3879630-4098780 GCA_037952995.1 Hyposoter didymator | reverse complement strand
GGGGGGGGGGGGGGGGGGGGGCAAAAAAGCTTCGTTATCCATTGTTTAGTGAATATGGTACGATATAGAGCAGTTGCAGGGAATGAATTTGAAGAAAAAAAAAAACAGAAAGGAATAAAGCAGAGAAAATCTCGAACAAGAGAAACAACAGCATCAACGCCTTGCTTGACTAACTTGGCTATTCTTATTTTCCGTGACGTAGCTAATGGTTCTGTTTTCTTTTTCTTTTGCTTTCTTGTCTTCGAATCTACGCACTCTACCTTAATCAAGAAAGTATGGCGTCGTTGCAATGGCTTTCAACTCCCCGGTGCAAGCGCTCTGTTGATTCGTATTACACCCACGATTCCGATTTGTATGCAAAATCGATGACCCAATTGAGCGGCGGAGAAACGTCATTGTTCACCCTCGATTGCTGCCTCGCCGGTTGAATTTTATGAATCAAGGATCTCCGATAAAAACGGAACGGCCAACCTTCCCACATGCACCTTTGGCCAACCAAGACCGATTTTTATAACCGTTTGCGCCATGACAAATGCCCTTAGAAACGACCGCACAGAAATGAACTGAGAATAAAGTTATTCAGGTTCAATGTTTAAACACGCTCTTCACAAAAACGCTCTCCATTGTTGGTCCAAATTCGCAAAAATGTTGAGTTCAAAAGCTAAGCTGCGGCAGCCACGGATATTAATTCCAGTGGGAATTTGTATGTCAAGCTCCATTTGGTCATTGAAGACTATTCATCCAGAGGTAAGCTTAGCTAAACAAGAGTGACGTGAAAATTTAGAGCTGGAACGTATTACTTTACTGCAATCACATCACATGTTACGCGCGCCGGTGCAAAAACCCTGGGAGACTAGATCTCGTCGATATAAATATATTCGGGGTTCAGAGCCCGTTCAGCTTGTATGTACGTCCGGGTTAAGGTACCGTTGAGGTTGGGGTGACTACTGGACCGTTGACCCATGGGAGCATGTTTCGGTAACTCGACAGAGAAATGAGTGAAACGGAAGACTGAACCTCGGGAATAGAACGGTACCCATGACCTCGGTTAACCCATCACTCGTCCACACACTACAGCCCTCCAACCGCTTCCTCGTCTTGGACTCCGAAGACTAGTGTACCCGCACTCCTGAATCATTGAGGAAACACGAACGAATTGCCACGGGCCAGAATAACGAATCAGTGGACACTCGAACTTACGAACAAAGTAATTTTCCAGCTGCCCATCCATCCTCACTGCTGTTTTCACATTCATGGACCAACCAAATAGCTCTCTGAATCTTCTGCAAATTGCCGAAACGGAATACACCTTGAGAATTCAATCGAACTTGTAAACATCGCGTATCAAGATCAAAAAGACTGTTGTAATTTGTTTCGGTGTTATCCAAAATTTGACAAAAATCAAATCTTAAGAATATCTTGGTTGAGACCAATCCGGCCGTACCAAGTGAACCACGTAAACCCTTGTATTACCTCATCCGAGCACTTTCGCATCAACTCTGGTCAAATATTTTCCTAAGCAATGATATCCGATGAATGCAGTGAGGTCTCTATTCTCACGTGGCTGTAATTCATACTTTCCAGCAACTGATGCCAGGTTTTTCAGGCTGAGAAAGTTATTGATATTCATTGGTTTTGCAGAAAGAAAAAACGCTGCAAATTGAAAGTTGCGAATGGCTCTTTCAAGATCTGGCAAGATGCTCAAATCTTCCGCTATGAGAAAGCCAAAATTATAAATATTCTTTCGTGAATCTTGAGAAAGCAATTTGTAGCTTTCAATTTGTAAATTTTCCAAAAATAATTTCGACAACTTTTCCAGAAAGTAAAAAGGAAGGACAGACTCATACGCAATATCTTACAAAAATTCCAAAACTTAAAGGGGTTAGACGATTTTTCGAAAAATTCAGATTTTCGTTAAATTCGAATAATCATAAAATTTAAAACTCGCGCGATACTAACGATTACCTTTATTTATTGCAATGAAGAATTTTCATGAAAAAAAAATTACCCAAGCGACGATTATCAATAATATAACAAGTGATTTTCATATTTTAAGTTCATGGAGTTTTTATGGGGTTTTATGGGATTCTCAGTCTCCCCCCTCCTAAATATTATATGGGATATCTTTTTTCAACAATAGTAGTCAACAAAAAAATTTGTCAAACATTTCATACAAATTTGAAGGAATTTCTCGCAAAAGCCGCGAATTCAAATATTTACCAAACATTCCACAAAAATTTGGAGCAATTCTTCGCGATAGCTGCGATTGTAAATATTTACCGGATCTCGTGTCAGCTTAGGAATTCGGCGCACAGTCAGGAAGTGAAACGAAAATTCGCCTTTTGACGTTTTTTTTTCAAGTTTAATAGCACCAGACGTCAAAATCACAAAATTAAACATTTCGACCCGAATTCGAATGATTATTCAACCCATAACAATACGCGAGGTATGATTTAGGTGATTCTTTTGAAGCTTCGATGTATGTTCAGTCTTTCGTTCTGATTATTAATTAGTCCATATTTGTGCTCTTAACAGCTTGAGACCACATGCTCATCAAGGGGTCTGGACCCCCACCTTTGATTCTTTGGCGCACACTGAAAGTCGGCTCAGGTATTTAAGGCTCCTGCAACTTCTGTCTGGATCCGATCTCCGATAATCATCAGTCCGAGAATTTTTTTCACGTACCCCTGTAAGTAATTTGCTTCTTCGTACGTTTTTATAACTTGGATATAAAAAAGTTAATAGTTTCTAATGATGCCGACCAACGAAAATGCCGTGAATATTGAGCCGCCATTGAAATTACGTTTTCTATTAATTTCCAGTTAATCGGATTGAATTAAGAGGAAAACCATGTTGAAAGCAATATCGTTCGCTGTGGCCGGCTTCCTCCTGGTTTCCATCGTTCTAGCAGATGCTGACACGGATCAATCACTTCCGGTAAGGTCCATCCTGCGCGAAGAAACAAATCTTCTCGACGCAGACAATTGTCAGTCTCCGAAAAGTCCCGCGTATCGTACTCGTGAAGTATTTCGTAAAATCTCACCGAAATTATTTCCATAACTTCGAACTTTGAAAAATTGCTGAAGAATTTCGTAATTTTATGAATCAAGAGACGCGGTTGCGACTCGACGCCAAATATCGAAAAGCAAGTGCAGCGCAAGCCCTTTTCCTGCTTCTGCACGCGAATACACCGGTTTTTATTTCTATACAATTCATTATTTTGAAGCGGAAATTCGCGAGACTGCAATTCGGAATGGTTAGAACGGAAAGATAAATTACGACATGGGAGTCATATTTTCGTAAAAACAATGCATTTGCAGGTCGACAGCACTTCGGTCGCTCCAACTGGTGCGATACTTTGTAAATTGGGAGGAATGGAAAAATCCTGTACAGTAAGTTATCTCCATTAAAACATTAAAATAAACTGCTCCTTTGTACTCTGCCGAAGGCTCGAACTTCGAATATTTTCATTCAAACTACAAATGGCAATTTTATATCAGAAGACCTCGTTTGAGATTTGCGGCTTGAAGTGCCACGTCCCTAGTGGTGGCCCTTTTGGGTAAATAGGCAATATGAATCGAGCTCCGGACGGCACGTGGCGCGGTTTCGAGAGCGTAAGATTTTTCTCCGTTCTCATAGTTCCGTTTCATTTCCTAAGAAAGTTACAATAATTTATTAACCTTGTAGGTTTGCATGGAGAAGCAATGTGCGCAGGGCCGGAATGACAACACAGAGGACCTTGCGTTTGTTAATTGCGACTAGTTCATAAGCAAACTTTATAGTCCGCAGAGTCATAGCCGAGACTTGAGCAAATACTCAGCTACGTACGTCAATCGAGCCAACACACGGGGAAAAAGGATTGAACGCTTTATTTATTCTGTAATTCACCCATTTTCATTTCCATATTCATTATTGTTAGTATGAGCCAATATGTGGCATTTAATTAATAAAATAATTAGTGCAATTATCGATAGTTTGTGTAGTCCCCATTGAAACTTATCGCAACCAAAATGAAGAAGAAAATGAAAACGAAGACCAACAATTGAGACTTTTTCCCACGTAAGAACTCGTAGACAATTTTCAAACCAACAGTTAGTCCAAATCGATTTGAAATTGTTTATTATGGTGGATATCGTTGGCAAAAACTTTATTAATTAAATGCGTAATGCGGAGATGCATGTACTTGCTTCAGATTTGATATATTTTTATATTGTCTTATTTCTAAAGTCACATGGTCACCGAGCTCATCGTAGTCATGCAACCGGGCGAAACACGTTCATCCACTATTTTCCTGGGTATTAACTCGCCAAACCAACTCATGCCCTCATCCAATGTGGCGTTTGTCTTGAAAATTTGTCGATAGAATTTTCGAACTGGCAAACCGGATTATTTATATTTGAAGGACTCGCACGATCTGTTGAAGCCGCTGCAACAAATCGCGCTAATAATTACAGTTCCTATTGGTCGTCCTGTCGGTTTTATTCTTTCGCAAATCCTCTTTTGATGTCACGAGGGAACGAGCGAGCAGCTAGGTTTTTAACGTACTATTTTTCGGACGATTCGTTTTTATGGAGAATCAGCACGATTGGGAATGAGCAAAAGAGAATAAAAGTTGGCATTACATCGGGATATCTATGCGGAGCAGCAGGAACCTGCAGTTGAAACTGATAGTGGCAGGTCACCGGCAAAACCGTTGGAAAAGTTTAAGGGAAGATAGGGAGGGAAGGGGACAGGAACGCAGTGGTTAGCGAGAGCAGTCCCGAGTGATGGCTAACGATCTCACTCTGCACACATAATCCGGTACTGCATCGTAGCACTTGCGAAAGAACTACCCGCTGTAGAAGCAGAGGGAAGAATATCGATCGGATCGAACATATTCTTCTCCTCTTCTCCCTTTAACAAGTCTCGCTCTCTCTTTCAACCTATTCCTGAGAGACTACCGGAAACAATTCTATACGTGCTGAAATTTCTCGTAGCCATGTAGCCTGCCACTTCTCTCACATGGCTCTGTATATATAAATCTGTAAAAAAAAAGACCAATCGCTGGCCCAAATCCGCAGGAACATTAGGATACTCCTATGGCGATAAACACTCAATAGACCTTGAAGAATTCATTTTAAAAAACTTTGCCAAATAGAGAAAAAACGTAGAGCCACTTCTGTAAAATTTTCGAAACTTCGAAAACGTTCCGCTGCCGTTCTGCCGTTCTGCAGATTTATTCGCAGTGGGCGAAGTATTTCGATCGGATCCAAGAATTGTGCTGACTTTATTATGATATCTGAATCAACACACATCAAGCAACCCGAACGAAGTCGTAGACGGCTATAAAGAAAATGCGCCTATTTTTTCGTATTCGAAATTCGTATACTTCTTTCTCACGTTCTTTCGCTTCTTCGCTGGCCTACTACCGGACCATCGATGGGTATCTAAACCCCATTATGCACTCACGCCACTCACAGTCGTCTTTGCCAAAGATTTTCTTTCGTGCTCATACGGTCTCAGCATGTTCGCAGCCTCCCATTAAACATTCTGCTGATATAAATGTTCTTCTTAATAGTCTAGATAATCCGACAGATTGTTCAACATTTAGAAATTGAAAAAAAATATTCCAGCCATTTTTTATTAACTCAGATTGATTAATGAATGAGAAAACGTATTTGGGGATCTAAACAACAAGATTTTCATTTCGCTTTGTATTTCGTGGGTATGATGTGGAGCAACTAATTCTTTCGCACCAACTGCGGTGACCAAACGCGTCGAACCAGGATATATAGCTACAAGATTTTTCGATGGGGCATTATCGATTATTTCTCTCGAGTTATGTGAACATATTCCGAAGCATCGATCTTCATTCATCGATGGGGTGTGGAAGAATATTTTACGAGCTATAAGGCTATATAAATATAAAATTCCTGCACCGTAACCTCCAATATTCTGTGCAAATGACCTGCCGCCCGGCACAGAAGTATATGGAACTATGATTTATTTATACAAATATCAAAAATAGATTGATCTCGCTCTCGCAGGCAAATAGTGATACGTATTCGCAGAGCAAAGCTCATTTTTAAAATAGTGAGGTCATCTCTGTCCCGATTTCTGCTCGAGGAATATGGTCGTTAAAAAATAGCCAACGAAAATGGGGCAAAATGTTTTAAGAAGGGAAGACGATGAGTTTTGTGAAGAGAGGAGAACAGGTCTGTGAGTATGTATATACATGGATATAGTGGCGGGTCAATGATGGTTGAAGATAAGTTTCAAGGACTTTGTCGAGTTGAAGAGAAGAGATACACTTCCTGGAGACCCAGGAGACTTGACGTCTTTTTCAGTTTGCTACGTTGAGACAACGTATTTTCTCTTTTTTTTTTGTCCTCGGTCTTCTTGTACTCTTGCAATACATGGAGAAGTATTGGAGTTAACTGAAGAGCGCTGAGTTTCCAAATAGTTTTCTCATTTTATCTTGCACAGCTTCCCTTCGTTTCTGCACGATATCTCTCTCCCAATCTTTTTTCATTGCTAGCCACTTTTTCGCCATTCCCCAATCCGTGTTCTTGTTCCTTCCTCTTTTCACAATTAACTCTCGTTCAACATAACGATACAACTCTTGGCCGGAACGATGGGTGTGGAACTCACGGGAGGCCTGGAATAACCAAAATAGCAGTCTGGCGGAGTGACAGGGCGGAATTGAGGCAGCGGAGATTGAAGATATTCGCGAGGCATGATGAACAATGCCTGTTATGCATCTCATCTGCCCCTGTCTTTTTCCTCCAACACCTGTCTGCTATTTTCCGCTTATTTCCATATATACGAGTACAATGACCTCAAACTTTTTTTCTTTGTACAAACCATTATCATTCGAAATATGGACATGTTGTCGAAGGAGCTCTATGATCTTGTGAAGCATTATGAAAAAATGAGCCGCAACAATTTACGAAGGACGAAGGAATTGGAACTCCAGCAACGTCAGCGTTGTCGGGTCGGTGTGGGCAACGTAGCATCAAGTCCAATGAAGAGTGACCGTTGAAGCTAAGTAGAGGATGACGGCCGTCCGATTGATCGATTGATTTGCTTGATGTTTTTCCTGTTTCATTTTTTATTGGATACTGTCTAGTAATTTTATTCTCATTCGATTTTGTTGTTTTTTACCATTTTCTCCCGGTCAACATTTTTTTTGTTTTACGTTGCTTTAATCTCGTGAACGGTCTTCTCAGGACTCGTGTCTGCGAGAAATATTTTCATGAAAATATAATTATGAAAAAGTTAAAAACGAATATATACGATTTCAACGTGATAATCGCCAGAGGAATGTGGAAAGATAGTCTTTGATTTATGGCGACCCTCCTCCGTCTGCATTTATCTTGACTCATCTTATTCCCAATATCAAGCCGTTCGCTTTCCGTCTTCATCGCGGAACCACTCCGTTCTCGTACTTCTTCTCCTCCAGCCAGCGTTGAATACGTGTGCATACATCATCCTGCGTGCATTTCCATAAAAAATGGTGCCCTTTTTCATGCCCCAGAAGTACGTAATCCCCGTCTGCGGTATCATTTTCCCCGGAACCGTGGCCCTCTCAATCGCCTTCACAAAGATCTTCGTTTCACTTATCTATGTTGTTCTTTTTTTTTCAAACCAACCGTGAAGGCTGCCTCGTTTCGGATCCTGACGATTTTTGCTCGAGCAGTCAAGGCAAAATGACTCTGGATATGCGACTGTTTAACGACGAAACTTTGAGAGACATCCGGAATATTCGTAAGTCAGACGTGAAGCTACGAGATTTCATTCTGAACGAGTGAGGCCGAAAATATCAATCAACAAAGTGATTTATGAAATCGAGGATTTTGATTTTTCGAAATGGCGACGTAGCGAGCAAAGAGTGCGGTAAAAAAAACAAGCAAGTGTCTCGGGGACAACGATGGAAGGTGATCGATCATGAAGATCATCTGATGCATCGTTGAGAGGCGATCATCATCGTTATTACGGTAATATTTGGGGATGGTTTAAGTCTTTACATAAATAAAATGTTGAGACGAATGGGGAGCTATATTGAAGCAATATTGCCAAAAAAATGAAAGATGTCGGATGAAAGAAAGTTTGGTCATGTTTTGCGCCTGCTCTGGTAGCCGTTTCGGCCATCGCCCAAGCAGACGAGAATATTTGTCGACCCCTAGGGAAAGGGGGGTGGGCAGGTCATGGCAAAACTCGTAGAGTGGCTTGACGCGTGTGAAAAGTTTTGGCTACTGAATAAAAAGTGGGAATACCGGTGGGCAATAAGTTTCAGAACGAAACTGCCAGGGCATATGGTAACCCCGGTCTCTGTCCTGACTGTTTACGGAAACTGGCTCGACAGCTTCCGTAACTGGTGTAGTACGCCAGACAACATGGTTGCTTGGTATTTTCTTTTCTCTCTTTCCTCTGTAGGATGACACGTTCTTCTACATTGTGCAGCTTCACGTGCACATTAAAATTAATGTCTCGTATGAAGTTGCGGTCGAAAAAGTACGAGGGCGAGAGGATGCCAGGTATAAGGAAGGGAAGGACGAAAGCGAACGTAACGTGGCTACGCAATGGCAACGAGATCCCGCGCTCGTACAATCCTCTATTCTGACTTTCTCCTCTTTCCGCTCTCCCCTTTCGCAAACCGCCTCCTATCCGTATCATTTTCTACCGGAGCGTAATCAGCAAACAGCTATAAACGTGTGTAACACGTGCACCGACTTTCCTGCCCACCATCGCGCAGGCAAGGTGCAGAGCCTTGTTTTTAACGCCGATCTTTTCAATTGGTTCTCACATGGAAATGAATCCAGTTTGACGATTAAGAATTCGGACAAAGGTTGGATTTTGGTAATCGATGGCGAATGCAATTTGGAAGAAACTATTACACACTTTCCAGCTGATTAGAAAGCCAAGCTCCTTAATACACGGAAGGTCGATATTATTTTGATGACTGATGACGTGGCACTAAAGTGATACGTCAATGTTCTCGGCTCTCCCTGGAAGAATGGAAACTGAGGCGATAGAAAATCTCGTGTAACATGCCCGAAAGCGCGAATTTTCCATGCGATACTCCCGGAACGTACGCCACGGTTTTCCCGTTCATGCAAATATTGGCAATAAATCGTATCCAACCGTGAATTCGTTACTTCCGGTTGGTCGCTTCGCAGCAAGCCAGAATCGAGACGAGAAAAAGAGAGAGAAAGTGAGAAAGGAATAAAAAGTGGAGAAAAAGGGGATGAGAAGGTAGTGGGTGTGTATGGGGCTAGAGAGCCACCAACTCTTCTCAACGCAGGAAGGAGAAAGAGTTGCCCGCAGAATATGCGGAAAAGAATACCCTCGTGCACCCCCACAGAGATTTTACACATACACATACTCAAACAACGAGTGGATTTTGCATACGCGCATATGTACAAAAATGTGTATCTATAGAGATGCAACATTGGAGAAGCAAGAGTAGAGGAAAGAGTAAAATCCGTGGGGGGAGCTGAAGGAGCTGCTGTTGAAAGCGCGGCGTGTCTCGAAGAAGTATTTTATGGGGGCGAGGCAGTGTCTGTTTCCTTTTTGGCGCGTTGCGAACTTGCACTTTGGACGACCAGTGGATAAGAACAGGAAAAGGAGGCGAAAGAGGACGAAGAGGGTGGGCAAGAGTCCTCCGCATCAGCCAGGAGGGTTACCAACGGATCCAGAGAACGGCAACTCCTCTGTCCCATCTCTGATATCGATGTTTCGATCACGTCACATAAATCTATAACCTCCAACCCCAACCAAGCCGAACCCCCGAAAACTACCCCCTCTCTCGTTCTCACGTTTGGCACGGATTTAAAAACGCCCTGCCGGAGACACCGACTTATATGCCAAGTTTCGATTATCCTCCGAGTCTCACTTCCAAAGCTTTATCTCACTCGGAAGTCTCCCTTGTTTATCCTTTTCTATCACTTTTTCTCTCTCGCATTCTTTCCAACGAGAATATTCCAGCCGTGGGAATTCACACGTCCAACGATCCGAACAATTTTTCAAACCCACAAATAAATCGCATCCCCTTTTGTAAACAATTTATGTAATTCCGTGTTTTTTAAATAATGGCCGAATAAATAAAAAAATAAAAACTGTGTGGTTACGATAAACAGCATTGAGCATGCGACCCACGTAACTCGAATGTTCACGAAACTCTTTGTGTACCAACACCCTTGAAGTTGTGACTCAAGACCGCTTAGCAAATCCACTTGGTCCCCCTGCATCACGAACCCGAAGTAGAACGATTAATGGACTCATAAAGTTAGCCGTGAAAATAGTAGTAATTAAAAGCATTCTGCGACATCAGAATGAAGTTTGCTACGCTCTGGAGGCTCCGTGCTCGAGCTTCGAGAGGCGCGTATATGATCGCGATGTCGTGAGACAAACGAGAGTGAAAGAATTGCTCACCGGAGGGGTGTAAAAATTCGAGGAATTTCATCTCACGATATATCTTGGGAAAAGAGAAAAAATCCGAGGGATTAAATGTTTTCGTTGATGGAAATTTTTTCCCAGAGTGCGTTCATTCTCGTTATTTGGCCCGGCGCGTTCATCGTTACATTCCACACACAGCGATGTTCTTGTTACACTGAATTTTTTCATTTCCTCAACGCCTTACTCGTCGATGAGGTGATTCTACTAAATAAAAATCAACATCGTCATTAAAAATTCGAGTGAAGGTAGACAAACGGTTTTTGCTGAGATAGCCAACGAATTCAATCAACCAGAGCAATTTGATTTCGAAGGGTTCCGTTTCTCAAACGCTTCTGGACTAACGAACTTCGGTGCGTCCATTCAATTTATTATTTTATACTCAGAGCTTACGGGATAGGTTCGTAGGTAGACACGGAGCTTCATGGAAAATGCACTCGTGTTGGACGCCAAGATTGATCGTGACATGACGCAAGCGTCAAGTTTCCATACAGCAAAAAAATTCTATGAGTATTTTTCTCTTCATCATTTGTTGTGCACGAGAAGGGCTGGCAGAGTAACGAACACCATACCTGGCAGCCATCAGACGCCCCTGTTGCTTTTCATTCGACCGTATGCGTGGTCCAGACAAGATGGGACACGTTTCATTTTAATGCTGAAGAAATTCGTCAATGATAACCCCAAAGAAATGGCTCAAAATTAACATTACAGCCTAAAAACTTCAATACTTTCAATTTACTTGATGTCACTTCAACAAAAAACAAATAAACGAAAAAAAAAAAATTGCAGTTGCAGTGCAGTTTCACGTAAAAATAGCAATGTCCCATCTCTGCTGGAATGCCATCATTCCTGAAGCCATCTCACTCCATTTACCAAGGTAGCTTCAATCCTTCGTCCCGGTGCATCGTGTAAAGGGAATGCGGCGCATGGGAACACACGTAGAGACATGGACGTGGGAGCACAGTGCGATGGTGATGGACATAGCATCGAGGTAAAGTAAAAAATAAAAGAGATATCGGTATCAGCGTTAGTCACGCGCCAACGGGACCCACTAAATGTAGCCATTTCGCTGAAAAGATTCTTCGTGCTTGTCCACCTTGGCTTTGATGCTTGCACTGATGTAACAACGATGCAGATTCATTCGGACATCAAATCTGATTGTAATTATTTAAGGAAAAAATGGAATGTTGATTTTAATGAGACTCGCGGATTCGCTGCAACATCCAAGGCCATAATTTTCATGGTTAACAAAGAGGAATGCCATGATGCGTTTATAATCTTGGGCTTGTCCCATCCTCTTGATTTATAGGTTCGTTGTATTAAGGAACCTCCACCAGAGGCCAGGTGGTACCATTCTTCGGGTATTCTGGAGTAGCGGACGTTCATTCCTACAAGGCTCGTTGGAACATGGCAAAGCCCTCGAATAGCCTTTCCGACACTCAAGCCTGACTCCCGATCTCTTCTAGATATGTGTACGTGTCTCCTGCGGAGGCCAAAAGTTCGCTGGCCTGGAGGGGAAGCTTTCCAACCTTCCGAAGAGCGAGTTGCCATTTCCTTGGCTGGACGGACACGTGTGGTGTGTGGAACGCGCTCGTTTCGTTCCTATAAAGCCCGGTACCCAGTCGTAACTTCTAGGAGGGGGGACTTTTCATATATTATGAGTAAACTCCTTTCCGTCGACCCAAGATGACCCCATGACCTCATTAGTGCTCGGTCCAAATGACTTCCCCATCTTGCATGAATTCTCAGCGGACCACCCTCGAGTTTAAACTCATCGTTTATTATTTTCGTGCACCAGGCTGATGACGAAGAGCCATTGATTATATCAGTCGTACGAAAAGTTGCAACGTGTTGAACCCGCACCACCACAAATTCGTAATATCCCATCAACTCTTTACCATAAAGAAAATTGTCTACAAACTTGAAACTTGGGAATTGCACGGTACGACTTTACTCGGCAACTGGGACCCGTGACTTCTGAAGCTTCCTGTAGTCAAGTGCCAGAGTGGTGGAACGATCAGGCCGAAGTTCGAGACTGAACGCTTTCCGATAGGTCGTAAAGATGAGAATGCTGAAGAGTTTAGAGTATTTAAGACCCGCAGGCTCGTAAAAGCGATACGGATGAGAGGGGCTCAACGAATATATATAGTTACATTAATACTGCAAAGTTTTCCAGCAGCTTCGGCGTGGTACTACTTTGTGGACGAATTGAATACTCGAGCTATACGCGTCGCAAAAATATTGGTGATACTCGGACGACGTGGAAGAGCAGAGGAGTTGAGTAGAAATAGAAGATGCGAAAACCGTGGGGAATGAAAATATGGTGTTAGTCCCTCAGGCACTTTCATTCCTTCTGGTACTTGTACTCCCTCTGCTCAAATAGTTATCACACCTCTCCTTCCTTACTTTACTTATATAAGCCTCTTTCATCAACATGAAAAGCTCCTAATTTTCATCATGGGATCTTTACTGCGAGTCAGCCGTGTGACAGAAGCTCCTAGCGTGCCAAAGTTTGGATACTGTGCGTAAAATCCACTCGGAGAAGATACACATAAACCTTCGTTGCATTTTCCTTCCTCAGAGAAGCAGGTTAGCGAAGGTCGAAGGTGATGCTGAGAGAAAGAGATGGAGTTGTGCAGTTAGTCTACCAATATACTTTGAGGATGGAAGACGAGAAGAGATGCATGCCGGGCGACGATGCTGCATTCTGCGGAGGGGAATTATTTACCAGCCGCTTTCCCTCTGACGCCTGCTTCGAAGCTTGATGTTACGACACCTCTTCTCGACGACCAGGCCTGCTGGGCGACTTTGCGCTATTCGTTCTCAGAGACGTCTAGGACTTTGCGGCACCTTCGTTAGTTGGGCCTGGCACATAGAACCACCATCTGGAGCCTGGCGAAAGGAGATGCTCCCCAATGCTTCAGTCTGGTGACTCGAGCAATGAGCGAGCAGGATGACACCCAGAGACGCGGGATAGCGATTCGTCTATCACTGTTTGTGTGCGCATGGCCCCCCGTCCACTCGCGCGTGTCTCTTACGCTCTTGCCTCCTTCACCTGGATGCTAACTGTTTGCTACTGTTTGTAATCAGTCTTGCAGTTTGTTTGAGAAAGTACACACAGCACTCTCTTCCGTCCAACGCTTCTTGGTCCAATTTTCGTTCGCTCCACAGGATCAAGAAAGATTCAAGTTACCGCCGCCGAAAGTGTACACACCGCCGTTCACTCGTTGCCCGAGAAGAATCTGATAAACGCATCATTTGCAGTGGAAAAAATTCACATTCCTTCATTCAACTTTTCCGAAAAAGTATTCCTTCGGACGAGCTGGAAAACTTCCTTTGATTTCCAGCTTTTGCAGATATTTTATCATTGATTTAAATCGCTACCGACCTCCATAAATTCCTCTAGGTATGAATCTGCAGTCACAATGGACGCGTAATGCGGACAGACTCCGCCATCTTTTTTCCCCGTGCATTAAGGCGCTACCACGGCACATTAAGATTCACTTTACGACTCCAGTTTTATTTTGTACACGAAAAACGGACGCTGGCTCTTTCGGTGGGTGATGGCGAAAGTGCTAGCGGGGTGAAAGGTGGAAAATAGGTTTTACCAGAGAGTCAGCATGCTCCGCATTCACAAGTTTACTCGTTGGAGCTTTTATACAAATATAACTATGTTCAGAAGAGCTGGGGACCATTCCAGCCCCAACTCCTGCTTCACCCTTCCAGCCTGCTCTGTCGCGGATCTCGCCGCATCCATCCTCTCTTTTCCTCGTGCCCTGCCATTAGTTTACACATCGCGTGCACTGCCGATTTTAATGGGAGCCCAAATGAAATGGACCTCTTGGCTGTCGCCCGCTCCTAGCAATCAAGAAGATATCTCTTTAATGATGGAATCAAAATTTCACCGAAACCAAATGGCATCGTGTGAAAATTCAAGCCAGTAAAAATCTTTTCATTCCTCAACTCCCCAGGCTCTACATCAAATTCTTTTAATTAGGCATTGATGAGAGAACAATTGTTCAACAGATATCCTGCCATCTTGGCGGTATCCTTTGGATGTTCTAAAAGCAGTCTCGTACTTGAATTTTCCCACCTTGATACAAACATGTTTGAGGTCATGTGACAAAGCACAAAGTGTCCTGAAATTGGGCGTCCAGGCGAGGACTGTATTGCACCCTCGTAAATTTCACCGTCCCGGAAGTACGAACATATTACGCTCGTTCGGTTAGTGAGTTAGCTCTATTCCTATGTACTATCGAGTGTGTGTGGTTTACCAGAGCATCGTTGGCGTAGCATTATTCGAGGAACATGCCTGGATTCAGGCTACCGGTTACCAGAATGAATTCACAGGAAGCTAAGCCAAGCGTGATTTGTATGGAATATAAATACAGGGTGTCGTGTTAAAGGCTACTCGAAGTCATTAGCTTTCGGGGCTTCGTTACTGCAATGGCTCGTCACTTGGACTTAAATTCTCAGATTCAGAGCAAAATTAACCTTGACTCGCCACCTTGGGATACGAAACTACCCCAGACAGGAAAATAGTCAATTTTCCACTTTTGCTGGTTTTAGCATATTTTTTTTAGTGTACTCGAATTTAATTTTTGGCTATATAAAGTAAATAATCTTTTAAAACAAGCTTTCGATGTGTTCTGCAGCAATTTTCAAGTCAAAATATTCAGTACTTCATTTTTAATGACTACTTTTGTCACAGGGGTACAAATCTACCCCATGGTGGCAAGTATGTGATTCCTGAGAGGTGTGGCAAGTAAGGGTTAATATATTTTCAACGACGATAATTTCTTCTGTTACAAATTGCAAGATACAGGAGCGTTTTTTTATTTTCAGCTCGAACTTTAATGGACAAAACAGCGTATTTTCAATTTCTCATGTACCAAACGAGCGTTGTCTCAAAAGTGGTAACCCTCTCGGTTAACATTGTGAGATAAATATCATCAAGAGTAATTATTCGAGAGAAGGAGTGAGGGAAGCCGGCTCCCTTCTCCTTCGTCTAATTCGAAATCACGAAAATTTGATCCTCGTTGGCTCTCTTGGCCCCGGGACGTCAACGCGAGTGGTTCGCCCAGCATCGTGATCGGAAAACTCTCCAAGGGAAAAACTGGCCAGCCCGAATCGAGAGGATCATCGATCTAACATCATTTTTGTCAATCGAAAAGAACTCTGCGGTCCCGGGGAGAGAGCCAACGTGGGATCCCGGCAATAATTTTCGTTAAGTAATATTTATATAAAATCAAAGGAATCAAATTGAGAGAAAAAATTGTTATTTCCAAATCGTATGGATCGAATGAGTGTGTGAATGAATGAGAGTAGTCGAAAATAAAAGTAAGAAATAAATTGGTACAGAAAAGAAATATTAAATGTCACAACATTCAACAAACCATTTGTATCGAAAGATTTGAAAGTAGAAAGGATGGCTCGACGATTGTCCTCTTGGGACACCCAGTACAGAAGGCGCGATAATTACAGCTGTAGGATATCAACAGCAGACTAGAGACTGCGACGTGATATTTTGGATCTCTGATGCTGAACATGACGTTAATATTTGAGCGAGAAATCGTTGTGCTTGCACGTGGAAAATGGCAACAAATTATCGAGAAGGTCAGAAGGAGAAGCTCCATAAAAATGTCGCAAATTTGGTTCATTCTCGAAAGCCAAAGCAAACACGTATCAATCGAATTGAATTTATAACGAATTCCAAAATTTCCAGAGACCCCAAAGATTCCATGAAAAAATTGTATGGACCTGACCCAATGCGTCCCAATGAATCTGAATGCACCCGACATACATAGACACACGTGCAGCCACACGCCCAAAGATAGAAATATCTAGCTTCGTTTGGAAGCAAATGAGAGGATAACGAAGGAGAAGCATACTAAAGGATAGGGACCGAAGGGGAGGCCAAGGCTTCGAAAGCTTGGTCCGTTGGCGGGCATCGGAAACCCGAGGTTTCTCTGTGGTTTAGTTTAGAAGGCAGTTTGCTCTATGTTTATATGTGTGCGGTTGCTAACAGTCCCCAACCAGAGAGGCTCGGCTTGTGTAGCTTCAACCGCATTTCCAGCAACAACAACCCCCTCACCAACAACCTCGCAACGTGCATCGTAGTTTCCGTGTTTATAATCTCTTCGTACTTTCCTACAAAAAACCTCGATTCGTGGTCCACGCGAAGCGAGACCAACGTGATATTTGAAAAAACAACAAAATCTCCTCAAAAGCCCGGAACACTTCTAACTTCCGACCCAAAGTAATTTGCCTCAGACTCCAAAATTGTCCAGACAAAAAATCTTGTACTAGTTTAATTCCCGATACCGCAGTGACCAAATGTCGAAGAATTGAGGAAATTCACCAGATCAAAATGCCGAAAAATGTAAGTATTTTTGAGAATTTTACAAAACCGAACATATACACTGGAAATGAAATTTTATGAAAAATCGTCGATATTTTGTCGAGTATGGTAAACTAAATATTTTTTTATAATTGCAAAATATTCGTTGCGTTGGCAGCATATTTGGTTTCTAACGGAATTGTCAGCGAAATTTGCAATTCGAACGACCAAAATTTGCTTCCGAAGAGACTTTCTCTAATATTTCTTGCCTATCACATTATTTTTCAATTATCGATAACTATGTAGACGAAAAATAAAAAATGAAAATTGTATCATCGTAATTGATTCTAGAGAATGTTATCACCAAATTTTATTAAATTCTTATCACATGATCGTGTGTATCCAACCTCCTTAAGTGTGAAAATGTTTCGCTGTGAACAAACATCATTCGACGCGATAAATGCTGGAAGCCAAATATCAATATTTCTCAAATCGGTACGTGCTTCAAATAAGGATTGTTAATTCAGAATGACGTTGTCTCATTTGCCAAGGATTATGGTTGAACTCCGAGAACCCAGGGTTGCTTATACATGGCGAACTATACGTGTGCTCAAAGTCTCCCTGGCCAAGAACGACTCTGCTCTCTCCTGCTTCCTATGCTCTCCCCTTAACCACGAGTTAGACAAACCAACATTAGTCTTCGTTATAAACTCCTTCGAGATCTATGATACACGTTACCTGATCGTACACGCCACTCCGAAATTTCTATACCCTTTCCCCACATCCCTGTGTTTCGTGATCTTTCCGCTTTTCGTCTCTCTCCTTTCCATTATCCACAAGAATCTCTAACGATAAACTTTGGACCGAGGATACTATACGATTTCTACATGTGTATAGACGATCCCTCCCCCTCCCCCTGCTGCACCCAATCGCTGGACTAGATATTTTGAGGCAACGGGGCAACCCCATTATCGGGCAACGTTCCTATGTCTCGTTTCCATCGTTCAATTTCTTCGGATTTCTTTATTTATTTATTTTTTTTCCAATCGCCAAATTCAAATTAATTTCTTCAATTAAAATCTTATCGAAATAATCAAATTTATAGATTTGAAAAAATCGAAATGATCAAATTCATAGATTTAAAAAAACCGAAATAATCAAATTTATAGATTCGAAAAAATCGAAATTTTCAAATTTATAGACTTGAGAGAATCGAAATTCCACTTTTTTCTGCTTCTTCCACTTTGCCCGCCTCTTTTTCGTGTCATGTGGATTGAACAAGTTGGAAAAAAAAAATGTTTCAAGACCCGCAAGTTGAGAGATTGCTGATGACTTTTGAAAATTCATAACGGAGCTTAAATCAAAGCTCACGCTCCACCAGCCATCAAACATTTCTGCTAAGAAGTTATAACGTTTATGTCGTATGTATTTAGAAAAAAAAAAATCGTTGAAGCATTATCCGGCGATTACTTCTTGACGATTAATCCCCGCAACGAGAAGAGCTCGTCTCAGGTTGGTTCAGCACTAGCGGAATATCTGTATAGGAAACTCTAGCGGGGATTGTTCTTTCTGTCTGTCTCCCTCGTTTGTTCCTCTCTGCCGAAGCTCTGCTCGCATTTTCTCGTACTCGTCGTCGTCGACGACATCGACGTAGAGGAGAATGGAAAAGCACACGCCATCCAACTTTGTCGTGGGTTGGCACTCGTTGCCGTGTATAGTGCAAGAAGAGGAAAACGAGAGAGCCGAGGACCGGGTACGATAACATGAATTAAAGGGGAAGCCGCAATCGTTCCAGGATTGCGAGGCACACTTTTTCTTACGAGGGATGTCGACGGACGTCGGTATTATTAAATACGCACACTGAGAATTCAATTTTGTTAAAAATCGTCGATATTTTGTTGAATACGGTAAACTAAGTATTTTTTAATAATTTTTAAATTTTCGTTGTGTTGGCAATACATTTGATTTCTAAGGGAATTGTCAGAGTCGAAATTTCGAAATTTACGAGTGGAACGACAAAAATGAGCTTCCAAAGAGACTTTCTTAAACATGTCTTGCTGCAATGACACAATTTTTGAAATTATTGAAGAAAACATTTACTCGAACGTATCGAACAAAATTTCCATCTTTTTCAACAAAATTTTCTTTTCAGTTTTTTCAATTTATCGCGATATTCCCAAAAGAAAAGATATTCGTCATTTTTCTCTTTGATGCCACTGTTCGCGAGATATTTATAAAAATGATGAACGCCGACGCGACGTTAGAGTGAGTGAGTGGGCGGTACGTAATATAAAGTGGAAAGAACAAAGTGGCAGCCAATTCACTGGCAGTCAACGACCGCTATCTCGTGGACCACACGTACCAAAGAAAATATAGAAAGATTTTTCCTCCAAATTTGAAGCTCCATTAACATATCAATTTGGCGGATGGTTTTTAATCAATTTTCAGACCAGACGTTTTAATTCACCTCAAACAATTCTGAGACCATTTTTTCGGTTCAACGAACGACAAAAAAATATAAAATCTTGTCTAGAGATGAAGGTTCAAAAATTACATTAATTTCAGGCTGTCCCTGTACTCACTGCTCTGGAGCAGCGCAAAACGTGCGAAAACTTTCTACAAGAGTTCGAAAAATATTCACCGACCGATTGAAAAGTAGTTCGATAATGTATCGACAGGATGATCCAGCGACGAAAGGAAACACGTGGGAAAACAATGCCCATTAGAAAGTATAAGCTCTGCAAGCTTGTCCAAAAATAAGTGGCAGAAAAGCTTGTGGCAGATGGTCCAGGCTTGGGACTGGCCAAGTTACGAGAGCGTGAAGTTTAGGTCGATTAAGAGGATTAAATGACAAGCGTGGCAATATGGCAAGGAGTGGATAAAACGTATGCTGGTCATCGGGGGAAGAGATAGAGGCCGGACCATGGATGGACTTGCGGGAGCCTAAGCCGTTTGGTACACATGCATGGACGAATAATCGTCACACACGCTTCCATTGAAAAATAGCGAAGACAACGTTATTCATAAATATTGCAAAAAAAATTGAAAAAAAACCAAACAATGTGCAATCGTGAAGAATTTGATTTTTTTTTTTTTTTCAAGTCAAATTACTTTTTATAATGAAAAAGAATAATTAGGAGCATGGCATTGAGTGGGCCTGGTAATTTAGCGTCTTAATGACTTCAAAGACAGTATCTAGAGCCATCGATAATTGAGTTTTTCCGGCAATAGAGATCCTCCATATAGTTGGAGAATATTTGACCCTTTTTTACTCTCTAGACTTTGCTTTATCAGTCGATTATTGAAGAAATAACTCAATTTAGTTGATAAGGAATGGTGTGGAGGGTTGAGGTGCCCAGCAGCAAAAGCGAGGCTGCAAAATCTTCCAGCAGGTCTGAGAAGAGCTCCAACACGAATAACCGAGTGGTGACGGCACTTGGTGTTCTTCTGTAAAACGTGCCCTCGCTTTTAGTCAAAAGAGCCAGCGAACAAGCAACAACATACACCTTCAGACGTTTTAGCTTTGATAACCCTGAGGTCCTGGCTCGTAGAGCATTAAACCATCAAAGGGTCGTGTCCCCACTGCTCCCCCATTTCCGCTTTTTTTTTCTTTCTTTTTTGTTCGTCGCCATTTTCTTCTTCGACTAACGAAGAGAAAGCTTCGAATAACCCTCCTCCGACGCCCTGAACAAACACGAAACTGCACATTTCGTCTCTCTGTCATCAAACCACCCACCAAAGGGTCAACGGCCATGTGGCTGTTTAACGAGAGAACAGATTATCGACTGCCTATAACCAGCTTCGGGATCATCTAAATTTAAAACCATCTCAGGATGCTTAGCGAGCTCTCTGGCATATGAAAAATTGAGTTCAATATCTCTTTCCAATTTTTCAACTTTTTCACTATAAAAAGTTCACGAAATGGAAAAACATCAGCTTGAAACAAGGAAAAGAGCTGTTTTAAAGTGCTCCTTATCTTCACAATTATAAATCACTGTATTTTGCCCGAGAATACTCGAAGTCACGCCAGCATCAGTGACTCAATTTTTTACCTCGAACAAGCCTTTTTCTAGCTATCTCCACGGTATGCCATTATTTAATTTAATCAAAATGCAAAAATATTCGATTACATCAATAATGCAGACAAATTCGAATCGTATGAATCGAGCTTGAGAAAAAAAATTGAGGTGATTAATATTCTGTAATGATGAATGATCGCTGGGAGAGAGAATATTTATTTTAATCAAATTCAAGAAGCTCGAGTGTTATTGGCTCGACGATATAAAAGTCCATGGGCTTGACGTAAATAACCAATGACAAAGTTGAATGAAAAAATGTATATTTGAGAAAACAAAATGAAAGAAATAATGGAAACGTTCAGGCCATGAAACGTAGCATGAAAATTGACGTAAATAAAATGAGGCAGAAAAAGTGTCTTAACAGAGTAGCAAAGAAACTAAATAAGCGGACAAAGGAATGTGGAAAAAGGTTTAAAGAAGTAACATCACGTGCAAGTCCACTAAAGTCTTCCTCTTGCACACTCGTTGCGTTTTCACGATAATGAGCAGTCGTGGAATGCACTCAAGGTAGACTCGCAAGTGTGCCTTGAAAAGCCAAAGGCTAGGGAAGCTGGGAGCTGGGGTAAGTTTGCATCGGACCAATGTATATATATTCTTTTCTTACATGTCCGTTCTCTTTTTATTTGACTCGTCAAACTTCTCTCCCGCCGGGTAGACTTTCCGACTGCCTCGAAAAAATTCCTATTTTATTTTTTCTGCTCTTTCTCTCTCATTATCTCTTTCTCGCTTTTGGTGGATATCTGGGAGAGAAAATACAAGAGCGAGCAAAAAAGGTTGAGCTTTCTACACTGACTTTTTCAGTCGTTTATTTATTCCGACAAATCGGTACGAGAACTTATACTTTCAACTGTCGGAATCGACGCATACGTGCGAAATTTTCACCCACACAATTTTCCATTCTCACTTTTCGTCTAAAAAAAAAAAAAAATTTATATATTTAATCTCGTATGCATGCACACAGCTCTGAAGCAGCTTCGTTTTCTTCGTGGCAAGTGGTAATGCCTCGGAAAGTGCACACGTTGGCGATATAAGTAGATTCTTACTTGGAGCATTCTGTTCTCTTTGTACTTTTCAAAAATATATACACACACTAGTAAATATATATTTTTACGTGTGTGTCCTTTTTCACTTGGAGCGAGCAGAAAATGTTTAGCTCTGCGTATACATTACTAGATTTCACTTATACAAATTCAACTCCAGAACGAAGCTAAGTAAAAGGTGCATGTTAGGGGATATGGAAATGTACCACGTGTCCCCTATATGCGCCATATTGCGCCAGCGGATCTTCATATTGGCAAAGGAAAGAAGAAAATAAATGGAATAAGCGATAATGTTTAATTTTTCCATTCGTGTTCGTAGTTTTCTATCTCTCAATTTTTCGAGGGCGTCCGATTGTTATGGTGATCGTATTCCAGTTCAAGTTTTCACACTGAAAACAAAATTTTGTTGAAAATGATAGATATTTTGTTCGATACCTTCGACTAAACGTTTTTTTGAATAATTCCAAAAATAGTGTCAATGCAGCAAGAAACATTTTAGAAAGTCTCTTCGGAAGCTAATTTTTGTCGTTCCACTCGTAAATTTCGCTGGTAATTCCGTTACTAACCGAATATACTGCCAAAATAAGGGAAATTTAAACATTGTCAAAAAATATTTAGTTTAACGTATTCGACAAAATATCGGCGATTTTTAACCAAATTTCATTCTCAGTGTGGGTCCTGGTTTAAATTTGGCCGATCCGTCCGTCCATTTGAGTTAGAAATCCAATCCGGTTTAGAAATAATACCAGCTTAGCCAACACCAATCCCCAGTAATATGTTGTCAAACAATTCGGGGATTACCCAGTATCACTTCCACTATTAATGTCGAAAATGCTTGGACCAATCGTTTCTGATGAAACGTTGTTGCTTCTGCTCCCCGGATCCAACTGCTACTCCACCCCCTTGTAGGACGTTAAGAGCCATCCAACAGACGAGCCCTTGCCTAAGACCACCTATTAACTGCATCTAATTATAAACTCCAATGCAACATAGATGTCTAATTAATGGCTTAGAGATTTATGCACAGATGCACATGAGTTAGATCGTCTTGCACGAGCTCCTCGTTATTTCACTTTCACACCCCCTTAAGAAAGCTCTCTGGATCTTAGACTCAAGATCGACACTGGGTGTCGCAAGAAAAATAACATGGCTCTCGCCTCAAATGTCCCCGGATTTAACGATTCAAACCAGCACCTCATCGGAAGTATGTACCCAGTCTTAATTACAAGCTTCGAGGCAACTGCTATTTCCCTCGTATAATTAAGCCTACATTACGATTAATCTCAAAGGGATCCTTCGAGTTCCACACAGTCACGACGAGCTATAATTTCAGATGCTGTGGCTTATTCCCACCGTCTCCTGGATGTGTCGTTGACATTCACCATTTATCAGGTGAGGACTCTGCTCCCGCTGCGGTACATGAGAATCAAACCTACTTCAACGCGACTACTTCTGCGACTGCTCACCACTCTCAATGTTGTACTTCGGGGCGAGGTGTTCCCAAGATTTATCAATTCTTCGGAGGGTCTCCTGCCTCTTTGGCTCTGGCGATCGTTCATATTTACCTCTCAAATTAACATTTTCATCACTGTCTTCGCAAGGGCTACCGGCGACCATTGCAAACCATGCAACCATGCAAAGAAAAAAATAGCTAGGAATGTTTTTTTTCAGAAGTTGACAACTTTTCATCGACTCTAACGAGGGATCATTAGAGATGATGAAAAAACAAGCAAGAAAAAATGAAATTTTATTAAAAATCGACGATATTTTTTTGAACACGATAATCTAAATATTTTTTTTGATAATTCCCAGATTTTCGTTATTTTGACATTATATTTGGTTTATAACGGAATTTTCAGCCAAATTTACGATTGGAACGACAAATATTTCTTGCTGCATCGACAAAATTTTTGGGATTATTTTAAAAAAACGTTCAGTCGAACGTTTCGAACAAAATATCGATCTTTTCCAACACAATTTTGTTTTCAGTGCAAAGAATAAGGAAATACCTTATTCCTCGTGTACTTAGTGCTCAAGTACCTCTTTCCTGCTTGTTTGTGAATTCCAACTAGTCGTGCAATCTAGCATCATTCTCAAGTGTTGTATCGCAGCACAATTCACGTACCCCTCGAACAATTTCATAAAAATTCCACACAGTAAATCCCACCCGTAGGAAAATCTTTTGCACGTGGATCCCAAAACTAGTGCAAACTTCAGAGGATCCGAAATACTCCTGGTACACCCTCTCCGCCGGTGCTCCGCGAGCTGGACAAAGTTTCAAGTTATACGAGGCGAAATCCCCTTCCTTCCGCAAGCCTAGCTCCACCATTCCGGAAGATTTATATAGGGCGAATCATTTCTTACAACCTGCGACGACTGGCAAATACGCAAAGGAAGAAAAAGGAAGAGACGAGAGGAGAAGTTTGTTGAATATAATCATTTCAAGTCGTTTCGGATACAACTCTGAAAATTTCGTTGGCGCAAATCCGTCTCGTTGACTACAGAGCCTTTGAGATAAAAACGAAAGCATAACGAAATTTCGACTGTGCCAAAGTTGACCGTTAAATTTCGTGTTATTTGCATTACGTTCAAAAGAATAAGACTGAAAATTAATTTTTTCTTGAAAAACGTCGATATTTTTTTCAACACGATAAATTTTTGCATAATTTGCAATTTTTTGTAATTTTAATAATATTTTTTATCTGCAATGCAAGTTTCAGCAAAATTTACGATTGGCGTGAAGGAAATTGCTTATCGAAGAGAATATTTCTTGCTGAAATGACAAAATTTTTGTGATTTTTCAGAAAAAACGTTTAGTCGAACGTATCCAACAAAATTTTCTTTTCAGCGAAGGTACAGAAAAATCCCTCGTTCAATTCCCTCGGTATTTCGTGTCGAAAGGACTAATGAAATAATTTTGTTTTTTCTCGCCAACATATTACGCGAGCCAACACGGGTCCTGGACCATTGTGAAATACAGAAGCATCCCTGGGAGTCCCTTAAATAATATTTCATCCCAAGCTATAATAATGCGTGTGGCTATCTTCCGTTACGTTTCATCGCTTTGTGGAACAAAATTTTCCATGTAACACCAGCCTCTCTATAACGATGAACCTTGTGCCACAGCGGTGAATCCAAACGACGCGATAATTATCCTAATTATAAGCATAATTGAAAAGACACTTGTGTCGTTGATAGCCAGAACGAGAGACGTGTGGTTTACATCCAAACCAATGGCAAATTTCATTCGATTTCTCATTACTATTCGGCAACTCACAGCCATACACAGGGGGCTTCCTAAATTTCAAATTTCACATTAATACACCGGGAATGAAATTTTGTTGAAAATCGTCGATATTTTTTTGAATACGGTGAACTAAATATTTTTTTATAATTTCAAAATTTTCGTTATTTCGGCAGTATATTTGATTTCTAACGAAATTGTCAACGAAATTTACGAGTGGAACGACGAAAATTTGCTTCCGAAGAGACTTTCCAAAATATTTCTTGCTGCGATGACCTATTTTTTGGGATTATTAAAAAAAAACGTTTAGTCGAACGTATCGAACAAAATATCGAACGTTTTTCACCGAAATTCCGTTTAAAATCGTCGATATTTTGTTGAATACGATAAACAAAATACTCGTTTATGATTTCAAAATTTTCGTTATTTTGGCAGTACATTTGGTTTCTAACGAAATTGTCAACGAAATTTACGAGTGGAACGACGAAAATTTGCTTCCGGAGAGACTTTCTAAAATATTCCTTGTTGCAATGTCACTTTTTTTGGGATTATTTGAAAAAAACGTTTAGTCGAACGCAACCAACAGAATATCGATCTTTTCCAAACAAAAAAATGTTCTTTTCAGTGCAACTCTCCAGCTTGGGCGTAATTTTCAAAGTTCCGCAGTCGAACGTATTCCAGGGTCTGCGCGCAGCCTGTACATTGGAGTTGCTGTATGATCAGATAATTCGTAGGTATCCGCATATAAATGGACGCGACTACTTGTTCAGGCACATTAAATCGATGTGAAAACAAAATTTAAAGCGGATGTAATTGCGTCGAATTCTCGAACGGTAGACGCAACTTCCGCGTACACATTGTTGGCAATGTTTGCTCGCGTACTACGAGATTTTGCGGTAGAAAATATACTCTATACGTACATACTATCTGCCCATAAAAGTGTGTTTGTGTGCGAGGAGAAGCCGTGTTAAATTTTGCCCCTTTCGCTCGACGAGCGATTAATTAAATTTCCGGTCTCGTTATGTCGCAGAGAATCGGCAGCCGCGCCTAATTGACTCATAGATTACAGCGTATTTCTCTCTCTTTCTCTCTTTCCGCCGCGGCTGCTCTCTCATCGCGAGTCCCTTCTTGTCGCACGTCCGAGCATGGCTCTCATTATCTATCCATCCGTTGAGACTCCAGTTTGACGATCAACACCCAGTAATTTTCGCCCATTCTCGAAACTCACCCGAAACCCCTTTTATTCCGATTTCAAAAGTTCACCATTGCAATATGAGTCAACAACGCACAATGCAGAAGACTCGACTGCGCGAATTTTTCAAGTCTTTTTTTTTCACGCCCGCTTCGGAGTGGATATAATTTCGAGTTTTTACTTTTTCTTGCTTTTTCATGATCAAAGAATGAAATTACATACGGATTCGAATACTTGAACGCATTCCAGACACAAGTTTTATGAATAATAATAACTTTTCAATATTTCAGCTTAAATTATAATGGAAACGACATTTTCGACAAATATTTCGGCATCAAAGAGTTAATTCCTTCCTCCCACAACTCTGATCGAAACGAAACTCTATACGTTTCTATGCAGAGCGAGCGAGAAACATCTTTCCTGCTGTATCAGCCACTTTGATGCTTCGTTATGTCTTTTTTCCACCCTTAAAAAGTGCTGAACACATCAACTACCGATAACCCCATTAGACGGGCTACAAAGGCCAACTTTTTTACTCGACCTCACATTCTCGATGCAACGAAATCGAAAAAGGGAAAAAAAATCTTCGTCAAAAGCGACGACTCCGCGTTCGATTTACGAAGTCAAAGCAAATCTGAAGCGTGGAATTGTTCTTCGGGGTCGTGGGTACTAAAAGGATCGGAAATCATTTCTCGTTACTTAACGATTTTTCTTTTCTTGCAAATTATAATTTTTATACATTCTCAATAATTCGATATACAAATTTGAATATTTATCATTAAAACCCTCCGTCGTAATTAGTTCAATAATTTTACTTAAAATTTGATATTTTTCATGCACAACTTTCATGCCATTTTAGTGCACACTCGGAATATATATTTAAAATATATTCTTATTGCCTTTGACTGATTTCTCTCTTAGAAAGGAATGCAGGAGAAGAAAATATGACAGTGGAATGATGCAACTCGCATCTCGAAATGCAATTTAACGAGCACTCTCGCGAAAGAGCTCGTGGTTGGAAAGAACAAACGTTTCTCTCGACTATCAACAGCAGTAACGGAAATCTAACTCCCGCCCACTCTCTTCGATGTCTGCCTTACTTTCCACTAGCTCGCACGAAATAATGTCATTTATCGGAGAGTCACGATTGAGCCATTTCCATAGCATACGTATAAGCTTAGAGAAGAAGAAAAAACGCCTCAGCAAACGTTAAGGGGTTGTTAAAATCCGAGACTCGAATATAAAAGTCATATCGATTTTCCTGTTGAATGCTAATAACTTGTTATTCCAAGGACGATCAAAATCCGTCTGGGAGGCTGGAACGAAGAATCTCCGCGCTCTGCTGCTGAAACAGTAGCTCCGATGAGGAATTAAAAAAAAAAAAACGACAGGATAGTTGCCCTTAGTTTTGAATCCCTCAGAATTCCGATGAACGAACAACTTCCCGAGTATCGTTCCTGTCGGCGAATTCCCGATTGAGTGGAAAAACAAAAGTACAATAAAGTTTTCGATTCGCACGTTCCCCACACGCTCACACGTTTTTGATCAATCAGTTATTATTATTTTTAGCAACAATCCAAATTTTTTGTTTCATCGTTTTCTTTAAATATTTAAAAGCCATTTTTGGATTGTTTATTTTTGCAACCACACGTTGCAAATGTATCGATTATTTCTTGCTGGACTGGCATCACTAAAAGTTCACAAACTTGTCCCGCGTGTAGTCGAGAATACATCACAATCCTCGGAATATACTCCGGCGTTAGAAATTCGTACAACCGTGTGCGACGCCACGTGCGATTTACTTTGAAATTTCCATTTTTCTTCTTTGAGAATTTGCGATTTCTTTTGTAGTGGAAATGAAATTAAAAAATTGATAATTACACAATTGACTGAAATATGGCGCTATACGTGTGTAAACATATGTACTACGTGGATTTATTGCCAAACCATAACACGCGCCTCATTTTAATAATAGAATATTCATTCTTTTATAAAATTTTCGCTTTTTCATTCGTTAGAATAATGGAAAACCTGTTTTTTACTCCGGAAAGATCATTCAAATATCACGTGCTCATTAGATACTCGATTGTGTTTTGTTATGGATGATTATATTATGATAAGAGTTTTTCCTCGTTTCTATATATACGCGATTCTAAAGGGGCAAGTGTTTGTCAAAGATCATTGTCCCAACCCGAAATCCTTACAAAGATAGCGGATGGTCGCTTAGGTACGCGTATCGTCCAGGAATAAGTCTTTGAATTCGATCCACGAAAATCGTTACTCTTCGAATTCATGCGAACTCGTCAGGAATATAATTTTTCTTGTCGTAAGTTTTTTTTTTCTGTTATATATTTTTCCAACTCTTTTCTTCTTTTTCTATAAAAATATTTCGGGCGATTCGATCTTTTCAATTTAATAGAATTTGAAAAAAAAAAAAAAAATACGGTTGGTAGATTTTTACGGATCGAAAGTTTCATAAATTGTTTGTCCGGTGAAAAAAAAATGTTTTGTTAAAATAAAAGTTTTCTCTGCTTTCATGACTGATTGCATATAAAATCGCTGGTCGTTCGAGTTTCCGAAGCAATAAATGATACAAAGTGGCGACTTTGTAATCACTTTACTTTCTATGGAAATTTGCATTATTTTTACTATTGACACTTCAGAATTTATGGAATTTTGAAAAAGACTCAGTTTCGTTATTTTTATTTTGAGCATTTTTTGAAGATTTGCTTCAAGGTCATGCCATTGGCTCGTCAGAAAATGTTTCGTTAGGATATTGCTTTGCATTGCGACAAGTGGCGAAACCGCAAATAGCAGTGACGAAATTATTTTGAATTTCCTACCGTCCGAAAGAAACACCAGAAATTATGTCACGTGAGAAAATCTTGTGGCATATTAATTTTTAATATTATTTTTTCCCCGTGTATTTTCTCCATGCGATAGAGTAACCAATTTGGTGGTGAAAATGGTTCCCATCCTATTTTTCGGACTCTTGTGCTTGGGCCCATACGCCGTAACGGGGGACGATCTCCACTGGTTGGTAAGACAAAGAAATAACGATGAAGCAATAAATATGATAAAAGTTTGTAATTTTTACTGACGAACCTTATTATTGTAAATCGTACGTTTTTATAGCCGGCTTATGTACCATGGCCAGCAGAGCAGTGCATACAAAAGGGTTACGTAGGAGAGTGTGACGTGAGTATAATTATTTCTATGTCTACAAAATCAATCAGCAGTTCGGTGTGATGAAATTTTTCTTACTTTTCAGACATCACAAAATACGAACTACCTGGACCCGTATTACAAATATATTTCTCCATGCCGGAGCTTAAAATGCGCTTGGCCCAAACCCGGCAGTGAGTTAAACCAGGCCACGCGTGGTTATGATTTGTTTAGGAGCGGAAGACCCGTTGACGGTACACTGGTCGGCGTTTTACAGGTAATTTTATTCCCCCCAATTATCTGATGAAATTCAATCATTTTCTTGGAAAAATGTCGCAAGTAATGTCATAATAATCGATTGCAATAAATTTTAGGCGTGTCGACAGGGACGCATCGTCGACATCACTGCCGATCGTATTCCAGTTCAAACTGGTAGATCAACACGATATTTTTGCACATCAACCACCACTCCACCAGAAGTCGTCGCGAACAATTTTAGAAAGCCGAAGCGAACTCGAAAATATGACTCGACTCACAGACCATACTAAAAATATTGTATACATAGCCATTGTACTCTGAGAATAAAGAAAACTCTGCCAGAGTCCAGTAACCACCTTGAACATCGTGACTTTATTTTATCAGGGAATTACTTGAATATTCTTACGCCGAGGAAAGGAAGCAATTAAAAGTTGAAAAAAAAAAAGAAATTGTTATTTCATGTGCAATTATTTGGTGGAAATTACTTAAAAGATTTTACACTGTAAAAAATTTGGTGTTAAATTTAACACCATTTCAACACCACGCCGTGGTCTATATAGTTCCATTACTTTGGTGTTAATAAGTGGTGTTGATATGCGGTGTAAAATATCCGGTGAAAAAGCGGTGTTATTTGTTAACACCATTTTACTTGACACATTTCAGTGTTTTTTCGCGTGACACCATACCGCGGTTTAACTGCGAGGGAAAAATCATCAATACGGTGTTGTGCGATAGGTTTCAAATCGTAAATGAAATTCAAATTTTGGTGTCAAAAATGTCAAAAAGCGGTGTTAAGAATGCACCGCAGAACATTACATTCGAACACACTTCTGTGTGAAACAAGCATTAATTATTTTATTTATGGTTATTTCCATTAAATTATCTTTATTTCTTGGCAACATACGATTGTTTATCATAATAATAGCGTGAAATATTGAAAAAAAAGAAAAAAAANTAACACCGGATCATTTTTCTACCAATTGATCGGTGTTACTTTCAATCCAGAAATTAACACCGTTTTTTTTTACCACTCACACTTTTCGGTTAACACCGCAAATTTTTTACAGTGTACTACAATTTTTGAAGATTTATGAGAAGCGTTCCTTTTTTAATCGCAAGATGTAAATAGCAACCGGGAAAATAGTCCAAAAAGTCTTGAAAGTCTTTCTCTCGCTCTCTCCCTCTCTCTCTCTCCGCTGATTCTCTCAATTGAGAATATCTCGAGCCGATACTCTGAAATCGATATAATAATAAAGCGCCGCTCGAAATGCGGTAAATTTTACGAGGCACTCCAAGATAATTACAGACATTCACAAATTTTATTTCGCACTCCCAGTGATATTAATTCGATCGCTAATATGGCTTCGGTCTGGCACTTATTTATTCACGATTCTCAATCGATTTAATTAACTTAACACCGGAGCTTGACAGCAACCAAATGAATTCCTCTTCTCGAATATTTTCCCAACGATTTTATTCATGCGAAACGGTTCATCCACAAGCCTCGTCTTTTTTCAATTAAATACCATAATTGAAAATAAAATATCGACATTTTCCTGAAGTTTTGTGTTTGTCTATCTCGTCAGCAGTCGTGCTGCCAGACTTTTCTTCAAACTCTCATTGAAACGATGATTCCTTAAGAATGTCGAGGGTCATGAGCATCTAAACTTTTTCCATCTGCACAAAATTCATTCTTTCGTACGAGGGCAGAGCTTCAAATTTTTTTTCAATGTGTCGTTTCTTTATTCAATTATCACGTTCAACTTCTTACTTGCCACACCTCTGTAGAATTACTTACTTGCCACCGTGGGGTCAATTTTTACTCCAGTGACAAAAATTGTTATAAAAAGTGAACTACTGAATATTTCGACTTGAAAATTGTTGTAGAACGTATTGAAAGCTTTTTTCAAAAGATTCTAACTTTATAGAGCCAAAAATTAAATTTGAGTACAAAAAAAAATGCTGAAACCAGCAAAAGTGGAAAAATGACTATTTTCCTTAATAAGTCGGGGGTATAGAGTCGTACCCCATATTTTATATCGTTGGTTTGCTGGCTGCTGAGGACTCAATAACATTTTCCTCCGAGAGTACACGGGAAAGTGATCCTTCGTGATGGTGAAGGGTTGGGGGAAAAATCTATACTCGAAAAGATCGAGATTAGGGCCTTCAAAGGCGATTCTAGATCAAAAGTGATTAACTACGTGACACGTAGCCTCGAAGCGTTGAACGAGGGGAAAGACAAAACACCTCGAGTGTACTTTGTGAGCTTGTAAGGAAAAGGACGTATGTTCGTAATTATTTTATCCCGAGCCCTTGGAGCTTTGACGTTTCTCGGGCACAGGGATGCTTAATGGGCAAGTGTGGTCGGCAGAAAGCAGAGGTCATACGTATTTGAGGATTGAGTACGGAGATGCAGAAAGTCCAAGGTGATTGGAGCCAGATATTTACCGCAGACTGTGACCGCATCGAGCCGAGCTTCATCTGACTTTCGCGGTGGTGTGCTGCGTCGATTGCGATGCACGAACCACATATCGTCTTTGCTTCGACCTCCAGCAAACAAAATGTCAAACAACTCGCGTTTTCGAGGCATCTAGTCACGTAATTTATACTCATGCATATCCGGGGTACATATTTGAGGTCGGGCATGTACTTGGACGATCTATAAGATATTTAAGTGTGACGAAGCCAAACAGACCGATGGCAGGCACGTAATTAGCCATCCAAGATTCAACTGAGTCCAAATCACCTCTGGCAGACTATGCTACCGACACTGAAAACAAAATTTTGTTGAAAAAGATCGATATTTTGTTCGATGCGTTCGACCGAATGTTTTTTTTTTTTAATGTTCCCAAAAATTGTGTCATTGCAGCGAGAAGCATTTTAGAAAGTCTCTTCGGAAGCTAATTCTTGTCGTTGCATTCGTAAGTTTCGCTGACAATTCTGTTAGAAACCAAATATACTGCCAAAATAACGAAAATTTCGAAATTATCAAAAAATATTTAGTTTACCGTATTCAACAAAATATCGACGATTTTTAACAAAGCTTTGTTGAAAAACGATCGATATTTTGTTCGATACGTTCGACTAAACGTTTTTTTGAGTGATCCCAAAAATGGTGTCACTGCAGCTACAAATATTTTAGAAAGTTCCTTTGGAAGTTAATTTTTGTCGTTCCCCTCGTAAATTCCGCTGACAATTTCGTTAGAAACCAAATATACTGCCAAAACAACGAAAATTTTGAAATTACTCAAAAACGGATGAAATTTTATTTCCATGCAGTGAAGAAATCGTATCCTCCATAATTTCTCTAGCATTGACCGTGATGACCTCACTAACGATGCAGTAATTGATATAAAATGCAAAGTTTGCACTCTTCAATTTTAGAATATCGACTTTTCTTCGTCAAGTTAATTCCAGATGCAAAACTGGATTATTCCACAGACTAGACTGATGGGTCGTATTAATAGGTCAAAGTTCACTCCGTTACAAAAATACTGGCAAAAAGCGAAAGAGTCTGGTTATACATCGATCGGCGCTGAATCTGTTGGCGAAATCTTGACAAATTAATTTTCCGTATCCGTAATGCATATGATGAAAGTCTCCCCCTTCCCGATGCCTGACGAACGGCTGCAGAATCTCTTTTGGAAAAAAACAGGATAAAGCTGATCCTTGCGTGGATGTGGAAGGTTAAGATTTTCGCGTAAGTACGAGTAAGAACCCCAGAACACAGAAGGATACAAAGAGGGTAGAAAATCCTCTGGAGGATTTTACGGCTGAAGGTTTGGAGTCAGAAGAGCTTTGTATTATTATAGTATACGTTTGCCAACAACCGACCAAGTGGAAGGAAAACGGTTGGCTCTGTCACGTTGCAGACGAAATTAAGTTTTATCTTGGTTAACGATCGAGACTTGACGACAGTTTATCGTTCGTAAAAACTTGTTTTTATCATACACACGTATACCGATGCTTTCAAAATTTGTAGCTCCGTACCCAAATACTTGGATCCTTCAATCCTCCACGAGAATGTCCTTTAGCTCTCGTGGATCCAGGATCAATGAGTTCTCGCAACCGGATAAGCCTCTCGAGACATGTTTTTATCGGCAAAAGCTCCACTGAAAATTAATTTTGGCCAAAAAAACGTCGAAATTTTGTTCAACGCGGTAAACTAAATATTTTTGGACAATTTTAAAATTTTCGTTGTTTTGACAATATTTTTTATTTCAAACAGAACTGTCAGCGTAATTTACGAATGGAATGACAAAAATTTGCTTTTCTAAAAGACTTTCTAGAATATTTCTTGCTGCAATACCAAAATTTTTGGAATTTTTCGTAAAAAGTTTAGTCGATAACAAAATATCGATCTTTTCCAACAAAATTTTATTTTCAGTGTCTATACACCGAAAAAGGGTAATTCGTGCAATCGAGAGAGAAGATGTTGAGAATAAGAGTCTGCTGTTGATTCAGGAAGTGGAAGCAGAAACAAGGGAAAGAATAAACAAGACAACACTGGATATAGAGAAAGCAAGGAGATTTTGCGGAAAAAGGATTGGAAAAGAAGTAGCGAGTGTAAGGGAGAAGCGAAGGGAAAGGAAACAAAATGTGAGTTTTTTTTCTTCTTCTTAAAAAAATACGACGTAACATGTGTGTACATGTGCACATACATGCCGAAAGATGTTTTACAAGAATAGCTGTGTAGGAGTGTAACCTATAAGATCTAAAATGGCGTCCTCCGGCCTGTAAATTGAAGCACGTCTCTCCAACGGGATATTTCGTTTGTCAAGGATTCCCGAGTGTATCTGAGCCCGGGACCGAGATAAATCACAACGACAACAACCTTCCATACGAAGTTGATACAAAATTCTCTTTTATCTCGTATCTCAATGATTCTGTATCGAATTCTCTGAAAGATTCGTCGTGGCAGGAAACTTGACGTAACGATAGACGTAAAAGTGGACACGTCCGAAATCGTTGAGGTTATCCTCTTGACAAACAATTAGTAATAAACACAAGAATGTCGCATTAATCGAGTAAATTTATGGTTCGGTGTCCAATCTCGGTAATTTATTCATGGTTTCCACAGCTTATTCGAAAATATTCGTCTGGGTCACGTTTTTATTGCGGGAGAAAAAAAAGCCAAGACTTTGGTGTTTCGAGGGAAAATATCGTGAGATCGAAAAAAATTGGAGCAACGGCGTCCTTGACCGGAAACGAGGTGACGTCAGGAAAATTCATATTCCGCGTATCTCTCATTATTTTTATCACTCCCTATTCATTATATATAACTTACCATCTATTATTTTTCGTCGTCGTCGTCCTCCGTTTTGTTGCAGTGATGAAAATATGAATAAATTATATTACGACTATTTTTCGCCTGCTTGTGTTTTTCTTGCACCTCGTAAAGATGTGAATAACGAAGCGAAAAATGGTGGAATTTATAGCAGCAGGTGCGTATACAAGAATTTATTACATTAAAACGAATCGCTTGATGAGTGACGAGCTGCGCTTCGTAATACGTGAGCACCAAGTGAGCTATTCTTGTCTGCACATATACATTATCCTTTTCTCTTAGCTCTTATGCATTTTGCCTCAATATTGAAGATTGAAGTAACCTCAGGGTCGTCCATTACCTCCCAGCAAAGACTTTCCCCACTCAAATATATATGTATACGCATGAATGTGTGTTTATATTACACGAGAAGTGCAGAAAGCACGCTTTGATGGCTTCGCACAAAAACCATAAAATAATACAATTCGAGAATACCATAAATTTACGAAGCTATACGAAGAATTAAGATGCTGCACATTTGAATGTACACCATCGTCATTTCACGCCGAAGAAACTTCCACAAATTGACTATATTCATCTAGAGATTCGGTAGAGTCTCGGGACAACTTGACAGCGTCATCTGCTGGCCTGAGACTCGGCCCCATTATCTCCAACAATTAAACGTTTTAGGCCAAAAATGTTCACCAATTTTTCGTTTTTTCTTCAATTCTTCGTGTAACCGTTGGATAATATTTTTTTTACCCACCACATTCATCAATTTCTTGACGGATATTCATCCAATTGACTTCATTTTCCTCCCGAACAATTTTTAGTTGGCAATTAATATTTAAGCTTCTTCAGGTTTTTCTTTTCACTCGGTAAACAATACTTCCATAGACACGTTATTTATGCTCGAATAAATGCAATTGTTGTTGAGAATAAAAATGTCAGCGGAAACTGAATTGATGATGAAAAATGAAAAATAAATTTTCAACTGTAAAGAATAGCTCGGGGATGGTCGCTTTTTTTTCTCGGAACAACGTCATACGAAGTCACCATGCAATTACGTCGTATATATCTTATTCGCGCAGCGGTTTATCGGCTAATCTTGCTCCCCTGGATTTATGTATACATATACATACATACCTAATATAATATGATATATATATACATAAATATATGTATTATATAGAACAAAGCAATTCCGTGGTAATGACGTGGAAGAAGGGACGAGCGAGAGTTAAAGTGAGATGTAAGAAAATTGGGATGATTTAGTGAAGCTCCGATCCTTATACAGGGTGTCCGAGGGCGCGTCAAGTGACAGAGATACAAATTTTCCAAAGGTAAAAAAAAAAAAANAAAAAAAAAAAAAACGGAGCAGAAAAACTTGCTTATAATTTTTGTAGTGAATTACCTTCGACCTGGAGAGAATTATATCTGTTTTTATATTTTTGTAAAATCTACGGTTCAACCTGACTCTTTCCCTCGTTTTTTCCACGGCGTTTGCTCAAAGAGATTCCCAGAAGAGAATTTCGTGTTGGAGGAATGTTTTTCCTGCGGAAAAGCCACGTCTACTTTAGTTCTCGAGACTCGCGGGAGGAGAGAGCGAGAAAGAGGGAGCACTCCGAAACACATGTATACGCGCGTTGCAGTTTTTTTCCTCCGTTTGCCTGCAAGCCCTGCTCTGTTGTGTGCAGCATTCGCGGAGTAGAAAAAAAGAAAGGAGTGCGGAGAAGAGTAAGAAAAAAAAATGGCTTTGTTGGAAAGCCTCGATTCGCAGCTTCCTCCACGTTTGTTTATACCACTCCCCCTCTACTCTTCGCAGCCTCAATTCCCTTTCGAGAATTTGCTTTTCACAACGTACTCTATAACGCCCGGGCACGGCGTTTCTCTCGGGAGGAACGCCAGGGCGGGAATAAAATAACCTCTTAAGGGGAAACTCTGAAGATATCTTGGAAAATGAAAAGTACGCTGCGCGTTTGTATTTTCGTGCAATAAACAAATTAGTGCTTTGGCGGAGCTGCTGCGAAGACTGAATATTCTCTCCGCACTCTTTCGTCATGTGCGAGATATTTCATTATTTTCCGAACACGTATCGAACCGCACTTTTTGTATTACGAGGTCCGATCATTTTTTATGAATATCCGAAGATTGCGTGACAATGAGCCAATATCGAGCTCGATTCATCCGAACGGGCGAGGAGCATTTAACAAAAAATCATAAGAGCGAACGTGCGGGGTTTTGTGGTGGGCGACTAGATTGTGAAATGGCGATAAAGCGCGTGAATATTTGGCCATGTGTACGCGCTGCAAAGAGAGAAAGAAATAAAAGTGAGAAAAACAAAAAAAAGATTGTCGTCACACCGCGAACTCGGGCCAATAGAATTGTTCCCAATGTCGACCTATTTGTGAACACTCAAATTGAGTCTCTTTTGCCTGGGCACGTTTCCACCCCCTTTATTATATTTACCCCATCGATATTCCCCTCCACCTCATTCCTTCGTCCGCGCGATTTATACGTGTGCGTGCATGTGTGCACAGAAAAATGCGTGGCAAATTGGAACTTTCGAGCTCGCGGGAAAACGGTAATTAAATATAAAAAATTAAGCCTTGAGGCAAATCGAACTTCGGTGGTTTTTTAGTCACCAGCTCTCTGACGTAGACTTCCCTTCGACATTCTCACCCCAAGAGAGCTCTAACGAATAGCCCGTGGTTTACAACGCCCGTGAATCTTCACCCGAACCAGCAGCCTCCCGCTTTATTTCTCGTCCGCTTTTTTTCTCTTTTAATTCTTCCACTTCTATCGCTCGTTCATTCACGATAAAATCGTTTGTAACTTGAATCCTTGCGAACCGAAGTGGCCGCTCCTTAACCTTCCTCCATTTCTCACCCTCTCACAGTTCGTCCTTCACTAATTTCGCTCCGATCGAGCGAAAAACTTGATGGACACAATATTTCGCGAGACTTCCTCCAATGAAATACTCGCTCGCGACAAGCTCGGTCAGATTAATTGTTGCAATAAAATTATAATACATTTTTTTCGACCTGGTGCACAATTTTGAAATCGAGAAAAAAATGCAAATAAATAAATAAATTTAAAAACACACGGGAGTCAAGTAATGAACGGAATACACTCTGGATGACGAAATAAGCGAAAAACTTATTTTCGCCCCTTCACCAGGTTGCCGGTTGAAATATTTCATTAAAATATATTTTTTTTTTCTATTCCGATGAGAAGGGAAAGCAATTTTGAAAACACATTTTTCGCGATGCCTGATGGTGTGCGGTGACACCTGTGCTTGGTATATACTCGATACAATTAAAAATGAAAAAGCTCGTACGCCGTACAGCACACACCGAGGCTCGCACGGCCACGTGCACATCAGCAAAAGTTCCACAGGCGGAAATTTCACTGCTAATAATTATTTCGAGCAATTAGGTTAGTTGGACGCCCATGGATAGCGAGTGAAAAACACCAATAATGTCCACCCTGTTTCCCACACCAGGCACGTCAATTTTTTTTTTTATCACTCTATATTTTTTAACTTCATTTTTTTCCTCTTCACTTTATTTTTGATGTATTGCAATTACCCTGTTCACTAGCACCATCCCCAAATTACATCATATTTGGATGCCCGTGCGTACATGAAGAGTTCACCCATTAAAAACATTCAGATCTAATTTAAAACGTTCCATTTTTTTTTCGTATTTCCAAAAAATGTCAATAAACTCACTGATTCAATAAAAAAAAAGGACAAAAATTCCAGGAGTTTTTATTATAGACTGGAAATAAAATTTAGTTGGAAAAGATCGATGTTTTGTTGGATACTAAACGTTTTATTCAATAATCCCAAAAATGTTGTCATTGCTGCAAAAAATATTCTAGAAAGTCTCTCCGGGAAGCTAATTTTCGTCATTCCAATCGTAAATTTTGCTGACAGTTCCGCTAGCAATTAAAAATTCTGCCAAAATTACAAAATTTTTGAAATTATCCAAAAATAAAATCTCGACGTTTTTCAACAAAATTTCATTTTCAGTGTACTGCTGAACATCAATTTTGTTTTTCATATTATTCACGTTATTAGTTGTTAATTTTATATTTCCATTCTTCTATGTTCTCGATCTCCCATTTAGTCACTCCCTCACTACTGATTCAGTTATCGATTCTTTTCTGTGTAGCAAAAAGTACTATTAATATTGTGCAGACAAAAATGTCTGTATTTACGTCTTTCTCCCTCTCTCTCTCTCTCTCTTTCTTCCTCTCTCTCTCTCTCTCTCTCTTTCTCCCTTTCTCTCTCTCACACACACACACACACTCGTTTTTTCTCCTTCTTCCGTGTTCTTCGATTCTTGGCGTTGAGAGTCCTTTTTAAAGCACTTGGAAATGTATTAGGTACAATGAGTCTCGGGCGGCCTTTTAATCGAGTTTTCGAATCAGGTTCAATTGGATGTATGAACCGTATCTGAGGGCGAACTAGAGGAGGAAAGAGAGAGAGAGAGAGAGGAAAAGACAGAAGTGCTGCAACGACGAGATGAGAACAAGAGTCGAACGAAGGGGCGGAGGTATCCAGATATCGAGATGAAGGGAGAGAGTGTTCACCATTCCAAACCGAATTCCCCATCTTGGGTCAAAAAGCATCCAAAGTTTGGTTTTACTTCTTTTTTTTATCGTCTATTCATTCGCACTTTTCTGGTTGGAAATAACATCGATAATCATTGAATGTTGTGTTGATGACAATTAGTCAAATTGTTGTTAATTATTTTTGCAAATTCAAAATTTTTGTTAAATTTTCTTATATTTACACTCCACGGTGCATTACGATAATAATTTTTGTGAAAAAAAGGAAAAAGGAAGACGCAGCGTAAAAAAGCACGAAGGATTCCGGTGGCCAATGACAAAAAGTTCCATTTTATTCGCCGCTCTCTTATCCGTGCTGGGCAAATATTTAATTTAACTTCGAAATAGCATTCATTGTTCGGAAAAGAGCTACGACGCGATGACGATGGACTACCAACTAATTTTCGCAAGTAACTTTTCGAGAACCCATGCCTCATACCCCGTTTCCCAACCCTCAGTGCCCGTAGAGCCTCTCCGTTCGCTTCTACCATGATCTTGTGAATTTGTTTGATACACTGCTCGGCGTCTGTGAAGCGAAGAGCAGGCGAGAGCATGGCAAGAGAATAATCACGGAAATTTGTACAAACAATTTCATTTTTTTGTCGCTATATTCAGAGTCGGTGCAAATTTGCAATTGACAGAATATTGTTAACGACGATTGTCGGAGATTTAATAACATTTACTTTTCGAAAACACGAATTCGAGGACGATTCCATTTTCTCACTTTATTTCTCTTTTTCCTTCCTCACAGAGAAAGCTATTAAAAAATTTTACTACTAAATTCTTTTTCTTTTTCAGTTTTCAATGTCAATACGTTATGAATGTCTCAAAACGTCGAAAAATTATATCCAGAAAAAATGACGACTTCGAATTCTACGCAATTTTCAAATTTTCAAAAGAAGCCTCGTTCCAACTTCCGCAAATTTCAGGATTTATTATTAATTTTTTTTTATGAATGGAGTATCACGATAGGACGGTTGATATGGTATTTGAAAAATATCGATTGGACGGTTTTTATGAGTTTTCGAATTTTACGAAAATCTTAGTTTTTTTTTTCGTTTAACCGCGTTATTTTTTGCAAATTTTGTAAGATATTGTGTGAAAGTCTGTTCGTCCTCTTGTTTATTAGGAATACGAAACTAGTGGCCAATAAAAAATGCTTTTGCGATAATAATCCACGCTCCAGATTAAATTCCCAATGCTAAACCAATTACCGAGAGTCAAAAGGTATCGCAGTACACGTGATTCGCTATCGATCGATGCTCATTCGTCATTATCCGTCCGTTTCGGATTATTGGAAGAGACAAAGAGAGGGTGGTGAGAGAGGGAGTCAAAGTTGTCACGTGACCGTATACATCCGGAGTACGTGATTACGTGTAATTCAACAAAACGAAACGAAAAATACAGGAAGCACGTTGAAATAGGTTTCCAACGAGTTCTCTACCGTCCACCATTCAGCACCTTCTCTTTTTTCATTTCTACAGGGTGTCCCGAAAGTAAAAGTCAATACCATTGAGAAGTACACATTTCATTACACAGGAAAAAATCAAGTCCACTGAGAACGAAATTTGGTTAAAAATCGTCGATAATTTGTTGAATACGTTAAATTAAAGATTTTTTAATAATATCAAAATTTTCGTTATTTTGGCAGTGTATTTGGTTTCTAACGACACTATTTTTGGGATTATTAAAAAAAAAAACATTCAGTCGAACGTATCGAACGAAATATCCATCTTTTTCAACAAAATTTGGTTTTCAGTTACGAGTTAGCGAACTTTTGGCAACGGAAAATCATTCAATTCTCATACGATTGAGAAATTAATCGGCAAAATCTTAAATCATCATTTCTAGATGTGTGTACGGGCTTCGTACGTATGCAGTACGTATTTGTCGATCTAAATTGGGAATCCTGATGCACACAAATGCCTCAGAGGTCCTATGGAACTCTGTACCTGTTGAAAATGTGTAATGCAAGAGGCCAAAGGCTGAATGGCTTCGATGAGCGAACCTAGATCGTAGAGCTGTCTAATGGACTTTTCACGTCGGACCCTCCCACCAGTTACATGGGGGATACGAGCTCGGTATTCACAACCCAAATGCGAATTTATTCGAGGCCTTCAGCCACATCACAACCCAGTTTGTTGTCCATCCATCCCGAAGGTACATCCTATATTTACAACGTATGTACTCTCCCTGTACATCGTGTTTCCATGGCCATACGTTTCAGCTGCTGAGCTTTCTGCTAAAACTGCTCATACAGATACGAGTCCTCATTACTGTAACTTTGTGAAGTACCAATCGCATGCTCGATCCATCATCGAGTAATCGCGTCCCAGGAAACTCCATAACCTACCAATATTCCTTTATATATCTATTAGGTACGTTGCCATTGAAAATACGACGACTGATAACTCGTATAATCGACGTTATGTTATTCATGTTTCATCCTGAAGCATCGTCGACAAACGGACTCTCGAGATACAGGGACCTAGCTCCGTTTACGGTCCATGACCGAGTCCATATCAGTGTGTGCGTTATCGTCCTGCAGACTTTAGTTTAATTTTGCATTACGATACTTTGGAAAAGTTCTTTTTTTTTCTTCATTTTTTATTACGTTCCTTTTTCGTTGATTGTAACGCTCGTAAATTTTTCTTTGTTCTCCATGAAGTTGTTGAAATATATATGAAATGATAATCGCTTTCTTGAACAAGAAAAAAAATCGAAATAGGGAATCGAAGGTCCAGGAAAAGGACCCTGTACGATTTTCTGGATAATCCTTGAAAATACGTGTTTCATCTGAGGAAAAATGCACACACAGCTGTGATCCTTGGGGTTGGAATGAGTTCGATCTTTCTTCGAGAAAGAAAAATGTGTTATTGCACCCTCGCAACACACTCAACAGGAAGTACCACGGACTATCCTCCGAGTGCTTTGCGGAACAATTGGCACGTGGAATTGCGAGCTCTCGATCGTGAACTTTCAGAGGGCTTGAAAAAACGAGCGTAGAAAATGAAAATGAATGTTTGAAAATGTGTCGATCTATTTTTCATTCATTTTATTATTTTTAGTTGCTATTTTTTTACAAACCCAAAAATAGTGTTTTTTTTGTCACCAATAAGAATTATAATTGAATTTGGAAAAGTTTGAGTGTTAATTGAATTTTACTGATTGAATGAACACTGTGACTTTAGGAAAGTAAATTAGAGGCTCTCCATCTCGGTCTAAATTATTCATCAACGCGTTAGTTGACGAGGAAAACGAGAGCAAAATGGACGAGAGATTCGTAGAGAGCTGGAGATTTATTTACACCGAGACACGGAAATGTTTCCAGTCTCTCAGTGAATGCTTGGACTGTAAATCAGTGCCGGTTACCATATATACATGTTTATGTGTACATAAATATATATTCACATATAATGCTGTAGGAGGTACGCGAAAGGGTTTTTTTTCGCGGTTAACCACGTGAAAGTTTCGCGTTTTAGCCCTCGCATCAGTCAGACGTCGAGGAAGAAGAGTATAAAGAGACCCAAATTTAAAAAACACATTTTTATCGAATGTATTTAAATTGCGACACTTGCTAAAATTTCAAATTTCCTTTATTGACCATGCGACTATTTCTTAATCCACTTCCAAAAAAATCCGCACGAATTTCAAAGATTTTAAAATCTAATTGAAAATTATCGAAAATAATTTTTTACGTTGGACGAAAAAAAAGGTTGAAATTGAATTTTGACAAATTTTTAATTCTCGTGTCGTACAGAGAAAAACGTTCAAAAATTATGGAAAAAAAGAAGGATCTAAAAATACTCGAATAGGCACAATGCCGAGGACGTTTAATTTTATCTGGGAATTTCTTCAATGTTATCTTATGCTAACTTTAAAGTTACATTCTCGAATTCACTCACATAAAACTCCAAGTAAGTTCTTAAGCAATCATGACGTTCCAGTTTCCAGTCTTATATCGGGCTCGTGTCATTTTTATATACAATCACAGTGACATATTTATTTCTATATTCTCAGCGTAAATACGAAATTCATATAAAAATTATCTTGAGGGATACGGAGCGATGAGAAGGAGGTGAATTTGCTTTTTTGTTTAAAAGTACTAAAAAGTGTTAGTTGCAACGTTTGAATAGCAATTTTAACAGAAACAATTGTGTCATTATTTTTAGGCGTTCGTCCAAATAGTAAATTATTTTTCGAATATTTATAAAAATTGCCATTTCGTATGTGTTAGAAAAAAAATCAGAAAATAGCGAGTAGAAAAAATAGCAAAGACTGCGGCAACGATTTTCGAAGAAATAAAAGATGAAATTGCGAATTGTCGGAATTGGAGAGAACTGATGGAGCGTGAGAGAGAACTTGACTTTTGCTATTACGAAATCTCGTGCGGTCAGCGATTGAGCATCGGCATTAATTCCAAGGGAAACTCATGAAAAAGTTAAATGGTCCGGACGATCGTGTAGCTTTTTTTTTTACGCTCTTCCCGAGAAAAAGTGCAAGATTATGTTTATTGTCATAACGACTATCGAATGGGTTGGAATAATTCAAAAACTAGGTTCGAAAGGAGGAGAGTACAGTTGAAATAGTTGCAGAAATACGTGCAGGGTAGTCGGCGGCGCAAATACCCCACGAGTTTTCGTACGAAAAGCTTTTCGCTTCGTCATCCCGAACTCTCTCTCGTTCATTTTCTTTTCTCTCTCCCTCTCTCTCTCTCTCTCTCTCCCAGTCCCTGTTCCTATCTTTATTTTACCCTCTTTCCTTCCTCTTCTTTCTCTAGGTTTCTGTACTAGTCAGTCGCTCGATAAGTGCATTTCCGATCTTCACTCTCACGAGAGTTCAGCTTCGTATATTATACAGCTGCCTCCCTCTCTCTCTCTCTCTCTCTCTCTTCTCCTTTATTATTTTCCCCACGTTTTTCAGTTTTTTCGCTTATTTTTATTATTGCATCGATACTTAGACCTCAATCTTCTCATTACTTTATATTTTGCTCTCTCCCTCTCTCTCACACTTTCTTTCTCTCCCTGCCTCGTAGTCCTGTAATTTTCAACGGTGAATCTTGTTTGAAAAAATAAAAATTGCCAGTTGCCACAGTTCCTTAAGGCTTTTGAGTCAAAATTCGTAATCAGAGTCTCCAAATCCCTGAAAACCAGTTTTCACGTGAATTGCCTGCAAGGAGGAATGTACCAGTCGGAGATTTGAACGTTTCCTTCGATGAATATTTACATGATTTTAATACTTTTTGGTATTTATGATTATTCAAATAATTGCAGTTGGCGATGGAACACCGCGTTGATGTTGAGCTTCGGAGGGGAGGTTGAATAATTTCGAGAAAAAAATGTGTTCAAGTTTATTGTGCCTCGCCAAGGGCAGTCGCAGCGACGAAACAAACATTATAGTAGCGAAATGATAACGCCGCAAGTTCAATCAATTTCAACTATGTTAGAAATATACAGGAAAAGGAGAAAATATCTAGCGTCGTTGGTGTCTGTTGCGACTTTTAAATGCGTCGCGAAAGTTATAGCGAAAGCAACGATGAACTCTGCAAACAAAAGAGAGCCAATTGCACGTGTACGAACAAGCTCGGAGGGTCCGAAAAAAAGGCTGGTTTATAGTTTTGTGACATGAAGACCAGGGAGCTCTGGTGCTGTTGTCAACAGCAATTGTGTCGTTGGTCGGACTTTGGAGTAGCCTACAACAAGCAGAAGAGGAACATTGGTGAGGTATATTTTGTAACGAGGAACGGACAAGGCACGAAAGAATTCGCTGCTCCGACTGACTGTGCTCACGAACACCCAATTGTACAAGCACGGATTTGTACAGGTTTTAAAAACACGACATACCAAACTCATTAAAGTGTGGATGTGTGCGAGAGAAGGAGAGGAGGGTGATCCGCGGATGAAGGCTGGTGCGAACCAACAGTCGGGCTTTTGGTCCATCACCTAAACGAAAGCGTTGAACGAAGATCGCGTCCAGGATGGGAATCGACCAGATATCGGTCTAGAACGGGACACTAAATCCGAGGCTAAAATGAAAATCCCCGAGGTAGGGTCGAGCAGCTGGCAAGAGCTGGATGCGAGAGGAGTTTAACAAACGCGGCTGGAACATACGCGTTCGCGTTTCAATGGGAAATAAAAAAACACGTTGTTGCGATATACAGACTGCTTTAAAAGTTGCGCCGATAACTGATCGCGATATTTTCGTTTCTGCACTGGAATTTAATTTTTTTTTTTTAAATCGCCGGTATTTTGTTGAATACGGTAAACCAAATATTTTTTGATAATTGCAAAATTTGCTTACGAAGAGACTTTCTAAAATATTTCTTGCTGCGATGACACTATTTTTGGGATTATCGAAAAAAAACGTTCAGTCAACAAAACTTTTTCCTACACTGCGACCCGAAACTAATCTGGCTTGACGTGAGGAAAAGATGAAATTGTTCCTCTTGGCAAAAAACAATCGGAGCACCTTTGATTTTTTTTTTTTAGCTATTTTGAAACGTCATGTACATTCATAGCACCAAGCTAGAAACGCCAACGCAGTCACTCTTGCCTCAGCTCCACCTTCCGTCACTGCGTGCCCCTCGACGCAGCAACCGTCAAGCACGATAAGCTTCGTACTTGATTGCGATTCTCTTGTGTCCCGAGGACGATCACCATCCATACTTATACGCATTTCTATGTGTGGGAACCGATAACCTCGTCGTACGTTCCTTTGTAAAGCGGGCACGGGTTATATTTGCCGGGACCAATTCCAGGCCGCGTGAAGCCAACGGGCCACTTGAGTTGCAAATATCCGGCAACCCTTTCCGTCCCACCGTACGACATGGATTTGTGTAGCGATGGTCGCAGTGGATTTCGAGAACAGTTCCACCGAGAGAATCCTTCGGGAGGATTTACGATAAATGTAGCGAACGTTTTGGAAAAGTGAAAAAAGGGCAAGGAATCTCGTAAAGTTTGTTAATTAATGGGGAAGGGAAATAATGAACTGGCATATCATCATGAAATCGGTAAAACAAAGTCACAAAATATTTCCAGCTCATCATAGCCAACAGCAACTTATTCATTCACCAAAGTTATGGACTCCCCACAAGTTATAGGGAGCTGAAAGCGCCGAGCTATAATTTCGCCATTGAAGCCACCCTAGTTCGTGAAAATCCTCAACCAGAAGGGCTTCAAACGCTTCCACTAAATCCGGATTACGATCAGTATTGTAGAAGGACATGGCGCCAAAATCCGGCCAGTTTGCCTCAACCAGCTCGTTAAAGAGAATGAGACCGAAACAAACTTGTAAATGATCCTATCCCACAGCTTTAAAATAGACCTTGGAACTTGGTTGTGGTTCACGTGAGGATTTTGCTTACATCCGGAGGTCTGAAAAATTTGAAACTGCATCTTCGAGCCCTGGGATTATTGCAGCTTCGTGTCCTCGGCACGGATCGGTTTCCCCAGACGCATTCGTAAGCCCTGCGTTCAAAAGGTATTGTAAGAGTTGATCACTCATCACTGAAAACAAAATATTGTTGGAAATGATTGATATTTTGTTGGATACGTTCGACTAAACGTTTTTTTGAATAATCCCAAAAATAGTGTCATTGGAGAAAGAAATATTGTAGAAAGTCTCTTCGGAAGCAAATTTTCGTCGTTCCGATCGTACATTTCGCTGACTATTCCGTTATAAACCAAATGTACTGCCAAAATCACGGAAATTTTTAAATTATAAAAAAATGTTTAGTTTACCGCGTTCAACAAAATATCGACGATTTTTAAAAAAATTCCATTTCCGTTGTAGTAACTCGACCGATGTGCCTGGAGCAAGAAAAGAAAATTCCACACGTCCCTCCCGTGTGTTCACGACACGTGTAGCACTCTGACTTTCGGCCAAAGTCTGATGACCAAAGGGACGAGAAAGATAAAAGTTCCGGCGAATGAACCTCGCGGCAAGGAGCGACTCGAAGAAGTTGTAAATTGTTCGCGAAACGTCGTCAAGGAGCTGTACCTTTGGCGAGTGAAAAAATAAAGCCAAGCCCGAGAATCCATTGGAGAAGGGTACAAAGTTAGAAACGATGCCCAAAGACATCATCAATCCCAAAGAAACCATCGATACCATATACAGAAAGATATTGGTTGAAAGGGAGCCACACACAGATATATAGGTCAGCCGAAGAAACTGTAAGGTAGCGCGTGTTCGTCTTCCCACGCTCGCTGGAGGCGTACCAAACTTTGCGCGGTTAAACACCCAAGATCCCAAGGGATGCATAAAAAATAAAAAATAAAACGCCTGGAGAATGGTTTCGTCACTTTACACTGATCTCCAGCGAGAACCGCCCACCAGGGAGCAGGAGATACGCGATTCAACTTAGTATGCGTTAAAGGATTGATCAACATCAATGAAAATGCCGTTCCCACCCGAGCTGACACTTGAGACTTTAGAAGCTGCTTCAACGCTCCTAGAACCCACAGGTAAAGGGGCAATGTCGCTCTAGTCCACCGCACACTATCCAGCAGCTCTTACGGTTCGGTCAATGGGTATTTAGTAATCAGCGAACCCCGAGGGAAGATCTTGGGCAACTTAACTTTGGCTGCCAGGTGTTCGCGTTGATTAATAAAGTTCTAACATCAACATGCAATCACAGTGTCGTCACTCACCGACGGTCGGTGGAGTGTCAGTCCGAGCTAGTCCAACGACGGTGAAAAGCCCAAAAACAATTGCCCCAAGTGTGCTAATTCTGGTGGACAATAACAAGGTGACAACAACAACACGCACAACCGAACCGGCACCGTTACGAACGGTGGTATCACGCTCACCGATCATCGTCGTGAAACTGGAGTGTAACGCGAGGGTGCAAGACCGGCATCCCGACTGAGGAATCGCGCTCAACCAAGAGACCAGTCAACCGACACTTGTTCACTCCCTCTCTCTTTCTCTTCAACACCCACCAACGTACACCCCGAAAACAGGCCATCCTGGCAATGGGCAAGAGCGAGAGGTGAATAAACATGCCTGTGTGAAGCCGCGCGCGCTTCTGTCTCGCGCAGCCGCGCTCTTCCCAGCCCTGGCAGCGTGGACTCTGGTGAGCTCCTGTACCGAAGAATATCCGTGGACATGTATACGTGAAGGATAACAGTTCCACAAGGGAGAGAGAAAGCGAGAGAGAGAGTCCAATATTCCTTGATGCAATGATTGCCATCTGAGAACTTACTAAATCAAGTGGAGAGGACCAGTCGATTGAAACAGTGGTGGAAAGACGACTGGAAAAGGATTCGGATTTTGATTTAATTTCAACACCAGTGCACTGGAACAAACAGAACTAGTTCAAAGTTTTGCGGGAAGCCAGTTGGACCTGGATGTCTCAAAGATTCGAATCAAACCATATTCGGATTAGAAGTTCGGATTCATCCGATGACAGATGCGGTATCTTGACATTTTGTTCAGAAATCTTGCGTTTAACACATCGACACGGTGGTCTTTCAAATATTGATCGATAGTGGCGAACTAGGAACCTCCGGATTTGGCCTGTTCTATTATCCCAATCAAATCTATGCTGCACCAAGTGAACCCTTTCAATGATGAATGAATCCGGAAGGTAAGTGAAGCGTACGTATTTGATTTCTTGTACATTTCGTTATCATCTAAATCGTCCATTGCAAAGAGTCAATAACAAACGCATGGGAACGCCCTCTCCAGCAAATTCCCATAATTACCCAGACACAAAACCGCAGACTCAATAAATGGACTCTCAGCAACACAAAAGGGATCGAGCTGGGAATCTGCGGCTATTAGTTGCTTGCAAGTGATCCCTCCGAAGAACCTTTCCACAGTAGCAGTGGTTTCTACTCAATTGTGCATTATAGTACCTCTAATATTCTTACGTCGAAATACTACCAATAACGTTCAAGATCGAACCTTGTTGATGCGAATCGCCATTTGAGTTTTGGCAACAACAATCACGCTGAGGTATTACTTTCGATTAGAGAAAAGTCAACTATTCCAGGTACACTTTGGTGGTCTTCGCGTCAGAGGATTGATTGATAATGCGGTAGGCCCTAATCTCCTCAATATTTTAGCCCAACGAATAGTCATACCTACACTTTTCCGTTTGATCGTAAAACACGGATCCGTATTCCCTGCACGTGTGTACCCTACATGGGGACTAACTATCATAATCCATCTCGGCAATTACACCAAATCTTCGGAATTCTGCAGTAGAAATGGTCACGTATACCTCTCACTCTCTGTCTTCATTCCAGTAATAATTTGTACAGATTTTCACGTCTCGGGGAATTACTTTTGCTGCCTTGTTATAAACAAAGTTCAGATAAATATTTAAAATTTCATGTTTTGCCACGTTGCCTCTGACACCTTGTCAATCCATCGTTCGTATCAATTCACAAGGTCTCGATATTTTTATAGTTTCTCCTCATTAAGAAAGCACCTCACGATCATTTGAAACAATTGTCAAGCCTCCCAATGCGTTAGTTCAGAGAAGAATATATTTCACGATCATGATTCTTACCGCAAGGAAGTTTCACATTTCAAGGACATTTAGCCGGACAGTTACACTTAATTTGTTTCTTCTCCAGACACTTGAGCGAAGGTTTGAGCATGACCTCAGTCCTGGGAGGATCCGCAATCTTCAGACCGGCAAAATTCCGGCCACAAGAGCCGGACAGCAAAGCTGCGGGACGCATAGCTTCCTCGTGTACAGTTTAACTCCGGATAGAGCACAGCAGCCGCCACCGTTTTATTACAAGGGCATTTATATACCTATGGACAGAGAAGGAGCCCGCTGAAGCGAGAGAGAGAGAGAGAGAGAAAGGAGCATGAGCTCCGAGGCTGACTGTCGCGTGGATGACAGATAGCACGCGGAGTCCAGCAGGTTCCTCTCGCCTGGCGAAAGTGAATTAAAAATAAGGAAGTCCGTTCTCTGGCTGGCAGGGCATTTCTACAATGCAGTGAAAATGACCCTCGCAGTATATACAATAATGCAAATATGTATATATGTAACCGGGGCAATAACATAGTCGACCTATTTTATTTTCAACGTTAGCCTCGATCCATCATATTATTTTTTTCATGCAAACTGAACGTTTATTTGCATCTCCCTTCCTCTCAAACCTTATCACGCGTCATCTCTCTTCCCATGTGTGATTTCGCGACACGCAATTATTCCATTAAATCCTCCAACTGCGCATTTACATTTTTATCCATTTTTTATTTATCAAGCGTTGCTTTCTTTCCGTCTCCATTTCCAGAGGAACATTCGTATTCTACTTTTCTCGCTTTCGTGCTGTACATATTTTTTTATCAACTATATGGATTTATTTGCAGGGGCAAGATGAAAATGTACAGCGCGTGAATTGCACAACGCTTAGCTCGGTCAACGCGTATTTTATGCACGAGTCAGCCGCGTATTAAATTTTGATCGCAACAGCTCTCTCGGCATCGGAAAAACAAACAAATTATCAGACGATCCGTGATAAAGAGGCTTGTGATTTATGGAACGAGAAAAATGAATAAATAATAAATTATACAACAGATCGATTGTGCGAAATTGCGAACGGTTGTGGAGTTTTTAATCCTCACTTGCCACCTTGGGGTACCAACTACCCCAGGCCTATCAAGGAAAATCGTCATTTTTCCACTTTTGTTGGTTTTAGCATTTTTTTTTTTTTTTTTTTAGTGTAATTCAATTTAATTTTTGGCTATGCAAAGTTAACAATCTTTTGAAAAAAGCTTTCAACATGTTCTACAACAATTCTCAAGTCAAATTATTCAGTGGTTTATTTTTTATAAAAATTTTTGTCACTGGCGTACAAATCGAACCCATGGTGGCAAGTACGGGTTACCCCTCGGTTGGACGATGTGCGTTTGATACGAAATACAAAGTCTTGATCTAGTGCGGTCGATTAGCATCACAGTTCGTTTAATTTCAAAGTAAAATATTGGTCGAATCAAAAGAAAACGATTCGTGGTCGAATACCCAACTCGTACCTCGAGACTTTTGTGTGAAAACGATCTGGTCCAGATGTTCCTTGGAATAAATTTGTAAACGGTGTTGCAGGTGAAAGAGCATAAGGAAAAATGTGAGGATATTAAAGAAGGAAAAGAAAGTGAAAAATGAGGCCACGATAAGGTGCGAAAAATCGGAGGGCAAAGCGAAACGGGACAGTGAAAGGCACGAGGGTGTAGACACAACCCTCTCTCCTTGCCAGCCTCCTTCTCTGCTGCTACATGTCCGATTAAGGCGCCCGTGGCGCGTTTCGGGTCGCCGGTTAACTCTGAGTAAATAACGTGGAAACACCCCCGAGTAAAGAGGGTGCGTATGTGTATGGGGGTTTGCGTTACTGTACTAGCTCTACATATAAACACTTGGACGGTAGCGTATCCATGTGGAGTATAGATGGCAGAGCTCTAGGCGTGAATTACATTTTAGTTGGTAGTCACCGAGCATATGGTTGAAAAGATACATGTATGTATGAGCCTTTCCCTACCTCTTGCTCAGTTCCTTTCTCTCTCTCTCTCTGTCTATCGGTCTCTCTCTCTCTCGCTCTTTTTTTTCTCTATTTTGGTTGCTCTCACTGTCGTTGCAAAGCACGATAGCAACAACAACGTTAAGAGGCTAGAGGCCAGATAGGTTGGTTTCGATTCTTGTTGGTTTCGTGGCGAAGGCGTGCCCGAGACTCGACGGCGCCAGAAGACGCACTGCCGAGCGAGCGCCACGAGCACCAACATTTGTAGCTTCCGTGCAGTCGTCCCATACAAACGACTAAACGTATGTCCCCACACCTCTGTGGAACCAACTATACTGGGTCAACAGACTCCACAACCTCGAAAATCAACCCCAAAGCTGGCTCATCGTCCAAGGCAATAGAAATAAAAGACAGTGCCGCGGATCGAGACATGGAGATTGTCCAGTCAATTAAGAAGAAATTGTAATTTTACTTTTGCACCACTTTTCATTTATTAAGGGTTGAGGTCCGAAGAAAAGTTTGATTCTTCGCTGTTGCGAATGCCCTTGAATTGACTGCATTCAACGAGCTGCATCCCTGTACATTTAAGGACGATGTGTATGGCGACCATCAAATTTAAATTTTCGTTTTCAGTTTTTCTTACATTCAAAATCGTTCGCGAGTCTGAGTTCATTGCAACAAATGTTTACAAATTGACTTGAGAACAACATACTTTGAATTCAAGATTGTCCGAGGTAATCTGTACTTTTTATTTAATATACAAAATTTCGAAAAAAATTCACTACAGATTTTTGTGAAAAACTCAAAAAAGCTGCCTTGATGTTACATAAAAGTTTATGCAAAGTCTTAAGAGGCTTCAGCATTTAGAAATGGAAATATTTAATGGTGAAAATTGCAACTTTTAACACCCACTCTTGTGAGAAACTACTGAAAATAGTGATTTAAAAAAATAAATAGCTCGACTTTTACATGGTGAAACGTCTTAAAATTGTGCGAGCTATTAGACATGACTATTGTCTTTGTGGGCTGCAAATCTGAAGGAACTCTATGGTTAGAAAATTTAGCATACAACGTCCTCAATGCGCGGGCGCAAATCTTCCAGACGACACGAGCCACAATGTCGGTTTGCAAGATCCCTCGCCTCCATCCGGCACTTCCCATACCATCATCTTTCTTCCACCTACCTCCTGCTCAACACATTTCCCTTCGCCATACAATCTGACCTTCCGCTCCCATCAAGCCTGTTCCACCTTCTCCCATTCCCCGAGACGTCTGCTCTGGCCTCTCATTCACTACGGATCTACATAGCAGTACACATTCTGGACCATGAATAACGGGAATACGCGAAACGAAGCGCTCAAGGAGGTCACTTGGACCAAGGCTTCTACGAACTTTGATCTTCAACGTCATCTACTCAATCTTTCCACGTGCGTTTTCTGTAGCGAAGCATCGACCTTCGCGCAGACGTAATTCATTCATGCAAAGATTTGAAATTTCAAAATTTTCGTTATCTTGGCAGTAAATTTCGTTTCTGACTAAACTGTCAGCGAAATTTACGTGTGGAGCGTCAAAAATTTGAAAAGACTTTCTAAAATATTTCTTGCTGCATTGACACGATTTTTGGGATTATTCAAAAAAACGATTTTCAACAAAGTTTTGTTTTCAGTGCGTCATCGATTTTGCGTTTTCTCCAACGTCATCCACTCTCGATGTCTGAAGACATAATTCGATTGAAAACTAGTTTCGCTATTGGGAATTCCATCTTCGCTGCGTATTAGGAAGCGAACCCTACGAACGATACTCGCTCGTCAAAACAACTGCTTGTAGTTCTATTTCGAAGGTTTGGTTGAACACCGCGTTGTAGTTGGTCGCAGGAGACGCAGCAGGCACTTTGATACTCTTCGGGTTGACAGGCCAATGGTTTTTGAAAGACAGCCCGGATAGAGATATTTTTCCTCGCAGAATTCACTCAGCAGGATATATTGAATGTAAGGATAGGAAAGAACTGCCAATAAGCGGCGGCGTTGGCTTTGGCTATCTCGTTGTCGGGACAGTTGAACCTCATGGATGGAGACATACGCCACGAACCGGTGGGACGTGGCTTTCCGAAAATCTATTGCAGTCTATACTGTTCCGTGTCGATTATTTCAAGGAAAAATAAGTCACCGCAAGCGTCCATTGTTCCTCGAAATGGAGTAAAGCGGAAAGCAAGAGAAAGAAGAAAAATGATACACCGAATGAAGTGTCGCAGTCGCGCGGCTAACCCCCGGACCTCTCAGTCTCAGCTAACACAGTATCCTCTCAATGGAACGGACCGGGATAAAATGGCAGCAAATCCTGTCTTCCCTAGGAGCATATTACTGCAGCTTCTGTGAAACTCATTCTACGGGAAAAGCTGTCTCCGGATATCACTGCGGTCGCCAACGTCAAGGATTCGTCGCTTCAGCGCCATATACTTCAACCCCCAGAGCAAATATAACGGGTGTTCGTATCAATGACCCGTTGTTGAGGTGATGGCTTCATGGTATCGTGGACAAAAAAGCTGTGGAGCTAGACGAAGATGACTCGAACAAAAAAAAGCTCAGCTCGACTGACACTGAAATTTCGTTAAAAATCGTCGATATTTTGTTGAATACGGTAAACTAAATATTTTTTTATAATTTTCAAAATTTTCGTCACTTTGGCACTAAATTTGGTTGCTAATGGAATTGTCAGCAAAGTTAACGAGTGGATCGACTAAAATTTGCTTTCGAAGAGAATTTCTAAAATATTTCTTGCTGCGATGACACTATTTTTGGATTTATTCAAAAAAACGTTTAGTCAAACGTTTCAACGTTTTTTCAACAAAATTTTGTTTTCGGTGTTGCAAGAGTTTTATCTTTTCCTTTACAAAAAACCTCATGCTTGGATAAGCAACACCCCGTACATTACGAAGGCAATTGGTTGCTTACACTCGATTATACCAAAGTGAAGCCACGACCTATTAACACATGATTATTCAGTCAATAAACAGAACGTCGGTGTTTGCTATCATGAGCGACACGCTATGCCGCTTTTTCCTTTGCCTTGAAACGACGAGAATAGGAGAAAATTTGAATGCCTTTGAAATAAACTGCTGCTGAATTGACGTCGACATTGCAAAGGAATTTCTTTCGAGCTACAAGGACGAGCGACAAGTTATTGTTGAAAAACACGGAATTTGAGTAAAAGGCGAGTGACAAAAAGTTGAAAATAGCTGAACTAGAAAGTTTGAGTTGCTCGTGAACCAGCTTTGAATTGTTGCTCTCGTCAAACCAATGGGAAAACTCACGGTAGAAAAGTTATGAGCAGAGGAAACATATAACGTTTGCGAAATCTCGTTACAGTCTGTTTCTCCACAATTGCAACTTTGACACTGCCAGGGCGTCTTGAAAATCTTATTAATTTGTAGCCGCACGTAAGAACGGATGCAAAGAGGGAAGAAGAAAGTGGGGAATGGGTTGGAAGGTTTAATTCACGTTCCCAACGTGTAGTCCGTTAATCTTGTGACTTTGAGTGCAATTGAATTTATTGTATTATTGAGAATGACGAAGAAGTAAAGGGTGCAAAATGGCGCGACGCTTCCTCGCCAAACCGGAAGCAGACCAAGTTTGTATCGAATTAACACCGATGAAACTTTAGCTCTCGTCGCAAGCTTGAAAAAACAATAGCTCGCAGATTGTTTTAGTTAAGGTCTCTTGCTCCGAAGATTCCTCAAACGTTTTGCAACCATCTCTACCACGAGACTCAACGAAACCGATCTCTTTCCCGGTCCGTTTACCACCAAGCCTTCCTCCAGCGCGAATCAGCGAATTTATTCGTCATCCCACAACTTGTTCGATATTAATAATTCTCCATCACTCGAAATTCAAGAATTGTCAAAATTCATCGATTCAAAAATGGATGAGCAATGAATCAAAAAACTCAGTTTCAATGCTCCGATTACTGAAAACTCAATTTTGTTGAAAAAGATCGATATTTTGTTCGATACGTTCGACTAAGTGTTTTTTTGAATAATCCCGAAAATTGTGTCGTTGCAGCAAAAAATATTTTAGAAATTCTCTTCAGAAGCAAATTTTGGTCTTTCCACTCGTAAATTTTGCTGACGATTTCGTCAGAACCGAAATATGCTTCCAAAATAACGAAATTTTTGAAATTATCAAAAAATATTTAGTTTTCCGTATTCAACAAAGTATCGACGATTTTGGTAAATATTCGTTTTGTATAAATAAATCGATAAATCTGTCAATGAAAAGATTCATTAATGAACTCATGAATAAATAAATAAACAAAAGCTTTTAGAAATTTACTCGAATAAAAAAAAGCGTCATGCTTGCCGATAACAATGTTCGAGAGAGCTTATAGATGTTTCTGAATGAATAAGTGTCAGTTGTCCCAAAGATGAGGAAAAAAGAAAAAGCAATAAAAAAAAAATTGGCGTACTCGAGAGACCGACGTGGATACATTAGACAAAATACCTTTCCGAGCTGTGCTTCATTTCAATATTTTATCAGAAATGGACTGTGGAACCAGCGTGCGGTTGATGGAGGAAATTTTTTTATCTTCCTGGCTGTTTCCATTTATATTCTCAATATGGACGATGTTGCATTAAGCATATTCTTGAAGAAAACTCAGATATTGAAAATACTGTGCTTTCAACGATTCGCCTGTCTCGATCGAAATCCCAGCCTTGCCAAATTCTCTCCAGACTTCTCTTTATAAATGGAAAAAAAAAATGTATATTATTTTATTTTTGTCTCGTAATGTGAAATTAGACGGTTGGAAGTTCAACTTATACGCTAAATCGATTGCCACCTCTTGAAAATCCTTTTTACTTCTTCACAGACGAAGCTATGTGACGGTGAATTTTTTTTTTTTTTTCCAGTTTTGTCAATGTGCGTGAAATTCCCTAAAACGTTGAAAAATCATTTGGAGAAAATATGTCAAGGATTAAAAAAAGGAATTGGGAAAATGGAGGAAAGGATTAAAAAAAAGGATTATAAAAAATCAGATCGAAAATGTTTTTGCTTCAGGTATCTACTTGGTCAGTAGATACAACCAGAGTTTGGTCAGACTATTAATCAGGCAATCGCGTAAACTTCTAACGATTCTGCTACACTTTCGGTATAAACAGCTTTTCAATATTTTTTATTATTTTCTTTTTTTTTAGGACTTGAATACCACAAATCCTTCTTTCTAGTACTTTCCTTTGGATGTAATTCGATGAGTTTTTCTGGTAAATTGCTCCGGGGTCTCGGTGCTTTATGAGGCTGATCAGAGAATTAGAGTAATTTACTCAACGCTGCCAGATTTCCGTGGTAAAGAGAAAACAACTAGGAAAGAACGAGGAAAAGGAGAAAAAGAAAAGTGAGCGAGAAAAAGGAATAAAATTTAAATTGAATGGCATAGAAAGGGAGGAAAGAGTTAAAGAGAGAAAATTTGCCATGTTGGTGAATGTAACGTGTGCCGGAAAATATCATCGTCTGCGTAGAACGTTAATGAATTTTGACCCTTTTTTCATCATCCTTTCCTGCTTCTTCGTGTCTCCATCGTCAAGTTATGAAGCGGCAAAATTGCATATTCTCCGTGCCGCAAAGAGAAAAGCTACGAAAGAAACGAGCGACGAAATGGGAAAGGAAAACGTAGGATTTCTGACGCTAATAGCGCAAATTCCACATCGGACATTCCGTGTCGAACTCGCTGAACTATATTGCGAAAAAAAAAAAAAAATACAAATTTGGAGAATTTTCAAAAAATCGGGAATTGTTGAAAAATAAATCGCGTTTTAACATTTTTTAAATATCTACGAAGAGAACTTTCTGGTAAATTACAATATGACATTCGCAGAAAATAAAAGATATTTCCGAACGTCCTCGGACTCATCTCCTGAAAGGGTTGTTCGATCGACCACGCTGACTGGAGACCCAGAAGAATGAAAATATATATAGAATCGTGTTTATCCGTGTGTATTTCATGTGTAAAATCGTATCGATACTCCGAGAGGTATCGATGTATCGCATATAAAGAAAAGAGGACACATCTGGCATTTGCATGTTAGAGGAGAATATCCGCTGGCCAATAGAATCAGCAGCAGGTTCCCTAGCTCTCATTCCGACTAAGCTCTCGCTTTGGATAATCCAGTCCAGTAATTTTCTGTCCCCCGTTTATTCTCTCTTTTCTTCTCACGCTCTTTCTGCTTTCAACCCTTCCCTCCACATTGCCTGCTTCTGTAACCCTTGAAATGCTCCCTGCTCCATTCGTCTCTCATCCATTTTTTCCCTTTCTCCCGATCTTTTTCTTTCTGCTCCTCTGTTTCTCATTTTTCCTTTTTTTCCCCACTTTTCCTTTCTTTAGTTCTGCGACTCTCTATCGTCAGAGTACCGAAGCTCATTCTACTGTAAAAAGGAAATGCAAACTATAACTTATCCTCAAATAATATCCATCCGTTAATCTCGCGTAAATGAGCTGCTGAGGTTGGAAATAAAATTTGTACTCAAACAGTGAATGAAATGAAAAATCGCTGATTTCGCTATGTTTCCACTAAATTCAACCTCCACAACGTTCAACAATGAATAAGGAAAAAGCGATATTGCTGCACTCCTCTACCAACTCAATCTGAGGCTTTGCTACCGCGAGCTGAAATTTCTTCGACTCATCGAGCGTTCCGGGGATTCTTTTCCTACGGTATTGACGTCGATTGACGTACTTTTAATGTTATCCGATGTGCATATAAAAATACACATACATATTTCGTTGAAGCACGTTGACAAAAATTTTCCAACGTTCCAATTTCGCTTCGATTTAGCGAGGAAAATTTTCGTAATATTATTTCCCTCGACACGATGTTTTTGCTTTGAATGAACATTTTTTTGCCAACTCCACTTCACTCCTGAGGGTTACCGTGACGTTGGGTATCTCGGAAAAATTCCTAATCGCTTACAAGCCTCTCATATACTTAAATTTCTAATTAATTAGAGAAAATAGTCCACTATGTGATTAAATAAAGTTTTCCTCCTTCATTCAGCTTCTTCGGATATGGTTTTTCATTATTTCACGATGACGAAGTGAGAAAGTACAATTTAAGTTATCCGGAGAAGCCGGCTGCCGTTACAATACTCTCTCGCACTCTCTCCCCTTTTCTTCTGTCTCGGTTCCTCTCCCCGCCCGTTGAGGGCAGCAGCTCGTGCACTGACTCTTATCATATTAATGGAAAACTGCTGCTGCTGCTGCTGCTGGGGAAAACGAAAACGAGCGGAACTAGAGTTGACGACACAATCACATTTCAGCAATGAGGGTGTAGGATGTGCAAATACGTATATAAATATATGCACTTGTTAGTTATATATACAAGTACATATGTATTTTATAGATACAGGCATAATTCATAAGTGAAGAGAAGCGTGGCTGGGGGAGCAAGAGGGAGCTGAATAGCGAATGAAATTTTCAAACTTTCGTCTATCCTCGCAGCAGTATCCATTATGTTGAAATTTTATCCGAAATTGAGAGGAGCGAAATTTAGAAGCAGCAGAACGAAGACGGAGTAGGAAATTAAGCCTCGAATCATGGCGACGTCACGTTGGACTCGATTGGAAGGAAAATTATTCCCAACAACTCCGGATAACGAGAATTGAAAATTTGTCTGACTATTTGGGGACCGTAACTACTGATCTGTTGACATTGCACTGCGTATACACAGTGAATAACTTTCATTGCTATGTTCGTCCGTCAGGTGGCACAGAGGAAATCCAAGTTGGCTAAAAGTGAAGCAAACGTTTTCATCGTTTTTATTTTTTTTGTTATAAAAGTCTGGGGACTTTTCGTTCGACCGAAATGAAAAACATACACTGGCCCTCGTGAATTGCTTTGCCAGCTTCAGTTTCGAGGATTGACCTCATACGATTATTTTTACAATTCATTTTTTGTTTGTTTGTTTTTCAGGTGCTGCGTTTTCAAAAGTCGAGCCTATCCAATTTACTGCAGGAGAAAGGATCAGAAATTTTGTTTCACCGAATGCATTTCCATTTCCTATTTTATAGAGCGAAGAGAGAAGAATAATCCCGGCAATGCATCAACGAACGCAACGTAGGCGCGAATATGTCACTGAATGGCGTGTACAGTGAAAGGTTGACAAAAGTTCAAATAAATCCCGTGGGAGAACGAGAACTTCCTGTTCCCTTTGGGGGGCACAGGAGGAAGGAGGAGCAGGCGGTGGAGGAGGAGTAAATGTGGTAGGGCTGTGAAGCTGGAGCAGGAGGCAGGGAAGGGGGAGAACAGTTGTTGTACTGCAGGCAGTGAGTTTGACACGTGTCACCAGAATTCCGATGCGTTTCTGCAATTCACCGAGCACAGGGCTTACTGCTCGCGCACATGGCAGAATTTTATTTATAGCTTCATGGAAATAGTGCCGAATCGATGAAGTGCAGTCAATGATGCACTTTAACCGTTTCTTCAATCTCTCTCGCTATATTTTCCTTGCGACTCCACTCTCTGCGAGGATCAAATGTTATAAAAACAATCTTTTTTTTTTATCGACAGATTCACGGTATTTCAATCGTCCCAGCAACGCGTTGGGATTCTGTTGAACTTGCGTTGCGCATGCGACTCGTTCGATGTACGAAAAATACAATTAACGTATTACTATCGCAAAATGCGGTTGGTTTAGGATTTTCTTCAAATTTCGTGGACATTTTTTTGACTTTAAGACGAACAACTTTTTTATGAGACGAAAATATTATCTGACCTCTGGTAAGAAAAAACGTCACATCAATTTACATGCGTTTAGATGGGAATATAGAAAAATTGGAAATTGAATATCTCGAATTCGTAACGTCAGAAAATTTGTCTTCATGGGAGAAAACTGCTGTTAGTTTTTGTGCTAAAAACGTACATCGACTGAAAACATAATTTTGTTGAAAAAGATCGATTTTTTGTTTGATACGTTCGACTAAACGTTATTTTTTTTAATAATCCCAAAATTGTGTCATTGCAGCAAGAAATATTTCAGAAAGTCTCTTGGGCAGCTAATTTTTGTCGGTCCACTCGTAAATTTCGCTGAAAATTCCGTTAGAAACAAAATTTACCGCCGAAATAACAAAAATTTTAAAATTATACAAAAACGTTTAGTTTAACGTAGTCAACGGATTATTGAGCATTTTTGACAAAATTTCATTCGCAGTGTTACGAAATTTAGATTCGATTGACTTGAAAACACGTGGAATGAGAAAATGAATGATATTCTAATTTTCACTAAAACAGCGTGTGATTATTAGCCTGTAAATGACTCTTACGAATCAAGTCAGGAAGAAGGGAGTTAGAGTGGTCGGAGTGAATGTTCATGAGCAGGAATTTGATCAAAAAGCAACCTCAGCGGAACACCAAGATTGCTCGAGGACTGCAGCGAGTACAAGGTGCGCGGTGGTGGCACACAGGTGAGCAAAATAGCAGAGTAGTTGGTCGAGTTGTTGAGTGCGTTTTGCAAAGGCGGAAAAAGCATAAGGGAGGGAAAGGAATAGTGTGGGATGAAGGAGGATATAGCGGCTTGGTTCGCTCTCCGAATCTGGCGTAACGAAAGCTACCCGCAGTGTGGAGTATCATTATGCAATTTTTGCTCCCTTGAATCTCTGAGATGCAATTAGTGCTCACGTCACCCGATTCAACGTCGACGAATTCAAATTCTCCCAGTCCCTGAGCTTGTCTTGTAACTGTATAGTGTTGAATGTACTTGTTTTTGTGTGCAACGAAATTGTCATCCCTCGACACTTTGCATTATTCATAACAAACTGAGCAAAAGCCGCCCCTTCTCCCTTTCACCTCCCCATGGAAATGTTCAATTTCAGTGGGTGCATGAAACTCACAGTTTCCCCAATTACGCTCTCGGAATCTCCACATAATTATATAGATGGCCGATTGACCAATGGATTGTTCCATTGACAGTGCTGCTCGATATTTCACATCTTTTTCATTCGAATGTCTCAATGTTCGAATTTTGATTGACTTTGATGCGTCAAGCATGAAATTCCGCAAAACAAAAGAGAAAGCATATTCAGGCATATCGTTGACTGCAGCCAGCAGAACGATCTGACAATGCTTTTCTATGAGGGACGAAATTTGACGAAATAAATCGTGGGCGCTCGTGTAGGTGCTCCGTTTGGAAACAGCACTTATGAGTGATGCCATGAACGCAACTGGTGAAGCACAACGCAAGGGCTCTCAGCGAGCCGGTCAATGTGATCGTGCTACCGGCAATTTTATCCGACACACAATTCCGTATTTTACAGGGTGTCCCAAGAACCACATGCCCAACAGGCTTCAGGCTTTTTTTGTCTCGTCAATAATTATTTTTCGATAAATTAATTAATTATCGTGGAAGCGTATATGCACGAAAAATTAGGGACGCAATTATGCTCCATCCTTAACTTACTTTTGACGCGCAGCTCATTGGCTGCGTCTCATTATTTCAAATTCGGTCAATTATAATACGTCGAACGAAAAAATTACCTCCTCTCCACAAAATTTCGTAATCTAATCATCGTTGGAATTGAAAATTCAATTTTAGAAGTGCCTCGCGGATATTACAACACGAAACGAGCGACAGAGTATAACGCTTTGTACACAAAACGACAAATTCACTGGTTTACATGCTAGCAACACAGACAGTGACATAACCCGATATAAAGCCCCGTTGAGCTGTTCGGTGCTGCGAAATTCCGTTGGAAATTGGTTTTTCTCCACCGGCTTTTATTCGAATATCCTATAACATATATGTATGTATATAATGTATATACGATATTGCCTATCACGGACAATTTGCACGCGATCACCAGCACCTTCATTCAAAAGTGAATATGCGATTACAAATATTTCGTTCTATTTTATCGAGAGTTACATTTCTGTACAATTTTTTTCTCGCTTTCCCGAACGAGTGGGAAAAAAACAATATTTTTCTTGCAAATGAATTTATATCAAGTTTTACGAGTTATCCGCGAGCACAGCAAATTTACGACGATCGAGCGTCACACATGTAAAGTTTATAATACCTCCCCCGTTTCGTCGAAATTTATTTATTTGTTTCTCTCGAATTTGGTTTGTTTGTTTGTTCCTTCGTATTTTGTGTTTGTCTGTTTTTTCAAATTTCCGGATGTATATTTTTCTCTGCAATGCTCCTGAAAAAATGGATTGTTCAATTTTCCGGCATTTTGTTTGTTTTTTTTTTTTTTTTTTCAACGTGGATTAGAAAAATTCCGATTCCCTGTGCTCCTTCGCTTGGCTGCGAATTTTACGGATATACGAAACTCTTGTAATTAGTGCTGAAACAACGCGATGTATGAACTGACGATGAAAAAATAAATCGTGAAGGTTGGTTCGTTTTTATTTTGTTTGTATTCTTATGGCTCCTGAATGTCCGTTCGTGAACGGATCGAGGGGCGGGTCTGTAGGTCGAAGTTAATCTATCAAAATCAATGGACGAATAGACTAGGAAATTCAATGGAGATTAATTGGCGCAGGAGCCGATATCTCCTGCAATTCTGTCAATTTTTCGTTCCTATTTAACTTTTCTTGTGATTTTATTTTTTCGTCACATGCGTTGCCGGCCAGAAAAGAGATCTTACGATCCCTGTTCTTAAGGACGCGCTGTATGACGACGGTCAAATGTAAATTTGTGTTTTTAGTATTTCATACATAAAAAATGATTTGCGAGCCAAAGATTTTTTTGAAAAACTCAATAAAGATTCTTCGTTGTCACATAAAAGTGTATGCAAAGATTTAAGAGGCTACACCATTCAGAAATCGAAAGATTCAATGTTGAAAATTGCAACTTTTAACACACGCTCTTATGAGCAACTACTGAAAATAGTGATTTTGATAAATAAATATCTCGACTTCCACACGGTGAGACCTCTTAAAATTGCGCGAGCTATTGGGCATGACTATTGTCTTTTGTGTGCTGCAAATTTGAAGGAACTCTCTATCGATAGAAAATTTTTCAATCAACGTCCTTAATTGACTGGGGCCAAGTGATTTCGGTTGGGCGGCCAAATTGTCGGGGAACATACGCGGAAATGCCTGATTGATTAGGCTTTTTCTTTCGTTTTATTAATTTTTTCTTTCATTTCGCGGAATCTATTTTCCTTTCTCTGTGCCCGGCTCTATTTTTGTGACTGCAGCTGAAGGAATGAGGAAAAAAAAGTTTCGTTATCCAGTTGAAAATGGATTTCCTTATTTTCCAGTGAATATAATGGCGAGCGCGGATTCGCGGACAGAAAAATCTTTAGAAATTTAGTTCTCCGATGAAGAAATTCTTAAATATCAAACAATTGAATATGCGCCAATGTGGTCGAACGAGGAAGAGGCGGAGCAAGAATGAACTCCGCACTACCCACGCTCCTGGCGGTGCATCGTAAATAAATTAATATCAATGCACCGCAGTGCATGGGCAGTGCATATGGAAAAATGAGTAAAATTTGATTCTGCGAAACTTTGCGTTCTATCCGTTGAATGAGTTCTACATCGGGGTCTGTATTAACTTTGCCGAGAGACTGCTGCAGTCGCGGACAATGCACGGATGATAAAATTCCGTTTTTTCAATAATTGAAACTTGATCGCAAGAATAAACAGATTTGCACGCGGAGCGTTATATCGCACGATGCACATATTTTCCTTTGTACAAATCTCTCTGACTCATTCGCCAGTCCGCGTTCTTTACCATGCAGTCTTTGTTTCGAAGGTGAGAATGTCCAGAGGGATGGGAAGAGAGGAGCATGGCAGAGAGGAGAGTGGGGAGGAGCAGAAGAGTTCAGAGCAGCGTTGACCCTTGAACGATTTGTGCACAGCGGATGAAACTATATGCCGGGAGATGAGGGAGGAACGTAGCACTGAGCTTTTTATCTGGACGCCTGGATGCGTGCAGCGTTCTGACGAGAGAACGTATTTCAAATCGATATTTTTTTTTTCCGTACAATTGGAATGTACGCCGAAGAGAATGATTTTAATTGAAGCATCGTATATCGACGGATTAGGCTGCTTGACCATTTCGTAATAGAATTTTGTCTCGATGAAGTAAATAATTGAGAAAAATTGTTATTCGAATCGGAAGCAACAAAAATTTACAATGGAAACAAAATTTTGTTGGATACGTTCGACTAAACGTTTTTTCGTTCAATAATCCCAAAAATTGAGTCATTGCAGCAAGAAATATTTTAGAAAGTCTCTTCGGAAGCAAATTTTGCAATTATCAAAAAACATTCAGTTTACTGTATTCAACAAAATATCGACCGTTTTTAACAAAATTTTGTTGGAAAACGATCGATATTTTGTTCGATACGTTCGACCAAACGTTTTTTTTTTAAATCCTAAAAATTGTGTCATTGCAGCAAGAAATATTTTAAAAGATCTCTTCGGAAGCAAATTTTAGTCGTTCCAATCGTAAATTTCGCTGACAATTCCGTTAGAAACGAAATTTACTGCAAAAATAAGGAAAACTTTGAAATTATCAAAAAATATTTAGTTTACCGTGTTCAACAAAAAATCGACGATTTTTAACAAAATTTCAGTTCCATAAAAAAAGAAAACGTTGAGAATTGTTCTGAGGGCGCTGAAAGAATTGCGTGCAATGATAATCCTTGAACAAACATTACCCGACACAGAGCGTATTTATTCGTACAAATATAACGCGAATCAAGTGAATCGAGAATATGATAGAGAGAAGTTGGCGAGTGTATATGTATACAGTAGAAAATCGTGTGAAGCTTGTATAGAAAGCCGAGTGTACAAAAGTCCAGGGTCGAGGAGCATCACAGAGATAAAGAGAAAGAGAAGCTGCTCCGCGGGTTTGTGTACATGGACGAGAAACAGAGAACGGGGCTAAATCGGCAAGCCGCAAACTCGGAGTGTTCGAACGAGAGTGTCAGACTCCGGTGTTCCAGCGCCGATATATAGACCGGTCAGGCGTATGCACCCTCGCCGCTTCAACCACCCAAAGCGGGTCAACGAGCAGTAAAAGCCACTACGACATCGTATGGAACACGTATATGAATATGTATTCACGTCTGTGTGCGTATCTATCTTTATCAAAGTAATAGATTTCTATGCTGCGGCATTTCGATTCTTCGGACGAAAGAATATCGTTTTTTTTTTTTATTTCCCGAATGAAAATGCTCGAAAAGAAAGTTCGTCGGAATAGTCTTGAAGGTTTAGGTGACGGTGACATTTTTCGAAACATCTCGAATATCGATAATCCATCAAAATAATTTGCAAACATGAGATGCTGTCAAATTGTAACGTTCCATGGATATACTGAAAAATAAATAACGTCAGAAAACGTCGATATTTTGTTGAACACGGTGAACTGAATATATTTGGATAATTTTTAAATTTTCGTTATTTTGACAATATTTTTCATGTCTAAGGGAACTGTCAGAAAAATTTTCCATTGGAATGACGAGAATTTGCTTTTCGAAGAGATCCTTTCTAGAATATTTTTATTCAAATTTTTTAATCGCCGTCGATGCAGAACTCTGAAAAAACGTAAATCGTGATTTTTGTGACGATTATTTTTTAGCCGAAAAACTTGGAAAGATCGATTTATGGTTTTTTTACGCGATAACGCCGCGTTGTCGATTTGATAAATTTGAATATCCTGGGAAAGAAATTCGCAGGATAGTTCATGGCGAAAAAGAGGATGCGGTTCGATTTATCAATGTCAATTTTTTCGAATCCGAAGTTCAATGTTTCTCACCGATGTTCACAAATTAGAGTGTCGTCGAGTCAAACGTACGTATCCTATTTTTTGTCCACCGATTCTCCGTCTCTTTGCCTCGAGTGTTCTTCCTGTCATGGCCACCACTCGACCCTGATAGGAAAGTCAAATTCAAAGAGCTCTTTGGCATTCCGTGTCGCAGAGCATATCGCGCCTGCTTCCTTTTCTATACGCCAAGCCCAAATGCCTGTATATTTATGAGAGGCTTCTCTCTTTCTCTTGCATAGAATTTAACTCGATTCTTGCAACGCCACAGCCGCCGCCACCACCGCATTCGGTTTCGGTCTTGGTTTCAGTGCGATTTTCCGCAAAGTCGTTTCCACCAAGTCGCACGTTTCTTGTAGATTTTCTTTCAGAAATTTTCGTACCTTTTCACGAATGGAAACTCAAATGCCTACTCCGGATATTTATTCACCGGATATTCCGGGTTTTACACTGGAAATGAATTTTCGTTAAAAGTTATATTAAACATTTTCATATTGTTTTTTTTTTAATAAATATTGTAAATTTTGAATAAATATAATAAATAAAAAATATTAAATATTTTGGAAAATTGTAAAATTTTCGTTATATTGGCAGAATATTTGGTTTCTAACGAAATTGTCAGCGAAATTTACGAGTGGAACGACAAAAATTAGCTCCCAAAGAGACTTTCTAAAATATTTCTTGCTGCAGTGACACAATTTTTGGGATTATTCAAAAAAAAAAACGTTTGGTCGGACGTATCGAAGAAAATATCGATCGTGTTTCAACAAAATTTATTTTTCAGTGTATATGCAGTTGAGAATGTAAACTCGACTTCAAAGACACGTACCCTTGGTCAACAATTGCATCAAAACTTTTGTAACTGTTTCTTTTATCCGCTCGCACGATATTCACTGAAATGTAGAAGTAACAAGTGATTTATCATCGCTGGATATCTGCCATTAGACACTGATGCGCCACGTGAATTATACACGCTCAGTTCAATCACGCCGTGTTTACCTCATCATCCGGATTAACCTTTCGTTCAACGAATAACAAGAATAAGCCCCGTGAACAGTGTGACGAGAATTTATGATCAAGCAGCGGTTTTATCGTTAACCTGTGCCCGCGAGACTCATGCGCCAATTCCCCAATGCTTTGACGGACATTGGGCTTGACTCGTATTTATTTATTCAGCCAACTAAATTCTATTATACAAACGTAATTGACATTGCGTTACTCTGACAATGCTCGATGAGTCCCCGAACTCGCGGACACCCTTGATACTCGTTTTTCCCAAAGTTAATGAGACCAGACAGGAGACAACGCTTTTAAAACTTTTAAAAACCAAACAAAAATCATGGATGGTAGAAAAAAATTGCACCACGGTTAGAATTTCATTTAAAAAAATTTATCAAGTCGTTGGGACATTCCCGAGAGGAAAATCAACACTAAGACAAAATTGCATACCTCACAGATGTCCCACAATGTTATAGGAGTAAAAAAAATGGGCATTTGTATAACAGGGAAAAAATGCGATTGATTTGACAAGCTCCAGAAACGTTTTTAATGAATTAAGAAAAAAATGTAATGTTTGTTTTAATGTTTGTGCTGAAAGGCTTGGATTGTCGAGAAAACTAATTTTTCCGTGTTCGAAGAGAATGTTCAGTATAAAAAGTAACAAAATGAAGGAATCCATGGAAAATAGAAAAGCGTAGTGTCCAGCCTGAAAGCTCGGGACGGCGCTTGAAACCGTAATACCGACTTTTCCCTTTAGCACTGTTGTCTCTCTCTGTTTCTCTGCTGTTTGGGTAACGCTCTTTGTTTCACTCGCCCCGGGCGAATCTCTCAAGCAGCATGCCAGCTCTGAACTCACCCGGTAGTTTTCTTGTTTCTCATTTTTTCCTACCCTCTACGTTTTAACTGCAAGGTTCGTATCTCGTTGGTTGGGAAACGTGTAAAACGTGAAACGTTTTCATCATTATAATATAGGCGAAGATGCTCGAGAGTGATGCGATTTTTATTGCGTTGAATTTCGGAGGAAAATAAAAATCATTTTTTAAACAAATAAATGTAATTAATTCTTTCATTATCTCAAAAGCAGTTGTAAAAATTCTCAAAACGACTCTCCCTCATTTCGCTTCTCCATTGAGGAAGCTTTGTGACGGTCAACATTTTTTTCTCGAATTTTCAATGTCAATTTAAATGCAAGTACAGAAACGCTGAGAATTGAAAGTTGCAAATTGCTTCCTCAAGATTTACCACGATGCTCAAAGCATCCTCTATGAGGAAGGCAAAATAAAAAATAGAGTTTCCTCATTTGGGAAGATTTGAGCATCGTTTTGTTTTTTTCTTTTTGCTGACATAATCGAGCAATTTATTGAAAAAACTATTAAAAATTTCATTGAAATTGAAAGCAAATTATTGCAGGAGTGAGGCGACTGTATACTTTGCATAAAAAATTGATTAGTTTTTACAGTTGACATTAAAAAAGGAGGACGCGGAATGAAAAGCCAATAAATAAAAAATAGTAGCCGCGATAAAAAGCTCGCGGGACGATGACGATAATAATGAACAGGTTTTGGGACATTTTCCAGCAGCGAGTGTTTTTATCGTTGCTTTCATTTCCTCGTTATCTATCGAATTCATGTAGATTTAGACTCTCCCGATCGGGTGCACCTTCAAACAGTAATATTGTTATTCTCGATATCGCAGTATCTGATATTATGGATTACACGAATCGACGGAAAATATGAAAATAGGGAGAAAAAAAAGCTTAATAATGCATGAACCATTGCGATAAATCGAGATAAAATATCGAGCCAATTATCGCTCTTTATTTTTCCACGAGGCAAAAATTAGTTCGCCCTCGTGCCAATACGATTTTCGGTGCTAGACCAAAATCAACGTACCAAGGTTCTCGGATTTGGAAGGACGAACTCTGATGCCTCGGAAGTCAGTTTGTTTAATTTTCCCTCAAGGCCATTCATGCAGATATTAGATATTCAATCTTCAAAGTTTATTTAATCCTATTAGTGCTCCGATGTTCGAAATATTGTTGTGTATTGTTGTTTTATGTGAGATTAATTCGATTATTTTGTCGAGAAGCCTCAGCTGTACGAAAGCCAACGTCGAGTACGTTTGCTGCCTGTTTGCAATCCCCAACAGAGCCCAGCATGCTGGAGAGTTAGCCAGGGCGGAGGTGTGTCCCTGTTAGTACGAACGTGTGTGGGTTAAGTTAACAAAGAGCAGTGAGACAGAACAAGTGTGTGAGAGGAGTATGACGGAGCTGATAATAGTCTTGCAGGACGAAGGGCTTGGAACAACGTACGGCTAGCGCGGAGTTATACTTTGACAAGGACAATAACCAACATTCCCGAACAACGATGTACCGTATGTACTGCGAACTGTGCATACATGAGCACAGGATATCCGAAAGGCCAGAATCAAAATCGATGGACCGAGAATGTTGTGCGATTCCGAAGATAAATGTTTATCGGTATTTTTCGCCCTGGTGAATCGATGGAAAATAATTGCTGAGTTAATTATACTAATGAGGCAATTAATGCGAAAGATTTGCCGGGCATCTAGACACGAATTTAGAGATGAATAGATGAAGAAATTCTGAAAAACTCAGTCCTTTGTCATTTTTCTGTACGACCCTTGATTCGGGAGATATTAATTACAGAAGAGTAACCTAATTATTTCATATACAGGGTGTCCAAAAAGTCGCGACGAAAAATTTTACGTGCCTATGCCTCGTGTCATTCTGAATGAAAAAGTCTACAGCCATTTTTCTCTCCGAAGCACCGTTCGTTAATGACAACATGATAAGGAGTTAGGTCGTTGTTTCGGGGCAGTTGGAGAAATAAAAATAGCTCCATAGATACTAATCAGATGGAAAAATGCCTAAGAACTTTTTGATCCAGAACGTAGTCCCCNTCTTTCCCGAACAAGCTCCATAGATGATAATCAGATGGAAAAATGCCTAAGAACTTTTTGATCCAGAATGTAGTCCCCGATGTTGAACGAAATTATCGAGTTTCAGAATCAGGACTCTCGGTACAGAGAACTAGTTTGTTTCTCTTGCAAGTCTCACACGCTACGTACTACCGACAGAATCTTCTTCTCGCACTGCTGCTTCACCTGTGCCTTTAGTCCTTGTACGTCGAACGGCATCAGCAGGATGCCGGAATATAGTCCCAGCCTCTGTCAGTCATGCCTCACATCGCCCTGCTCTTGCCCTCTTGCCCCTCCATCACCTCAAAGTTACAGCTTGGAAATTGCGTTTGTCAACAACGGTTAATTGCCGTCGGGAATATCGTTCAACTATGAAGTGACTCATAATTAGCCTGATGGAACCCGGGAAAATGTAATTATTTGTCGAGTATAAATACGTACGTGGACGAAGAGCAAGACAGAGCGAGAGAGAGAGAGAGCGATCGAGTGTATGTCCTAAACGTGGATGCATTTTATAATCTATAGTGAACTTTGTCATCACTCACCGACGGTGCATCTCATCATTGTGACTTGGGCCTCTCCATTTAATACCGAAATCTAACGTGATGCACTAACCGAACTCTCAAGCACTCTAGTAATTATCAAAGGAAATCGCAACTGCAGGTGAAAAGTTTAGGAGAAAAATTGCAAATTCACAAATCGAACTCTTACGTGTCGAGACATTGAAGTCTGAATTATTTTTAGTGTGCATCGTCGGAATGAAACGAAATCAATTTCAATTACTATTCGATATTTACGATATCGAAACGAAAAATTGCCACAACATTGAAAATTCAATATATAGTTAATAGATAAAATATTTTTCGTTGAATATCGACGTTGCAAAGTTCAAAATCGTCGCCCATCGAAACGGCTAGTCGAGAAGAAAAATTAGCGAACCAAGTCCCATCACTATAGTTAAGCAATAATAATTGGAAAAAAGAAAACTTGAAGAATAAAACAATTGCTGAAGGAATAAAATGAAAAAGGTACAGCTTGAGAGGATTTTGTGGGAGTTATTTGGCGAGAAATAAATGCAGCGTGATGGAGACTAATGAATTTCGGTAGTTATTCAAAGCATCAACTGGAAGCCTCGCTTCGGACGTAAAGTTTCATTCCTACAAGTTCGTACAATCGAGCTTAAAGTTTTTTATTTATATACTTTTTGTTTTCATCACTAGCGTTTCATTAATTGCGCTTAGCTAGTAGCGCGTGGAATTTTGCAATTCAAACACACCTGTTCGAAAAGTCAAACTTGCTTGCTGTTGGCGTAGGAAAAAAACGGAGGAATATATAGATGGAGAGTGAGGAGAGAGAAAGAGAGAATAGGAGCTGCGGAAAAAAATTCAATTTTACCGGAGGCAGAAAAATCACACGATGAAAGCTTGGCTCAAATTTACTCTGCCTATTCGTTTCCGGAAAACGTTCCAAGCGAATTTCTTCCGGGCTCATTCGAAATGATATTTATTTTATCAAAGGATCAACAGAATATTGAAAAATATTGCAATCAAACAATATCTCGTGCATCCGCTGCTTAATCGAATTATTACCAAGTCATATGTGCTTTGTCGATGCGGAAAAAAAAGTTGATTCCCTCTCGACAGCACAACTTTTGCTTTGATCGAAATAAATTGGCACTCTGTATGAAATATTTTCAAGGAAGCAAATTTGACATGCTACCAAAGCTCGACACTAAAAAGGGAATTGAAAACAACATGAAAAAACTAAAACCAATGTTTACTCTTGAATAAAATGATTTTTGCAACAAACATGACCTGGACTCTAAATCCACGTAAATTGGACTGTGGAAACTGCACATAAGCACGCTTGGACTTGAAGTATGCAAAAGTCAAGAGTATCAATTGGAGCATCCCTGCAAGAGATCCGCGATAGCGAACAAGTAGGAGAAGGGGAGGATTTTGGGGGAGAGAGAAAACAGCATGTAGCACGTAAAAATTCTTATTCGGACGTGAAATATTGCCTGGCGATTCGAGCTCGTTTACTCGTTGATACGGAAAAGCTGGATAGAAACTAGCAAAAGAGCCAAGATTCTTTCCCCCTCGTCTCCTTCTCTACTTCCGCTCTTTTTTGTCGCTCCCTCCGCACCATCTTCCTTTTTCTTCTTCTTTCACTGTTTCTCAGTTTCTCTCTCCTGCTCCTTCAACATTCTTACGTATGCTGCTGGCTCTTGCTTCGGCAACCGGTGCCATTCGTTTCTCTCTTTTTCCCATCTTTTTCCTTTCCCTTTTCGACATAATTTTCCATCTTTTTTCGTTCTCCTCCCCGCGCTCTCCTTCCCCTGTGTATCGTCCCATCTTTCGCATTTTCCATCTCGGACTCTCTTATTGAGTCGCCTCTTAGCTCTTGACTGGAAAAACCAATGAAATCTTAGATTCGCTCGGGCTCGTTAAACTCGTCCGAACAACCATGCGGTTCGACGCATGCCAACAGCATATATACATCCGCGACTTCACCCACGCCGAGACTCTATCTTCCCCGCATATGCATTTCACCGCAACATTCTATATACCCATATGTGAATCTATTATTTCAATTCCCTGAAGAACGATGGGCGAGGTGAGCTGCCAGCAAAACCCGAGCATGTACTTTTGACGCAGGAATTCCAAGATATCCACTTGATGCTACAAAATTCCGGAGCCTACTTTATGCGTTTATCAAGCAAGTCAAAAGGAAATGGAAAAGTGACTGAGCTCACATTAAAGTCGAGACTGCATGGAGGATTAAATTCTCGCGAAGCTTCGCTGAATTACTACAGAACCCACAGGGCTTTCTGCAGTTCGCAAATGTCGTAATGAACAAGAAACGAAGATGGCTCCCTGATTAATAATTAAGCAACTGACGTGTAAAGAATTTCGAACGAAAGAAAAAAGCCAATCGAAATAAATAAGGATTCTCGTGACTAAAGGATTCTTTGACTCGTTATTACTAGAATTCCCCGAACGGTTGTATTACTCTATAGTGCCTTAATGTCAAGTCTCTGTTCACACCCCATCCACAGCTTCCCTTATACGGCTCTAACATCCACACACACACAGACTCACTTATATGGATGTATTAATGTACAGATATAGTAAGAGTGCAAAGGATATCCAGGCTGGATGCTGTACCGATTTAATAGCTCGAGGAATCTCGTAATTGAAGCCGTATCCGCCCATTCGAATCTTCCTCGTTGAATATATAGCTTGTAACGCGGATACAAGGGCATTAGGGATGGATACGTGTAGGCAGTGGTACGTTACCATCAAGCTCAACAGCATTCGACTTGGAGTTTCTCTCTGTTTGAGATATTCGCAACGTGCCCGTCTTGGCCACGTTCAATTTGGCACGTTAATTCCACGCTTTCTACCCCAATCCATCCAGAACTAGTGAGACTCGCTCCCGAGACACAATCATATATATTAAGTTGCTGTGATAGCAAGAATTTAGATCAGCTACTTTGAAAGTCATTCGACTAATTTTAATATTAATTCACAACACACAAAACCTGCTGGAATGGGGTACGGAAAAACAAAACATGGAGGATGAGGGAATTCAAAATCCGAAAGCCCATAAAATTTTAACCGTTTAACCGATATTTTCCAAATACAATACCAACCTTCCTATTATGATACTCTTATGCTTGTAAAAAACAGAATTTATGATAAATCTTGAAATTTGCGGAAGTTAAAGCGATTACAGATTTTTTTTGAAAATTTCAAAATGCCGTAGAATTCGTATTTTCATAGCAATCCCAACAAAATTCTCAGAGAACGAAGAGCTTGTATGGATTAACATCTGTGCGAAACGGGAGCCCTGTAGCTCAAACCGTTCTCGAGTTATAAACGTTTGAATTTTACAGTGCCAGAACATACACACACACACACACATCGGGACATTTTTTCTACATATGATTTTTAAATGTTTTAAGCATTTTAAGCACATTGACACTGAAAACTGGTAAAAAAAAAATGTTCACTATTACGTTCCTCTATGAGGCAGCAAAATATCAAGACAAACATTTCGCTTGTTTTTGTAATTAAGAGAAGAATCCTACAATCGATTAAAATAACGAGAAAAAGTTTTTTCTCGATACTGTAGTTCGTATACGCTGCCGATTGTACCAGCTCGAATTTATATTTATGCAAAGCATTGCAGAACGAAATAGAACCACGAAAATATCCTTGGGCTAGACATTTTTATGTTGCATTCCGGTGCTAATGAAGGTGTTTAGATGCGCGGCAACGAAAACGTTGCCTATTTACTAAGCGAAGTGGGGTTTACTCTTAATTACACCAGCTCCCGCTTACTCTCGCCCCTCTTCCTCGATTCTGCTTTATTTTTACGGTTCCCAAGACGCGGGGGCTGCGTGGAACATTGGCATCCCGTTCTCCATGACAACAGACCAACTATTTATTATTTATGAGCCGCATGATTTCCTGAAGTTTCGCCACCGTTTAAATTAAATTGTAAAAACTTATTCGCAGCCAGAAGATTTTCACGTTTTTTTTATTTTTATCATTAGCTAGTAGAAAAAAAAAACTTACAAAAACCGGAGCTTATTGAATGGAAAAAATTTAAAAAAGAAACTGCGACGTGTATTTTGAGATGCTCGAGAGTTAAAAANGCTCGAGAGTTAAAAAAAAAAAACAAAAAAAAAAACACACAAACTCGACGGGGGGAGACAGAATTGACTTTTGAACGAAGAAAAACTTGAGTTTAAAACCTTTGCATGTTAAGTAGCGAGGAGCTGACAGGAAGCGAAACTTGCAGTAAATTTCAACTTAAACAAACGCAAACTAGTACACAGAAAAATATTTGACACCTGAAAATATGAAAAGCTGTGCTTAGAGCCTCCGTATGCAAATTAGGGGTTTATGCAGAGCCCGAGCTGTGGCAAGGACAAAGGGCTAAGTGGAACGAGCATATTATGTAGGACACAAGGCCAGGACGACGACGGAGAGAGAGAGAGAGAGAGAGAGAGAGAGAGAAAGAGCAATAGGGGTGAGTCGGGGTGGCATGTGGAGCTTTCCCAAGGGAGCTTGCTCGGCTCGGGTGCGTTATCCCGTAACGTCTCGGAGGCCCGCGATCTATCGCCCCATTGACCGCCACTCCATTATCAGGATCGTAACGTTGTAACCCCTGTTACGCTTCTGCTATTTCCAGAGTATAATCTGAAGGGTGTGAGAGTCCTGCTCGTTTCAAGCCTCAATCTCTGTCTCCACAGCTGGTTGTCGCTCTCCTTCCCTCTTATTTCCTAAGCATGAGTTCCGCAGCTTTTGCAAGCTCCCCGGATGGTCAACCTCTCTATTCCTTCTGGATTTTCCTTCCTATCGAGTTACAGATTTCCACCGCTCAATCGTGCACGATCTTTTTCCTTTCCACACGACACACATATTTTCATTCCTCATTTAATATCTTTGTCTCTTGAATTTTCAACCCTCTCGTCGTTCCATCGCATTTACATAGGAAATGAAATTTTGTTAACAATCGTCGATATTTTGTTGATTGGGGTAAACTAAATATTTTTTGATAATCTCAAAATTTTCGTTATTTTGGCAGTGTATTTGGTTTCTAACGAAATTATCAGCAAAATTTACGAGTAGAACGACTGAAATTTGCTTCCCAGGAGACTTTCTAAAATATCTCTTGCTGCAGGGACACAATTTTTAGGATTATTCGGAAGAAACGTTTAGTCGAACGTATCCAACAAATAATCAATTGTCTCCCAACAAAATTTTGTTAAAAATCGACGACATTTTGTTGAATACGATAATCAAAATATTTTTGGATAATTACAAAATTTTCGTTACATTGACAGTGTATTTTGGCAGTGATTTGGTTTCTAAGGAAATAGTCAGCGAAATTTACGAGTGGAACGACTGAGATTTGCTTCCAAAGAGACTTTCCAAAATATTTCTTGCTGCAGAGACACAATTTTTGCCAATATTCGAAAAAACGTTTGGTCGAACGAAAAAAATATCGATCGGTTTTCAACAAAATTTCTGTTTTCAGTGATACACGAATTTTCGACCCGGAATCAGTGTTCACATTCCCTTTCCCTATCCCCCCCAACCTTTCCCTGTCATCGTCTCTACTCCGTAGAGTTTTTTCCTTTGAATCGTAATCCTTCTCTTTTCATCCATCCAACTTTTTCTTCGTCCTTCACTTTCCTCAGTTTATCGACAGACATACACACACACACACAGACACAAATGCTTTCACACACGTCCCACCTAAATCCGACGACTGCAGGGAATGTGGCAACGGAATAAGATCGCAACGCTGACCTATCGCACTTTGACGTACTCTACTGCGGAGCAGGACTCACTTCTCTTGGCCGAACTTACAACGTGTATAGCAGCAGGTTGGGAAAGCCGAGCTATGTGTGGATCACGACCCCATCAGCTATTCTTCCAGCATCTGACCTGAGCCAAGTGTTTCTGTCGCGATAGCACATACCCATTTTTCCGATCACGACGCCAAGGAATTCCTCGCAGGGATCCTTACACACCCGACAAATCGATCCTGATTTTTTCCACGTGATTTGAAAATTAAACTATTTTTTTCTCGCCTCATCCGCGAGCGTCCTAACGTACGTTTTCATCTTAATATTCAAGAAACTCAATTGTAGACATTGGTCCACGACAAAAGTGTCCACGTTGATTCCAAATTCCGCAATTTGTTATTTTCATTCTCATTCCCGCGTTGACAGCATCCAAAGAAATCGCTTTCCACATCTTCCTCCTGTCCAGTGCCCGGGATTTTATAATAGAAACACGTAAAATTGTTTTTTAACCCTTACTTGCTTGCCACACTTCTGTAGAATTACGTCCTTGCGACCATGGGGTAGATTTATACCCCGGTGACAAAAATTGTTATAAAAAATGAACAACTGAATGTTTCGACTTGAAAATTGTTGTAGAACATACTGAAAGCTTCTTTTAGAAGTTTGTTCACTTTATACAGCCAAAAATCAAATTTGAGTCCACTAAAAAAAAATACGAAAAGCAACAAAAGTGGAAAAATGACACTTCGAGTAAGGGTTAATATTCATTGATGTTCTGGAAGGGATTTACGGTGCGAGACTGAACCCTTAACGAAAAGATTAACCACTTTCCTATTGACGCAGAAATATTTTCCGATCGACCACTTTTTTACAGCTCACGAAAATTATTATTATTATTTTTTTTTTCTAATCTATTCAGGTCAATGGTTACAGCTGTTGCGGATTCGTATAGGAAATTCATTAGGTACTCGTCACTTTATGACTGATTGAAAAAATATGGGAACCCGATGACGCAATGAGACAGCGAGAGAGAGAGAGAGAGAGAGATGCGAGGGAGCGATATTTGGTCCCGACGTCGACATATATCAGGACAGACCGCAGATGATACCACGGTGGAGAGTTATAAATGCACTCTCTGATAAATGATGAGCCCCAACAGCCTAAAACTATACGAAGATCGGGAGCTCGCCGGCATGAAAAAAAAATCGATTCTTCCTCCCGCCGGTCAGCCGTGTAAGCCGTCACTATCTTTTAAATCGTTTTATCCCGAACCCCATACGCACATGTGCGCCTTTTTGTTCGAAGGTAGACACGAATAGCCAAAACGCGATTTCGCCCATTTTGCAAATATAAATTTGATTGATCCTCGGACCAATTAGCTCACCGCGTTAACGTATTTTTGCAACGAAACCTTTAATGGAGTGGCGATCAATCAGAAACGAAGTAACGGCAAATTTGACCGGCCGATACATCGTTCAACGGTGGCTCTGATAAACCAAAATACAGTTGCCAAAAACGAATAGTTCCGAATGAAACGATAATGTAATTGAAAGTCCGATGAAACGTTCGCGAAATGTTAAACAAATAGAAAGTAAAGAGGAAGTACAGACTTATGAATAATATTTTACACCATTTGGAAAAATTAAAGCGTGTAAACGATTTTCTCGAAAAACTAAAATTTTCGTAAAATTCGAAAACCGTTAAACGAATATAAAATTTTAATCGTTCAACCAATATTTTCCAAATTCAATACCAACCTTCTTGTTATGATACTCTATTTATAAAAAAAAAATTAGCAATAAATCTTGAAATTTGCGGAAGTTGGAGCGATTACAAAATTTTTTCGAAAATTTCAAAATGCCGTAGAATTCGTATTTTCATAGCAATCCCAACAAAATTCTCAGAGAACGAAGAGCTTGTATGAATTAACATCTGTGCGAAACGGGAGCCCTGTAGCTCAAACCGTTCTCGAGTTACGAACGTTTGGATTTTACAGTGCCAGACATACACACACACACACATCCGGACATTTTTTCTAAATATGATTTTTCGAGGTTTTGAGATATTTTGAGTGCATCGACATTGAAAACTAGTGAAAAAAAAATTGCACCGTCCGAGTTTCCTCTATGGAGGAAGCAAAGTTCACTTATTTAAGAATTTTTCAAAATGAGCTACGTGACAAGACGACATTAAAAGGTCAGGGTGTACAATTCGTAAGGAATTAAGGAGGCAAAGTACGAAGACTCGTAACGAATAGAAAAAGATCGTTAATCCAAGATATTACATTGATATTCACACTGTAGAGCCACGAGAGAAATCGTGTCACAAAAGGAGGGAATAGAGGATGGGAAAAGAGGGAATAAGTGAGAGAAGAAGGCTTGGGAGCAAGGGACCAGGGCACAGGGCAGGCGTCGTCGCACACCTTTTGTAAGAGTTTACCTCTTTCCCTATGTGCATGCGCTCGTAGTCGCGGTGCTAGGCTGAGGTATATAAGGTCGTTGAAATCAGAATATATAAGACCTCCTCCCGTTGGTATCACGCCCAGAGGAATTGCCCCGAATGAGATAACACGATAATATATCGAGTTCTTACGTAGCAATGTAAAATAGTACCAGCCGTCTGTGGGCTTGGAAGTCGTGATATATCATTCGAGACATGAGCAAGTCTTATTGGATTCGCTTTCACGCGTTTTCCTTTCCGGAACTGTAAGCCCCATTATACTATTTTACCTAACCCGGTGCTGTACCCACAGAATCATTCAAATTGGAACGACGACAAAGAGCAAGTGAAATCGATCGTTTTACACCGAACGTTATATAGCCGCAGGAAAAATAATAAAACGAAGAAAAAAAAGGAAAGAAAAGAAAAATTCAATCAACGGATCGATCGATCTCGAGAGCTTCGAATCCTTTAAGGATTTACGAGATAGAACGAGACATTGCGGTCGACGTGCATTAAATTCAACCTCCCCACAAACTTACTGCGCTTCGTTGAACCATCAACTTTCCAAACTATTCAATAATCCCTCGATGATTTTTCATTCCAAATGAATTATTTATTCTTCTCCAGATATTCTCCAGCATGTCGAACAGATTCGACAATACATCGAAACATTTCCTTCCCACCTGTGCAAACTTATTTTTTACCATATACAGAAGACAATAAATCATCGTCGAAGGGCAAAAGTGCCTTCTCGTTTCCACCCTCATATCCCCGATGAAATTTACTCCGAGATAAAGAAAATACACATGTCGAAAGTTGAACGTCAATGGTAGATATAGACACGAATTAAATATCAACATGAATAAAAAGCATATATCATTGAAAAATGACAGCGAGAGGCCAGCTCAAAGAAAACACTGGCGTTCCCGCAAAACTTTATCATCCGAGAGTCCTCCAACCAATCCCCCGAACAGAACTCTAAACAAAAGCTTACGTAACAAACCTCCTTAATATTTAACTCCAGACTTACGAAATGCCCCAAAAGTTCAAGGGGTTGCAAAAATAACATCCGGATTTTGAATAGATCGATTTAAATAGTTCTCGTATTTTCTTTCACGTGTTATTATTGCCATACAAAACTACGAGAACCAAAAGTGCACGTGTTTTCATTTAGCGATGTGGTGATGCACAAAAACCTTTCCCCAAACGATATTCCCATTTGCTTCCTTCATTCCCAGAATTACAGGAAGCATTTTTTTGGTTGCAGAAATGATTATGGGGAAAACCTCGTATCAACATAGCCGGTGAGCATTTTGGTACAACCTGGAGCACAATAGGTCGTCGAGAAGAAATACCATACAGTTGGGTCAGGCAACCGGAGAATCGTGAACGGGAAGAAGGGTCACTGAGAGAGAGAGAGAGAGAGGGAGAGAAAAGAGGGAATGGGAGTCGCGTAACACGATTGGATTACATGCGCTCTAGTACGTGTCAGGTCGAGAAATACATGTGTGCTTCTGAGCATAGATCGCCAAAACATGTTCAAGCAAACATAGTTGGGCTCAAAGACCTCCAAGGATAATATGGGTCATCGTATGGTTTGGAGGATTTTTTGAAGGGGGTTGATGGCTCGTCAAAAAGCCACCAGACAATTTTTTTTTAATCGTTTTATTTTTTCATTTTTCATAAAAACTAAACATAGCCATTTGCCAAGTAATGAAAATTCTCCCTTTTCAAAAAGAGAACACAGCGATTGAATTTTTACGTGGAATTAAAATGAAGAAACGAATAGAAGGGAAAATATGCGATCGACGAACAAATCCAAGAAAAGTAACAGCGCGTCGATGCAAAAAATAATATACCGTTCGTTTTCAAAGCGATCGAAGTGTTTGATATTTTGATTATAACAATAAGGTACAGCAGCATTTGCCTCGGTATCAATTGCGTTTCGCGAGAATGCCTGAGAGAAAATTAAAAATGTTCTGGCTAAGGCACGTGATACACATCGAAGCACGTCGAAGGATGTTTTAGCGCATAGCAGCGTCGAATTCATTCCTCTTTCAGTTACATCCCTTTCGTCCTGGCTTATGGGAAAATGTATTAAGCCAGCAGTCGTGTCTATGTTTGAAGAATATTATTGCAATCTCTACAGTTTCTGCAGTTGAACTTTACGACATTGTCCCTACGTCTGTGAAGGGAGAATCTCGAATGTTAGTGTCTCACAATATAACTCAAGATATTAAATTTATTTTGAAAAACAATTGGACAGCACTGAAAACCTGAAATAAAATGTTCAGAGAACGTTCGAGAGGATATCCCTGTGACATATACTCTTGGTGTGGGGCTACTCCCTTTGAACTCCATAACAACGAGAGCTGTACACCAGGCCACGAAATGTTAAGCGCTCTCGCGTAAAACCAGAGTTAACCTGTGCATTACCGGAGCAAAAGTGAAGGTTTCGGGTCCGAAATGTGTAGCTGTGCTGGTTGCCAACGAAGAGAGACGGAGAGAGCAAGGGGGTGTATGTTTATTTCCTGTGCTTGGGAATCCTTCAGAAGCGACGTGGGGGAGAAAACAAGCGACAAAGGTATAGCGCGGGAGAGAGAAAGGTGGAAGAGAATGGAGGAGGGTTAGAAGGGAAAGGCGCAGGAGGGCAAGGTTGGCAGGGGTTGGAACGCTTAACTTTGTGCTGGGCATTATGCATGTGTCCTTTCACTTTAGGTGCGCTTCCACAGGGCGGGTCGAGAATGGAATAAAATTATAATGCATGTTCTGCTTGGACAGGTTTAAACGCAGATTCGCTAACTTTGCTACTCTCTGCCGAGATAATCTACTCTTTCTATTCCCTTCCCTCTCAGCCTTCATTTTCGCTTTCGCGCTAGCCTAGAATTGGCCCTACAGCCATTTTTGACACAAATTTCGAGTCACACTTCGGTAATTCGAAAAAAAAACACCTCCTCCATTCTCAAACTAAACAAAATAATAAAACGCGTTCATCGCAGGTGTGAAACATCGTGACGAAGCTTCAATATAGAAAAAAATATGAATACAGAATTGCTCGATACTGTTTGCACGAATCAGCACAACACCCGAACTGGCTGCGCCACATACAACTCTCGTAACATAACATGTAATGTATACAGAAGCCTCACACCACATATAACCGATAGATATCCTGGCGACTATCGAATTGAATCAACGAATCAAGTATGCACTCTACTTGATGAATTTGTGATCGAGATGGGGGAAACAAAGGATAGAAAATCGGTTCAACTCAAGGGGTACACGTATGGAGCTATGGCGTATCTCGATAAACGCCCGGCACTCGATGATCCTGTATTCAGGCGAATATGAATACAATTAATATCGATCGAATTCATTGTTTCAAATCAGAGATAACTGTTTGTGTGTAGTTTTATTGATAGTGGCCATTGTTGGACCTGTTTAAACCGATTTACCGTTATCCATAATTCGAAATAGTTGTGACCATAAGTTGCCATTTCTGAAGAACCATGCCATTCAATTTAAGGGAGTATTAAAATCATACTTCAGTAATCAACGAGCCATAAACCTGACGATTGAGGGTTATGAATTGATGCCACCAAATGACTAGCCCTCGCAGGAAAGCTGGGACGTTCTTCGTGGGATAATGGATACCCGGAATACGGGCCAGTCAGTCGGATAGCTTGGGAGTTGGAAAAACGTGTGTCGATCGAAAAGTACATCGCGCTGTCTTCTTGCAAGACGCTATCCTCAAAGAGGTATTCCAGCCACGTAGCTAGCGAAATCTCAACAGGGAGTGGGTACGACAAGAGGAGAAGGAGGAGGCGGAGGCAGCGACGGACGAGGAGGAGGATAAGCCAACGAGAGATGTGGGATAGAAATCGAGAGACCCGGACGAGAATATGAGATTGTGAGGCGCATGGACTTGCGCCCCCAGAGGTGTTTTCGAACCAAGGAAAGAGGCGGAGAGTGAGACAAACGAGAAGTGTACAAACCCCTTAATAGCAGTAGTAGTAGTCCAGATGGGAATAAGGTCCACTTCGATTCACGCAAACTCTTGGTCGATCCTCAAGCCCGACACTCGACGCCGCGTTATCATCTATAAGCGATGCCATCCTATGCCTTCTTCCATCTGCCATATTCGATCAAGCTCTAGGGTAACCAATACACAGAAGAGCATCGTCTGCCATCCGTGATCGGCCATTCTTATGGTAAATTGACTCGATAGGAAGAGAGATAAAGGTGTACCAACATCTGTTTTCTCTTTCTCACTTCTCGTCAGCTTGGGTACGTGGCCAATCGACGCTCGATTCTCCTTCACATATTCTCATCGCGCTCTGTTGGATTGTCTCGGTGGTGCTTTAAAAATCGACCAACAGACTAGCAAGACCGTGTGGATTGAGCTGATACAGCTCACACGCACTTTTGCTTATTTCTATATTTTCTGTTAGACTACAGGAGCTGAAAAATTGCCTTACTTGGAAGGTTTGTGTAACGCTCTGGGGAACAGGATGGGTATGGATGAGGAACGCTCTTTTCGAAAGTAAAAAAAGCATCTTCATGGTAGTACTCGTCGAATTGTGATGAAGCCTATGAGAACCCATACTGGAAAATTGAGACTCGCAACCGCAAAGCGAAGTTGCCACTTTCCTAGCGTATAGTTAGGGTTTGCAGGATCTGGAGACAGAAAGGAGATACGGAGTCAGCGGAAAATTGTGAAGGACTTGTACGCGCAGGGAGGTCGCGAGTGATTCGGAGGTTGGTTCATGCGGCAGAATGATGTGTGTATGGCCGGAAAATGGAAATGCATCTAGGAACGATTAGTCGTGGCATAGTGGCAGCCCAACCTGCGTCAGCGGATGGCCTATTCTCAATGTATGTGGTGCATACCAGTAGCGCGTGTGTAACGAGAATTGTAGAAGCAGCAAGCACCCCGATGATGTAGAGATCATGGGAGAAGCCTGGAGGAAGGAGGAGAGTGTATGGCTTTCACAAGATGTGAAGTAGACGAGATAAACTTTTTGCATCGGGCGAAAGTTATCTGAAGAATTCTTTCGGTTCTTCGGGGCCAAGAATTGAGGAGAAAAGAAGAGGTACCCTCCGGATTTTCTATACGACTTCGCATCCTCCAGGAACGATGGGTTGCTCCCTTCGCCTTATAACTTTTATATAGAGCGGGCCAAAAATCGCAGGAAACAAATTTACGCCCAGCTCCGGCAAGAGTGTGGATCGCATAACCCTGAAGAGAAAAGTTCTTAGCCACTTATCTCTCCGATGCACGGTTGGTAAAATACTAACGAATTAGTAACAGCCAATCAGATGCACAGTTGAAAAGACAAACGAGCCCCCACTCCCGCTCCCTCTGCACACTACCCGCGATTGGCTGTGGGACTAATCGAACGATATCTTCTGAACACTACATCGCAGAGAATAATGCCCCAAGAGTTTTCTCTTTGGAATTTTTCAATCTTTCCACTCCTCTAATTTCGGAGCCTCTACTTTAGAGACGACCTGTATTTTGCAACGTGCACACTCACTCGTACCCAAAGATACCATGTGGAAAGAGAAGATCTACTCGAGTACGAAGCTTCGAGACAGCATCCAAGCATAGTCGAACTGTGAGCTTGAGATCGAAACCTAGAGAAACCATGAAGAATGAGGCAACGGGGGAGATTGTGGAAGGCGAGTGAAGTAAGGATGAGAAGAGAGCAAGGGCAAAGGACTTGCTCCGTTTGTCACGCATTTCACAGTGGCGTGGTACGATTTCGTTAAACGACCATCCATCTGTAAGGATCCGTTTCACAAATTGAGGAGCATCAAGAGCACACGATGTTTATGTACAGGGTGTGTCATCTCTAAGTGACTTGTGTCATGCTTTAAGGAGATAAATCTGAACAAATCGATCCACTAATGCAAGTGGGCCCCGGAACGATTTTTAAAAGATTCTCGACAATCGAGTCTTCCCTAAAGTAACAAACAATTCTGCGTCACCCTATAGCATGAAAGCAGTCTCTTCGAGGTATAAAAGCTCTCCGAGGAAAGCTCGTGGTGAACCGATCGTAGCTGACACAGCCGAGCCTTTCTCGATACGTCGTCATTTTTATATTCTATACAACGAAAAGAATGCTTTTCCACAAGTGCCGAGAGTCGTCTTTCACCCTTCGAGTATGAAACCCGATAGTTGCGACGGACGTTAAGGCCTACGAGATTTGTCATATATTTCCTTCGGCATAAAATAACGTTTGGTGTATTGTGTAGATGAGGGAAAGTGATGGTGCGGGTCAATAAAACTAGTACGTGTTGTTCTTTTTCCACAAATAATCAACAAAACGGACATATCTTTTCTTGTTTTTTCCACCATTCGTAAAGACTGTTTGACAAACATAAATAGTTTGTCCAAGGCTTCTGAATTTTCCTTCTTATTCCATTCCAACTTTTTAACTTAATCTTTCGGTTAATATTCTCATGGTGGTTTCTGCTAAAAACCGCCTTTCGTTGCAAGCTGTTTCTCGCATCAATTCTCAAGTCTCAGCCCATAATATCCATCTCTATATATCGAACATCTCTTTTACGATGCAATTTACCAAGTTGAACTAACGCCACCATAAAATAATCTTATGATTTTTCCAATAGCCTCAGGGAAGCTCTATCTCGCCTCCATCTCTCTCTCACTCTCCCGTTTCCCTTCTCACGTCTTCACCGTCTCTGTTACACCTCCATTTTTTATCAGGAATTTCGTCACGTTTCCCGTTAATACATGGTTTTGCGCCAGAAAATCGTCGCATCATCGATGGGATTGCATGAAAAATCCTTCCGTGTATAGAAAACGATCGATACCCCATACATAAACACGTAAAACGGACCAACACCCCGCGACATATTTATCATAAAATTCCTCCGAAATATTTTCACACAATTGCAAGCAAAAAAAAATCCAGCTTCGATAACTCGATGAAACTGTATTTTTTAATTCTCTTAATATTCCGTCGTGTTATTATAATTAATAGACATAACCATTAATATTAATATATTCATATACTCTCGTACATAATTGCACATAAGCAGTACATTCAATTGTATACAATTATATACATACTTTTTGTATGTAATTGTATATGATCAATTATATCCAATTATTTATTTATATATTCATTTTTACTCGGGACAATTTTCTCAATCAATATAAATTCAACAAAAATTAAGGTGCACAGTATTTTGAGAGAAATCAAGTTTGGATTACGAAGCATTGTAAAAAATATATTGAGCATTGTATAAAAATATATAAACTTGAACTTTTGACTCAGACTTTTGACGAGAATTTCCAAAAATACTCCAAACTTACGAATCATTCAGTAGAGAGTTTTGAAAATAAATTGGGGAATTATGTGGAACGGGTATGGGGTTTCATGGAACATCGCGTATTAATGATGCAAAGGGCTGTGAAAAAATTTGGATCAATTTTCAGGTGCAGCCCCAGGTCAAGCTATTTATCGAAAATTGCACCAAAACTATGACATTTTTAGTACTTCCTGTACAACTTTTCTGAAATATTGCGCGCACCATTACCCACCGTTGGAAATGCAAGGTTTTTCCGAGCATTGCCTGCGATGCGCCTGTGGACGAGCAGCCTGAAACGCACGAGTGCAAAATTGATCGTACGCCGGTACGGGTTGAGACTTGCAGAGGACACCACCTTGCAGACTAGGACAGCGGAACTTACTGCAGAACGGTATCGCACGATGGAAAGTATAGATTTTTCGATGCAGCGATAATCCTAGAGTTGTCACCAGTTGTCGCTGGGAAATGAAAAAATGGCGACGCGTCAATAGCATCTGTGTTTTCGCTGCGTTTCTATGTTGATGATGAGCCCCCCATAACAAGCGCGAGTTACGTCGCAAAAACGGTCTGGCCTCGAAGCAACACCGATCTCGTTTATTTATATTTTACTTTTTCTTTTGAAAAGCACGGTATAAATATAATTGCTCAGAAAAATGTCGCGAGAACGTGAGAGAAGTGAAAAAATGAGTGCCAAATCAAAAAGAATTGCTAATCATCGAGCTCTCTTCAAGCCAAGGACTAAAACCGACGACGACGATGAATTGTCCTATCGACTTATTATGACTGCCCGGAAAACAGGCAAATTGAATCTGGTCTCGAGAGGCTTGGCCACCGGTACGTTTAACTATTGCGTAACAATCAAAAACTCTGTTTTTTTATTATTTTTTATTACCTTCCAAAATTCAGTTAATGAGCATCTATTGATTTTACAGTTCCAAACAAAATTTGGACGATCAACGATTTGAGCAATGAGGAAATCGAAGAATTACGCGTCAATTTGGACTTCGAGGACGAACGTGATCCTTGGTGGGAACAGGAGCCATTGAAGACCTTGAATTTGAGCTCCAATTGCATAACGAATATCGATCCAAAAATACAGTTGCTCGGGGAACTAACAGATTTAGATGTACGTAGAAAAACACCAAAAATCAGATTATGTGAAAAACTATTTTTAATTATGAAATACAAAGTCCCTGGACTTTGCCTCACTAACGCCATCTGTCAAAATCGGAGTCGTCGTTATTGTCAACTTCCGGTACAATAATTCAAACTTTTTCGAATCCCATGATTCTCATAAAGTTTACAGAGCTTTTTTTCAACGATTTCATTTTTCTATCAGACCATTTATCACTTTTATTAAAACAGATAAATAAGCCGGATTTTCATACGAGTAATTCCTTCTTTATCGACAGTTCTCACGAAATTTATTAGAAAAACTACCGCGGGAAATTGGAGCTCTCACAAAACTGGAAAGATTGGATTTATCGCATAACAAGTTGAGCAGCATTGATGAGAATTTTTACAAATTGCCCGAACTAAGGCAATTGAATTTGTCGAACAACAAATTGGATGAGCTAAGTGCTTCGATCGGTGACTTAGTAATGTTGGAATCTTTGGTAATGTTGTGAATTTTACCAACTTTTTCGAGTAGTTTGTGTCGCAAATATTCGTATGCCACTGAAAACATCTTTCTCTTTCTTTAATATGATTGAACATTTTTTTTTCGTATAAATGATTTTTTTGAAACGGAGGCTAATTGAATTATTTCCGAAATTTTGTTCAACTGGTTCAGTAAATTTTCATAATTTCGGTGAAAAAATGATGAAAAATGTTCTAACACGGTTTTGACTCGGTAGAATCTTTCTTTTAACGACTTGACTGAACTGCCTGTTGGAATGGGATACTTGGTACGTTTGGTAAACCTCGATATTAGCCACAATCACCTCCGGGAGCTGCCACCCGACATAATGAGCATGAGAGGTGTGTTTTTTTCTTTATAATCTGAAATTTAATGAACGTTGATAGAAAACTTAGAAAATACAGATTAAAAACTACGAGCCTCGCTACGAGCCTGTGGAACTAATTTTTGATGGAAAAAATTATAGATAAAAACTGGAAAATCTGTGTGACTAACCGAACTTAAATCAAGATCGATCCAACACGTTTGCAGGAGAATAAAAGTTTCTGTAAATACTTTGAGCGTGTGGCTTTGACAAGATGCTTATATATTTATTTCATCCAAACAGGCTGATCATTTTATTCGCAATGAATAATCGCTTATACGCACCACTCTCTCTCTCACTCTTGTAAATAACTCGAAAATCAATGAATTTTCATTAATTTTGTAATTAATCTGACTCGTGAGAAAGGATAAAAGCTCCTTAAAAACTTGGCATCACGCTTGACACGTGACAATATCGTGCACACAACAACAGCCAATCGAAGCAGCAATTAGTACAATAAAATAACAAAACTTTTTGTTCGACAGTTTTAAAAAAATTAGACGCCAGTTTCAATAATTTGGAAGTTGTCCCGGCACTCGGTGAATTGAGGAAAGTTGAGTTAATCGTCATGCACAACAATCAATTATCGACCTTTCCCGATTTAACCGGTTGTACAGCATTGCGTGACCTTGACTTGGCTAACAATAATATCGCTGTATGTACATACGGGAGCTTTACTATTTTTCTACATGTCTCAAGTTTTTCTACATTTTTAAACCTTTTATCACAATTTTTTATAACTCAGCACGCCCAAATAACAATTTTACCGACAGGAAATAAAAATGGAGTATTTGGAGGACATGGGACAACTCCGGACACTCAGAATGGACAGCAACAAAGTTGAAGAGATTCCTGAGGAAATAGTTAAACTACTCAACCTCGAACGTCTCGATCTTTCCTGCAACAAATTGTCCAAGTTTGTTCTAATTTTTCGTCACATTGATTTTTCACTTTTTATTTATTTTCCTGACTCGAATTCGAAATTTTATTAAATCTCACTTGCCACACCTCTGTAGAATTACGTACTTGCCACGATGGGGCAAATTTGCACTCCAGTGACGAATATTTCGACTTGAAAATTGTTTTAGAAAATGTTGAAATCTTTTCTTTCGATATTATTTACTTTATACAGACAAAAGTAAAATAACTTGTTTGCATGTCGTCGAGGCTTGGGATCGATTTGAGCCTGGAAAAAAAATGAGTGCCACATTCGGTAGAACGTGGTTGAAAATGTTTAAAAAAAATTCAAGAACAAAAAATATTCGTTGGAAAGTTATTTGCTATTTTGCAATTGAGAAATTTGAAAAAATTCATCAATAATTATTCTTCCTAGCATTCCCAACTTCATCAGCATAATGCCAAACCTCAAATACTTTGGAATCGAAGGAAATGAGGTTAAAAACATTCGTCGTGACATTATTCAATGTGGGGCGCCTCGTATTTTGCGTCATCTGCGTCAAAGTTTCGAGCCAACGAAACTCAATGACGTCAATGAATCCTCTTCGTTCGTAACGAGTGTCGTCAACTGTCCCGACAAGTATGAACTTTTCATTAAAATCCAACACTTTTACGATAAAAATAGTAAAAATCTGGATAAATAGATTTTTTTTTCCTACTGTTATCGAGACGCCGCAAACTTTCGGTCGGCAATCACGAGTAGAAGCTAGGGCTTGAAAAAATAAGCTCGAAATATTTCAATTTTATGAATTACAATTCGAAAAGCCATTTCCGATGCTCTTTGGAAGAAAAAGTCGAAATAACTGTTGAAATTTCTAGGTACGTAATGAGGAATACAAAGTTACTCAGTTTGACTGGGCAAGGGTTGAGTGAGGTGCCTAACTCTGTATTGGAAGATGCGAGTGAGGCATTGGTGACTTGCATCGACCTGAGTAGAAATAAGTTGCGCGAAGTACCTGAAAAAATGTCAACTGTCCAGACAGTTACGAATCTCAAGTTAACGAGTAACAATTTGTGCATTATCGATGAGTGGCTGGGAGAGTGCTTGGTGCACTTGAGTTATCTCGATTTGAGCCAAAATTTATTGACCAATTTACCAACGAGCTTGAGCAATCTTCAACACCTTCGAGAAATCAATATTTCGTTCAATCGGTAAGTTTCAAATAATAATTTAAAAAAAATCAAATCTCTGATGGAGATTACAGCTGAAAAAGCTGCAGAGTTCAACTTTTTCCTAATTTTATCTCTCGCCTAAAATCCGACGGATGGAAATTCAAATTTTACGCATTCCCTTAACCACCAGCCACTGAAACGGTGAAAAATGAAGTTTTCTTTATTATTTCGTTTTTAAATAAAAAATATTATTTATTAATTGTCTATTCATAATTACTTCATAATTTATAAATTGTGTCATTTATTGATTGGTATTAAAATTTAATTACCCGTTTAATAATTAATACTTGATCAATTAATTGATTTAAAATCAATTGATAATTAATAAATAATTAATTAAATATTAATTGATTATTTTTTATAAATTGATTAAAAAGTAATGAATGATTGATTAATATTTAATTAATTATTTATTAAAAATCAATTAATGGTTGATTAATAATTAGTAATTAATTATTGGTAATTAATCATTACTCCGTAAAATTCGGTTATTGATTAAATGAACGCTGCAAATTTGAAGAATTACAGATTTAGTTGAACTTTGTTTCTTCACGTTCTGAATGAATCCTAAAAACAGATTTTTCTTAGATTTACAAAAGTCCCTGATTGTGTATACGAAATAACGAGATTGGAGATATTGATTGGCAACGACAATCAAATAACGGAAATTGACGAGACGTCTTTGAAGAAATTGCAAAGGCTAGCGACCCTCGATCTTTCCAACAACAACATTGTCCACGTACCACCGGAGCTTGGCAATCACACGCACTTGAGGTAAACTCGAAATTCTCTCATTTGCGGTTTTCGAATGTTTTGAAAAATCATTCATTTTTATTTTTTTCGTGGACGGTATACGCCGTCGAATTTATGTTTGCATCGAACATTTTTATTTATTTTTCTTCCTCATACAGGCTTTTGCCGTAACGTAGGCTATGATTGGCCGATCAAATTTGCATTAAAAACGAAAAATGAATAAATAAACAACTCACTGAACATCAGCACGGCCATTTTTAGTTTCTGCCTTTTTTCCCGCACGCGCCGTTTATCGTTTTGATTGGAATGCGCATTATGGATCATCACAATTGCGCGTACATTTTTTCGCCGCACGCAACTTTTAGGTTAGAAACACGAGGAAACACGAATTATTTCTCGATCTAAAGAGAAAAACGAACCTCGCGGTAACGAAGCATCTTTTTCCATTCTCCTCAGGACGCTTCTCCTGACAGGAAACTGTTTCAAACAACCCAGACACGCTACACTGACCAAAGGCACTGAAGAAATTCTTTCGTACCTTCGAGACCGCATTCCCACGTAAAAAATGACATTCGGGAAAAAAAAACACTAACGACAATATTTTGTATTCATTCGCTCGAGCATATGTAAACAACAAAATGTACCATATCGTTATTCCGTCAAGGAAAACAAAAAGTGTTTAACAGATTGATTTCGTCGATGAGGAAAAACCGTACGAAATTCGTCTCGGACAAATGTCAGAGAAGTCAACGCGAAGAAAAATAATAAAAAGTTACAAGAAATTCTCAGCGTTGCTTCATTTTCTTCCGAAAACTCGTCGAATTTCAGGAACGCACATTTTTTTCAATCATTCGATCAATAAACGATTTTCTACGTTCGTGTACACGTTGCCAACGAATCAGCTGATCGCTACCGTGATCGCTACTGAGCCGCGTACGTCAAAGCAGCAGCGCCGCTCGGGAAGAACTAACAAATCGTCCCATTGTCACGTACACCGTACACCTCAAAAAACAACCATTTTTCGACTCTTCCATAGAGTCTCAACGTCTCGGACGCACATTCGGGATTAATGGGTGAAAATCGCGCGGGAAGGACTGCGCGATTTGTCGCTTCTCGACCAGTGTATCGAGCGGTCGAGTTAGGTTATAAAAACAGGTTGTAACATGGACAACCATTTCTGATTTATTTCGTAAAAATAATCAACGATTCCCATTCTCCAATAAATCCAATAATTCCACAATAAATACCATGAAGTGCACAATCCCGGAAATCTCATGGCATAATCGTGATCCAGTTTTAAGTGTCGATATACAGACGACGATCAATGAAAACTCGAAAGAAATCTTTTGGCGTTTAGCAACCGGAGGCTCTGATTCACACGTTCTCGTAAGTTGTGACTTTTGTTTTTATTTTTCTGCTGTCACTTGGACAGTAATCCTCGCAATACTTATCGATTGTCATGAACCGAGAAAAACATAAAATTTTCGATTTTCTATGAAATTCATCGAGAAAACTCGTCGTTTTTTTCCGAACGTCATTGGAACTGTTTTGTTTTTTTTTTTTCCCTCACATCGCTGGAATGTACTCGAAAAAATCGTAACGACGTGGTTTGCAAATGCTAATTGAAAAATCGTTGAAATTGTTCTAAATCGACACGAAAAAACCGAACGATATCGACCAAATGATTTTTGTAGCGAGTTCGACGTTTTTATTGCGTCAGAATCAACCGTGAATTGGAAAATTAAGGAAAAGCTTGATTTTTTATCGATTTTTTTTTTTTTTACGAAATTTCACTCGGAATTGAAATTTCGAGTTTTTGGTTTTTCTTTTCGCAGATATGGCATGTTTCTGTTGACAAAAATAACGAAGTGTCAACGACGTGCGTAGCCGATTTGGAACGCCATCAAAGAGCTGTGAACGTCGTGAGATTTTCACCGTCCGGCGATGTGCTCGCCTGTGCAGATGACGGCAAGTTGTAAAAAAAGACGCAGAAACATCCGACGTCCTCGGCTTTTTCTAAATCGAAAGAGTGCGCAAACGGCGATTGGAATTTTCGTTTTTTTCAGATACCACGATCATTCTGTGGAAACAGCGAAACGATTTCAACCTGCCGCCTCTTCCCGGTGAGAAAAACCTCAACAGGGAACAATGGAACTCGTGGAAAGTATTGCGAGGCCACGTGGAAGACATTTACGATTTGAACTGGTCTCCGGACTCGAATTTCATGGTCTCTGGCTCCGTTGACAACAGCGCTATCGTTTGGGACGTTGGCAAAGGACGCAGCGTGAAAATTTTGCAGGATTACAAAGGATTCGTTCAGGGCGTTGCTTGGGATCCTCAAAACCGTTACATTTGCACATTGAGCACCGATAGGTAAAGAAAAATGGAAAAAACAAAAACATTGACTCTACGTCGACGTCGTTTACGATTTGTAGTTTGAAAATTGAAAAAATGGGCTCAGGGTTGATGCCGATAGGATAGAAAGGAGAAGTCGAAAAACTTGATGAATTTATCGATTTCCAATCGATTGATAAAAGATCGCAGCAGTTTTTTCGATTTCCCACCAAAATATACGTTGAAAAATCGTGAAATAATTTTTACTCTATGAATTGAAGGCACTGTCGTCTGGTGGACGTGAAAACATTGAAAACCGTGCAGAAAGTGTACAAAGCAAAATTACCAACGCCGCCAGGACATCCGTTGAAAGGAAAATTCGTTCGATTGTTTCACGACGATACGTTAAAATCGTTTGTCAGACGATTGACCTTCACGATCGACGGATCGCTCATTATCGCGCCCTCGGGAATCATCGAGACTCCGGAATCATCGGAAAAAATAGCAAACGCAACGATGGTCTTTACCAGAAAAAATTTGAAAGAGTAAGTCGAAAATGTTCTGATAACCACGAGATTTTTACTCTTTTTCCACCGACTGATCCAATTTCCACATTTTTTTTTCGATCCACAGGCCAGTCATGGTTTTACCCTCCCTCGACGCGTCCACCGTAGTCGTACGTTGTTGTCCACTCTATTTCGAACTCCGAGAAGATGGACCAACTTCGGTCTTGACTTTGCCATACAGAATGATTTTTGCTGTTGCCACACTTTACTCGGTTATGCTCTACGATACCCAACAAATAGCGCCGATAGCTGTAATATCGAACATTCATTACGCAAGATTGACCGACCTTGCTTGGTAAGTCGCTGTTTCCTCTAAAAATCACATTCTTGCAATGCATTCCATTTTTTTACCGACTTGAAACTTTACTTTTCGCATGTAGAGACAAACTGAATATTTTCAAACAAGTTTCGAGACTAAATCTTCAACAAAGTGATCGAATTTATCGACAGAATACTTTTGTCGGAATTCTTGAAAAAAATCAATCAATAGTAATTACAAAAAATTAAATAATCATAAAACAACAACTAATGAAATAAATATTAAAAAAATAATTGAATAATTAACTAAATACACAATTAATAATGAATAAATAATTAAATAAATAACGAAATACACAATTAAGAATAAAAATGAATAAATAATTGAATAAATCATAAAATAATAATCAATAATATACATATTTAATAGTAAATAAAAAATAAATAATAAAATACACAATTAATGAAATAAATAATTGAATGATTAACCAAATACACAATTAATAATAATTGAATAATTAAATAGAATTGAATGAAATAATAATTAATGAAATACATAATCAATAATAAACAAATAATAAAATAATAAATGATAATGAAATAATTATTAATTAATAAATAATCACGAGAAACCTTTTTTTTCCAGGTCTTCCGATGGCAGAATTCTCGTAGTATCCTCGACCGATGGTTATTGTTCGATAGTGCGTTTCGAAGAAGGAGAATTGGGAAAAGTCTTGAAAAACAACAAAGACATAAAATCAAACGATCTTGTCCCAAGTACGGAATATAACGAAACCGACGAATTGGCCACTGGTAATGGCGATAAAAAAGGTAAAAAAGTATCGGATGTTTTTGTAGAACTGGACAACGATGCAATGGACGTTGACACGACGAAATCGAGGCTCCTCGATGGAGCGCCTCAAGGGATAGTCGAAAAATCTGGTCTCGAGGAGCACAAAACCGACGAAGGCAGTCAGGACATTCAATTGGTTTACACCGAGACTAACGACACCGAAACGACTGCTAAAAATGAAGAAAACGCCGGAGCCAATGCTGAAAAACCTAAAATTCGTGAAAACCCGACAGGCTCTCCAAAAACTGAGACCAGACCGATCCTCACGGTCAAAACTCCTCGTAGGGTGAAATTAATCACTATATCAAGCCCGAAACGTAGGAAAAACGACTGAGAATTAATAATATTTTGTAAAAGGTAAATTATATTTTTTCAATTACAAACAGACCTTCCTGTACAAATACATTCACTCGTATCTTCTTGTGCAAATATTAAAGTACATGAAGCACATTAGCCCACGCGATTCTTAGCGAAAAACTTCTTCTTGTCCACCGGATTCGGAATAATCTGTTAAAATAACAACAACAAAACGATAAATTTTGCAGATTTTTCAAAATACCAAAAAACGTCGGAAAATCATTGAAATTTTTTTTTTAGAAATTGAAAAAATTCACGATCATTAAAACCACGATACGCTGCTTTGAAATAATCCTTAAAATCGATCTACCAACTTGACGTCTGATCTCTTGTTCGAATCCTCAAAATCTTTCGATTCTATAAATTTTGATCGATAAAAAAAAACTGGAAATTGCATGTTTTTCGTGATTGTGACAATCACAATTGTTCGTCTTTTTTTTTCCATCATCGCAAAATATTTTGTTTTTGAGAGAAAAAAAAAAGAAAAGTTTTTCGAATTCGTCGAATGATTTTTTCACGTACCGTGTCTTGGCCCGGCTTCCATCCAGCCGGACAAACTTCTCCGTGCTCGTCGGTATATTGGAAAGCTTGCACCAATCTCAGCGTTTCATCGACCGAACGTCCCACCGGGAGATCGTTCATTGTTATTTGTCGTAAAATTCCTCTCCCATCAATGATGAAAAGGGCACTAAGGAAATTGAATTATTCTGTAGCAACAAATTCAACTTTTCGGAGGATTGAAAAATAATTTTCGCACGAAAAAACGTAAAAAGTTGAAATTTATCAGTACCGAAGCGCGTCTAGCAATAATATCAACTTTTCGAAGGATTGAAAAATAATTTTCGCACGAAAAAACTTAAAAAGTTGAAATTTATCAGTACCGAAGTGTGTATTGCAATAAAATCAATTTTTCGGAGGATTGAAAAATAATTTTCGCACGAAAAACCGAAAAAGTTGAAATTTATCAGTACCGAAGCGCGTCTAGCAATAAAATCAACTTTTCGAAGGATTGAAAAATAATTTTCGCACGAAAAAACGTAAAAAGTTGAAATTTATCAGTACCGAAGTGTGTCTAGCAATAAAATTAACTTCTCGAAGGTTTGAAAAATAATTTTCGCACGAAAAAACGTAAAAAGTTGAAATTTATCGGTACCGAAGTGTGTCTAGCAATAAAATCAACTTTTCGAAGGATTGAGAAATAATTTTCACGCGAAAAAACGTAAAAAGTTGAAATTTATCGGTACCGAAGTGTGTCCAGCAATAAAATCAACTTTTCGAAGGATTGAAAAATAATTTTCGCACGAAAAAACGTAAAAAGTTGAAATTTATCAGTACCGAAGTGTGTGGCCCAAATCTTCGAGGTAAACTCCATAGTCTTTGGATATTTTGTGGGTCAGATCGGAGAGAAGAGGAATTTTGATTTTTTCCAAGCCTCCTTCTTTCCTGGATGTGTGAGTCCATGCCAAGTGGGTAAAATGAGAGTCGACGGAAGCCGCGACCAGTTCGGTGTCCAACTTTCGAAACTCCTCGACTCGTTCGGAAAATGCCAAAATTTCGGTCGGACACACGAACGTACTGTTTTTCGTTCAATTTTCATTATTTTCATTTTGCAAAAATAAACACTTTTCAACAAAAACGAAGGAATTTTCAAAGAAAACAAAAACAATCCATGAAATAAATCATTTCTGCCGTTACTCGGACACGCAGATTTAAGGAAAAAACAATTTTCAGCATTTTTCATCAATTTTCGATGTTTTGGGACATGTAGAAAAAAAAATTCATCGTCAATGACGTCAATTGAATCGACTCGATCGTTGACTTTGAGCTTGGAAATTATAAAAAATAATGAAACAAGAAAAATACGTGCGCGAAACGTGATCTGCTGCTACGCGATGCAGCGTGAGTGCGAGAGAGACAAGCGAAAAGTTGAAGATTCGAGGTTTTTTTCGACGCGCTCGATATTTTGAGAAAACGGTGTATCAACTTTAGAGCATCGATCGCAAAACCCATAATGTTTTTATGGAAGCATTGAAAAACTTACAAATCGAGAGGATAGAAGAAAAATACGAGATATTTTCCCTTGTAATCGGTCAGCTTGATGTCCTTGAACTCTCCGTTTACGACCGCAGTGCCTTCCCAGTATGGCGCTGGCTTCCCGACTGAAATAACAGGTTATGATTCCCTGGCGTTCGATCCAAAGTCCGGAACAATCGTTTTTCTCGAATAAACGTATTTTTGCTCAGAGAATTATCGACACACTTGTCAATGCAGCGAATTCGATAGTTCGTATGAATTCCATCGCGTCATGGAATATCGTATGATTTTTTCGTCGACGCATAATTATTGCGTTCGATTCGAACGTTTTTTTTTCCTTTCGGCATTAAATTCATTCAAAAAAGATTGTTTTTTTTTGTTTTCGAGGGAAAATTGCGAGAAAAAAAACTTACTGACGGCTTTCGTCGTGTGCAGCTGGTGTCCGGCGTGCTTTGTGCCGGTGGGGTAAACGCTTCCACCCGCGAATGAATAACACGATTCATCTTCTCGATAAATTTCCCCGAGAGCGCCATTTTCAAAGCTCAGAAAAAATGCGATTAAAATAAATAAAAAAGGCCGGACGTGATCCATGCTTCTTAGAGGGATAGCTACGCCTTGCACTACTGTACGCGAATAGCCGACACGTTTCGGTCTGGCGGCTCTATCGAGATGACAACAACACACGGCACGCCAGATCGGCTGTTTACATTCGAGCAGACAATAGTCACATCCGTTTCCGTTTGGAATGCGCGGCGGCAAGGCACGATTTTTTCTAAAACATCGAACAGTCTGGAGCGATCGTTCGCGTAACGAAAGAAATTCCTCGACAGCTGCGATTTACGTGGAGAAAAAATTGGAAAATTTCGAAAATTAGTTCGTGGAGGTTCGAAATATTTTCATGCTAATTTTTCCCAATTGCAAAATCCTTGCGTGTAGTAATTTACGGACATCACGAGGTGCGAAAAAAAAACGAGTTTGCGCATTTTATCAGAGGAATAAATTAAAAAATTAACCTCGATTTCGATATTTTTTCGAATTAGAAGAAAATTGTTCGTACTATTCAACAGGATTGTAAATTCAAACGTGATTTGACCTCGAATTTCAAGTTCTTACGATCGTCATTGACCCGAAACTCATTAATTATATTTATTGATTAAAAAACCAATCGAATGAAAATAAAAAGTATCGGCTCCATAAAAATCGTGAAAAATAACAAAATTATCGTTTTTTTTTTCTTTATCAATATTCCTCCGAACCAGAAATTTTCTTATCTCGCAACATTCGCGTGACTCCGGATCGTTTTATTGGCACACGTGTTACGCGTGTCAATGATACGAACGCCCGGGGCGGAAACTATCAGGCAAATTTTTTATCAACGTTTCAAATATATAAAACCAAACGTGGCATTTCAACAAAGAAAAAACAGAAAATAAACGGCATTTTGAAATTTACAAAAAAAGTTTTTCTAACTTGTGCAAATTTTAAGATTTTTTACGTTTTTTATAAATAGAGCCTCATAATGGGAAAGTTATTATTGAATTCGGGAGATATCGGTTGAACGATTTAAATTTCATGATTTTTCGAATTTTACGAAAATCTGAGTTTTTCGAAAAATCGTCTGACCGCTCTAATTTTTGCAAATTTTGTAAGAAGTTTATAAGTCTGTACTTACTCTTTGGTTTATAGAAAAGTTGTCGAAAGCAACAAAATATGAAAACGGCGACGCAAGAATAGATGGAGATTGTAAAAAAATGGGAATCTTGTTACGATTGTGGCTGGAGAGAGCCTCGTTTGTTTATTTTTTTAAAAATACATATTCAACAATGCCACAAGTTAAATCTGTGGAATATACATAGATACAATTATTGAATTTCGCTGATTTTGCACAATGCGTTGCTAATGGAGTTTATAATAATTTTATCAAATTACATCAACTTGAGGAGGTTGGCTACACACGACCGAATGATAAGAATTTAATAAAATTTGGCGATAAAATTATTTAGCATCAAATACGATGACACCATTTTTTTCTAATTTTTCGTCTCCATATCACTGAAAACTGAATTTTGTTGAAAAAGATGGACATTTTGTTCGATACGTTCGACCAAACGTTTTTTTTTTAATAATCCAAAAAATTGTGTCCTTGCAGCAAGAAATATTTTAGAAAGTCTCTTCGGAAGCTAATTTTTGTCGTTCCACTCGTAAATTTCGCTGACAATTTCGTCAGAAACCAAATATGCTGCAAAAATAAGAAAAATTTCCGAATTTTCAAAAAATATTTATTTTAACGTATTCAACGAAATATCGAGCATTTTTTACAAAATTTCATTTCCAGTGTGGTTGCCGAATATATATATATATATCTGATTCCTATGCTTATGCATGTAAACTCTAGTGTTCGGTTACTCGAAAACTACGTAGAAAAAAAAACCATAAAAAAATTGTATATTCGTATTTAATACAAAAGAAAATCTCCACGAAATTTCATGAAATTCTAATCATTTAGAATTTTCCTATGATGGGGCAACATCGTTGCGTGTGGCCATCCTCCTTAACGCATTATTGAAAATCCAGCAGACCCCAGAATAATTCAATTTCCATATTTATATTCAAAGCTTCGCGCAATAGCTTCTTTCTCAATGGTTCGCGTCAACTTTGCTTAAAAAATTCTATACAGTTACGATCTTTTGACCAATGAATTCTTCGACTGGAAATATGCGTGTAAAAAATTCTCACCGTTCGATAAATCGCCAACGCCGTAGCAAAAACAATAAACAAAAAAACAAAAAAACGAGTGCATTCGATCGATTCTGGAAGAAATTCTGCACGCGACAGAAAAACAAAATGAAGGGAAAATTTAATTTTTGAGCGGATGAGATTTTGAGAGAGATTTGCTGGGAAAATCCAAGCGAAATTGTTTTTTGTTGTTCGCCGAGGGAATCAGCTTTCGGGATGTTTTAGGAAAAGTGTAAAAATTCAGCCCGATTTTTCGACCAGACCGATCGATCTCGTGTGACAATAATTTTCATCGATCGCATTGTTTGCCCGGAAGGAAGCGGCGAAAAAGCCTCCGACTCGAGGCTCCAAATTGACAGGAATTTCTTTTGCTCAAAAGCCAAGTGTGTACATATTTATTTTGCCGCAAAGATCGTCGACCTTTTGTCCGTTGCGTTTGGTACTTTGGATCGCAATTCAAAGGGCAAAAGTTTTTTTTAACGTTAATTTGCCGACGATCCATCGGGCCAAGGGTTCAGACTCATCGTAGCAAGTTGTTTTCTTTCCAATTAAAATCTAAGGCCAATTCATGGCTTGGACCCGGGCGACGATGCGCCTGGGCCGGGCTGATTTCTATCCACTCAACGCTGAACTCTGACTCGCTCTTTCCAACTTTTCAAAATGTTTACGAGCGTTCCGGATGTTGATCAGAGTCGCTGCCGATGCTGAAGAGAAAGAATTGAAAAAATTCGTCGCTTATTTATCAATTTTTCTTATTTTCTTTTTGTTTTTTTTTTGAAAAAAGCATTGAAAAATATTTGAATGCATTTGGCAATTGCGACAAACTTTCGGTTATCGTTATTTTTAAATGTTGAAAAATTATTGAAGAAACGTGGGAAATGGAGAAGAGAATATACTCACGAATATCGGGATCCGACATAATGACCATGACGTAAGTATTGGACGTGAAAACATCGATGAAAGCTGCAAAGTTAGTGTTTCTGACTTCCATGCTAAGGAATTGCGAGGCCAGTTTACTACAGCTGAGCTTGAACTGTTTTATTATGTTGGAAACTTTTTCAAAACGATGCACGTCCCTGTGCACACGCCTCTCGCAATGGCTTATCACCAAAAACGTTGCTCTCTCGAAAAGCAACACTTCGTCGGCGTCTATTATGTTGGCAAATTGATTCAGACTCTGTTCCAGTTCTTTCACGTTCGGGATCAGCATGTAAACGATCGAAGACCAGGCTCTGAAGAAAATTGCATTTACTTAATTTTTTTCTTTTCAACGAAACGTTACTTCAATTTACACGCGTTTTGATGGCAGAAAAATAACAAATTAGAAATTAAATCTCTCGAATTTTCGGACGTTAAGAATTTCAGATATTTCATTGCCAATTTTTTATTTTTTTCATCTAAACGCGAGTAAATTGGAGTGCCGTTTCTTTTATTTTTTCTGTGGCAACTTTTAAACGAAACGTAAGTTCAATTTACACGCGTTTGGATGGGAAAAATAAAAAATTGGAAGTCAGAAAATGGTCAGAAAAATTTCTGACGTTTGGTGATAATTAACGCTAATTATTAACGCTATTAACGTGAAGTAGGAACCGAGTTGCTGATTTTTTTAAATTTCCAATATTTACGAAGCGAAAATTGCAGTGTTTTTTTTACCTGTACAAAGTTTCATCCCAAATGCTGGTTCGAAAACACGTGCATTCCAGGGGCCGGCTCAGCCGTTTGAGATCTTCTTCCCTTTCCCTGAATATGCTGTCCCGCTGGTCCTCTTGGACGAGATCCATTTTGTGCACGAGGCAGAAGATCTTTGCCTCCGGGCTGTTTTGTAGAATCGCCTCGAGGCAGCTCTGATAGTAATGCATGTCTTTGTCCAGTTCGCGTGATTCCACATCGAACACGTAAATCAGGACTTCCACGTTTCTGAATATATTGTCGCGCTGCGACGCAAAGTAATTTTCCATGAAGGCCTCTTGGCCTCCGCAATCCCATAGATTCAGCACAAGATTCCCCAGGAATCTGACATGACTGTGTTCCACGTCGACTGCGAATCAATACGCAAATTCCACGTGTTTTTTTATTATCGAATCATTTTTTTAACCGATTTTTGAAAAACTCTGATCCATTAAAAATGTATGAGAATGAAAATATGGTGAAAAAATCTCTTTTCAGAATAAAAATCGTGATTTTTAATTACGAATAAAATTTGTTATTATAACAAAAATCGTAATTTTTAATTATGAATGAAATTTGTTTTTATAATGAAAATCGTTGTTTTTAATTACGAATTAAATTGGTTTTTATAATAAAAATCATAATTTTTTATTACGAATGAAATTAGTTTCCATAATAAAAAGCGTAATTTTTAGTTACGAATAAAATCCGTTTTTATAATAAAAATTGTAATTTGTAATTACGTTTAAAATTTGTTTTCATCTTAAAAATGGCAATTAATACGTTGTGAGAATAATCGTACTCATGAAACGAGAAAATTTGAAGTATTTCGGAGGATCGAAAGCACTGTTCGATCATTATGCCTAACAATAACAATAAAAATGAAAAAAAAACTTACTTGTTGCTCCCAGGCGTCGAGTATCACGAGCAATATAATTGGCGAAAATGATGCTCCTCATACTAGTTTTCCCCGAGCCACTCTTGCCCATGAGCAATACCTAATGCAGCAAAACGAACGAAAAAAATATAAAATATAAATTTCGATTACCAGGTTGCGGTGTTTCACCCATTGTGTCAAAAACACGCCTCTTTGCATTATCGACGACGAAAGACTTTACCTTCTTCTTCATTGTTTTCACTCTTTATTCGGACGTCTCACGAGGAACCACGAAAACACACACGAATTGAGAAAAAGCACTAAACAGGTGGAGTCTTTCTGAAAATTCTATTTTATATGACAAATGCAGCTGTCGTACGAGTCATGTCGCAACAAACTCACGATTATAAAGGTTATTCCGAGGACTTTCAAGTTGCGAAGAAAACCTCAACTTCCAGAACCACGTTTAACTTTATTTTTTATATCAATTAATTCCTAATTCCCAACTTTACCGAATTTTTTTTTTTTTGACTTCGATCAGAGCCCAACAAGTCCACGCATGATTTTAACAAAAGTTTCTGACGTTCAACGATAACAATACATCGAGAGTTGAGTTTCCTTCCATGTACAGTGAAAAAAGATCTCATGTGTGTGTGTGTGTATGTGTGAATTTTGTTCTGAAGCAGCGGAAGCGCCGCGAGCGACAGTTTGAAGAACCTTCTTGGTGAAAACTGAAAAAATTCGAAAAGAAAATAATTAAACTCGGTCGGTAACTTACCGATCGAATTTTCCATCTGAAATCGAGAAATAAACTGTTGATTGTTCTCCGTGCTCTCCCCCGTACCCCTTTCCAGGAATCCTCGAAAATCTCTCGCAGCTCCATGTCCCAGTGACGTTTCCTCGTGTCATTTTCGTCAAGAGTCTTCCCTTTTCATACGCACAGTAAACAAAAATGTTGTAGCGTCGCGTGTAACAACGAGATAAAAAACAAAGAAAATATATAAATTGAAAAAATCGTGCGATACTCGTGGAACAGCTACGATCATGTGGAAGTGTCACAAATGCGGGAAACCCGTTTATTTCGGTGCGAAAAATTGATGATTAAAGAAAAAAATAATAAAAATGCGCATTACACGATACACACCAAGGATTTGACTCTGAAAACCGAATGATTTAAATTACCGCCATGTCCGAGAAAAAACAATTGCGTTTTTTCGCAACATTTGTTCCCGTTCGATTCCGAACTTGTTAACATTTTTTTTCCTCGTAATATGAAGAAAAAAATCGTAATGACAAAGACGAGAGGTCAATGTACGCAAATCGAGGTTAAAGTCTGTAAATTCACGTTTTTCCTTGTCAAATTTTCGGCATTTTCAAAAACTCGTCAGAATGGTTTCCAACGGATGAAATAAATAAATTCACTATCAGAACATCGAAAACTCGTCACAAGCTCTCATTTTTTCGTCGTCTTTTGATTTCAGCCGAACGCAAGCAATCCTTAGGTTACGATTGGCATCCGGAATGTCTGCGCTGCGAAGAATGTGGCAAGCGGCTCAACCCGGGTCAACACGCTGAGGTATTTGCAAAAATCATTCAATTTTCTTTCTCATACATTTCACAGATTCTTTTCCGCACGCAGCCATGACGGCACATCAAGTTTGACGCGATTCTCGGCAACGAAATTGACGAATTTCCTGACGAATATTCGGTCTTACTCGCCGCTTGAAAAATTCATGTTTTTTCATGCATCGTTAGAACGCAACGAAAAATATATTGTCTGTTAATTATTTTGATAATTAATGGACTCGTGGCAATTTTTCTAGTCAAATTTCTATCCGAACGGCAAAGAAGACTTTCTTCTCATCGTCGACAATCACTGTACAAAAATGTTGTCTGATGCGATAAAAACAATGAGTTTTCCTCGCGTTTCAATGACGCAAACTTCAACTTTGTTTATTATTTTCGTTAACTTGCACAATTTGGAGCTCCGTCGTCTCAGAATCGTTGGAATTATCTTTCCGATTGATGTCCATAGCACAAAGGCGTTCCGTATTGTCACGTGCCCTGCTACGGCGCTCTGTTCGGACCGCAATTGTTCGGCCATGGAACCAGAGTAGAATCGCACACGAGTTTCGGCAAAAAGGAGGCTCGCTCCGCATTGCCGAGGTGAATATCGCGTGATTTTCTTCCTAGAACCCAAATCCTCCGATTAACCGATTTTTTATGCATCGCGAACGTGCAGATCTCACTTGGAGACCAAGCTCAAAGTCTTCAATCAGTATTACGAGGGCAAAAGCGGAGGAATTAGAAGCCGAGAGGTGAACGGACGTTTGATTCTCGAAGGGGCATTAAGAATCTATTGGGGCGTAAGAGGCGTGATTCATTTGAAAGAGGACGACGATCAGAGGACGGTCGTTACAGCGAGAAATCGAAATTCGTGCAGAAGGAGCGTTTCGGAGGTGATTTTCATTTTTTTGTCCCCATCAGGCAAGAGAATGTTTGGGGCGCTTGGAGATTTCATTGGTTTTACGAGCCGCGATCTTTTGCAGGAAGCGGAGGACAGCGAGGAGGAAAAGCCTCAAGTAATAGTCAAAGATTTGTCACCTACGGAGCCTCAAACAGAAAGCGAACCGAATTCTGTACCAGCTTCGCCGGATCATTTGAAAAGCCTCACTCTTCCCATGAAACTCGATGTCAAAAGCATGGAGTGGGACGAGTTGGATGAGCTTCTCCAGGTTTGTCTAATTTTCACTCTCCCATACGATTTCAATTCTCCACGCTTTACATTCGATCCTCTCACAATAATCTGCAAAGTATCAGTCTTGAAATATTTCAAAGACGGCATCGTCGCAATTTAAAATTTGAAGCTTCGTCCGCAAACGTTTTTTCCGCACCTTCCGTCTGTCAACTTGGACACACCGTTTTATCAGCCTGTTATTACGTTTCAAAAATTCGGAAAAAATTCAGGCCACTGTTCGAGATCTTCAACGTGGAATGTCAATTATAATATTGTAGAAAAATTCATTTTTTCCTCCAACAAATCGACCGATCCGTCCTAGTTGCCCGGACACGAATGACCCAGGTTTACAGACCAAGTTATTAATATATATTTTACTTATTTATTTATTTATTAACACAAACACGAGCCAAGCCCACTAACAAAATCGAAAATACAATATTACTGGTTAGTTCGCTCATTCGCTTTTAAATAATAATATAATAATAATTCATGATACTTTCCATCGATAGATCGAAAAATAAGTGAAAAATGTTGTTTTTTTTTGTTTTTTTTTTTTTCAGGTGGAACGAAAAGTCGAAGATGGGAATAAATTGTATCAAACGATGCCGGAGAATCTTCCCTCGATAAGTTCACATTCCAGTTGCGAAACTCCGCCGTTGTCGAGTCAATCGAGCCTGGAGATGAACGACGGACGTGCCAATAGCAGCATCAACAGCCCGACTCATGAAACTAAAATTTGCAACTCTAGCATAACGAGTACACCGACTCACAGTATAGGAAGCTCCTCGAGCACAGACACGCCCAATTATCAAGGCACACCGAGTAAGAATGGAACGTTACGACGCGTCGAATATTTTGATAGTCTCGAAAAAAGTATCGGTAATCGATCCATCAGTCAGGATGACAGCTGGATCGAAAAAGGTTTAAATCGCTCCATGTCGGGGCCCGATTGCCTGCAAAGGCATCGCGCTGATAGCGACACTGATTCCGTTAATTCGCTCCACTTTAGGGACGATGACAATATGACCATGTCCACTGACAGTGGATTGGAGGTACGTTCTGAAAAGTCGCTAAAAATTTAACAATTTAAAAAATAAAAAAATTAAATTTAACAATTTAACAAAATTTCAATGTTTGCAACATTTTTCATCGATAGAATTCCTTCAAATCGGCACCACACAAAGAAAATAGTGGAATGTATGAGTTCGCAAAATTTTAAGAGATTTCACGTTTAAAAAAAAAAAAAAACGCGGTTAACGTTGAAATTTCGCATATTCCGAGTCGACGAAAATGTTGTTTGGATTTTCAGGCTGTTTTCACTTAATGTTTCTTTCTTCAGTTGGACGGAGTAGTGCTGCGGCGTAAACAAGGCTCAACGGCTATCCGACGTCGTCCAGGTGGAAGGAGACAGTCTCGAAGTCGTCTCCGACGACGTTGTTCGATAAACGGACATTTTTATAACAGAGAAACGAGTTTTTTCACCCCGCCTCACGGTTCTCAAATGTCCGTTTGGGTGACGAGCCTCGTCAGTACTCAGGAGGTCATAAATCTCATGCTCGACAAGTACAAAGTCGATGCCAAGCCGGACAATTTCGCTCTTTTCGTCGTCAGAGACAATGGAGGTAAAAATTTGTGTGTTTTTTGTTTGTTTTTATTTCAACTATTCAGCAGACGCAATTTCGGGGGTGAAACTTTTTGGGAAAATGAGAAAAATGGCCTGGAACTTTGCAAGTTTGATCGAACGAACATTTGACAAACTAGCGGATAAATAATTCACCAAGAAATAATGGAAAATTGCAAAAAAAATTATGTTTTCAATTCCGTTTCCATTTTCAGAACAACGAAGATTGCGAGAAGACGAATACCCATTGGAGGTTCGAGTAGTTTTGGGACCGCACGAGAACGTGGCACGATTATTCCTCGTGGACAAACTATCAACTCCGGAGATAAGTTCGGACGTGGCACAATTCTTGAACCTTTCGATCGCCGAGTGTCACGGTATTCTTCAACGTTACGTATACGAGGAAGACCGACAAATCGTTATCCTGAAGGAAAAGTAAGTTTTTTCCTGATAATCGATGAAAATAGAAAAAAGCAGCATTTCCAAAACTCAAATTCCTTTATTTTTCGATACGCAGGTACAAGGAAATGAGACGCAGAATAAAGCAACGAATGGAGGAGTTAAAAGTCCGATTATAAAACGCCTCAATTTCGTTTGAAAATTGATTACCTCTCGATTTTCCATTTTTCCACAACGCCGTCAAAGCCACGCTCAAAAAGTAACGACAGAAAAATGTTTTAGCAACTCCCCGAAGGGTTTTTTCATCATTTTTCGAATTGACTATTTTTTTCCGGTTTTTAGTGAAAATTTGCAGTAATTTAGCAAATAATTCATTACTTTTGGGAGCTGGCAAGCTTGGTCGGTTGCTTCCCAACAGAAGGCGTGATTCTGATAATCAATCATAATCGAAAAACAATTTTACGCCAAATTCGATTGACTCGAACGTCGAACGCAAACATTTCTTCCTTTCGAAACATTCAATTAGCAAATTACAATTCTCTTTGAATAGTTTGCAGCATTTCAATAACTTTTTCTTCTTTTTTTTACTAGCACCAGTGCAATTTATGTGGCAAATATCGTTGCTGATTGTAGTTTATTAAGTAGTCGATTATGGACATTAACGGAATCGAAAAATGAGTACGCAATATAGTTGCTCATCGCGAATTTTTTTTCCCATTTTTCAACGTTTTTGTCAATATTTTTAACATTTTTAGCAAATAATGATTCAAAAAATTTCTCTTTTTTTTTGTCTCTCAGTGTCTTTTCCAAAAAAAGCGGAATAACCGCTCATCATTGCAAATTGAAATTCGCACATATCCGTTTTTCCTACAAATTGAAAATTCGAGACAAAAACTTTAGTTTTTTTTTTTTACATAAAATTAAGAATTATTAGAGAAACAGGAAATCGTCTCGTTCGTGTTCACCGCGTTTACTGTAAGTTAGGAATTTTTTGATCTCGTGTGCTGCTTACTCGCTCATCACACAGTCTCCTGTAATAATTTTCTCTCTCTCTCTCTCTCTCTCTCTCTCTTTCTCTCTCTTTCTCTCTTGTCATAGTCGTTTGAGATTAATTTGACAATCACGTAGCGGATGCGAGATCTTTAACATAAAGTTTAAAAAATTGGAGAAATAATAATTAGTTTTAGAGCGAAGGTGAGATCGCAATTTAGTGTTTTTTTTCGTAAATTCAAGATTTAGCGATTTTGGGATGTGTCTCGAGGATATTTGCGCACTTGACGTTGTTCGTTTTGTTCGGACGTCAAGGTGCACGTAGCGCCAGTCTTACCTTTTTGTACTCTTGACACAATTATCAATTTGGACGTCTTTCGATGTGAAAATCGTAACGAGAGTTTGCATTTTTATTTTCGTCAATAAATTCATTCCAACGAAAGGATGAACAAAATAAAGGGGAAACTTTTCACCATGACACAAAACGAACAAAATGTAACGATACTCTGAAAGTAAATGAAAGGAATAATAGCTGTGGAACACGCGAAACCTCGTCAACGAAAGAAATGAATAAAAGTTAAATAAATGAAATTTACATTTGTAATATACGACGATGTAATTCGATTTTTTTTTGAGAATCAAGTTATTCCGATGAATAAAGTAACTCTGTTTCTTCTTTGTAAATGCTGTGTCTTCATTTTTTTTTTACCGAGTCTCCCACAAAGAAAACCTTTTCCCATGACATGATCGATGAACCACGTGAAACTTTGATGACCACAGATTTCTGTAGCCTTCGATAGATCGTGAATCTTCGAGGTGATTAGAGACTCAATTTTTTTCGATTTTTTTTCGATTTTTTAAGGACGTTGTATGCTAAATTTTCTGTCGATTGAATTCTCCTAAATTTGCAAGATGAATTTGCACCTTGTAGACGTCGAGATATTTATTTTAAAAAATCACAATTTTCGGTAGTTTCTCAAAAGAGCGTCTGTCAAAAGTTGCAATTTTCAACATTTAATATTTCCATTTCTAAATGATGAAGTCTCTTAGAACTTTGCATACACTTTTATGGAACATCGCGACGAAGCTTTATTTAGTTTTTCGAAAAAAAAAGTTGGTCGTAATATTTTTGAGAAATTTTGTTTATTTAAAAAAAAAATACAGATTACCTCGGACAATCTTGGGTTTAGAGTGTGTTGTTCTTTAGTCAATTTGCAACAACTTTTTATAATGAACTTAATGAATTTAGTGAATAACGATTTTTTTTTCGTTAACGAATACCAGAGCGTCAGGAACGCTCGAAATTTTCATTTTTATCGACGTATCACCAGGGTAATGAAGGATTGTGGAGTAAAAAGTGTGATAAATAACGGACGCATTAGAAATTGAGATTGGACAGAATGTATTTATTTATTTTTCGAATAAGTAGATTAAAGTGGATCAATGCAATGTTATGAGTAGTATGAGTTATTAATCGTCATACGAGTTGCTAGGAACGAGTATGTATACCCACAACACCGACGAGCTCAGCTGCTCTTGCCACGACACTGATATACGTAATAATTTATTTAATATCCTTTTTTTTTCGTTTGTTCATTTCCCTTTTTTTATTCGCTAAATCATACAACAATCACCATGGTCTGGGCAAGATAAAAAACAATCCACGCGAATAGTAATTGTTACGTCGTCATGGACTGGGGGCCTGGACGAAAAAATTGCTTTCAGCTTTTTGGCATTGATTTTGTCGTAAACTCGAACTCTCAAATAATTTTTCTTTTTTTTTCTCTTTTATTTAACTTTTCGTTCAAGTTCGAGTTGTCAATCGCGGAGAAAAATAATGAATCGTTCTGCACTAGTCACAGTTTTGCTCTTTCGGTTGCTCGCGCTCGGTTCGCTGCTTTTTCCTCTTTTTATTTTTAATTTTTTGTGTCGCGTTTGTCTAGTCAGTGGGTCCGATGAGTGAGGGAGGCCGTGCACCGGCGATGGCTATCAAAGATGTTGCGAACTCGGTTATCACAATCTGGCAGAATTGGCCTTACAAAAAATACAATACGCGCTCGCAGCATTGTCCAAAAGCCAGCACACTGCCCTTGGCCCATGGCGAATCTTTTCATTGCCAAGTGAAAAATTAAGAGAAAATCCAAATAAAAGGAATTACGTAACACATGTATCGATATAATTGGTATGATAGCTTCGTAGGCCCGGAGAGTTGTTGAAAAATTATTTTTCCACGCATCATCATAATAATCGCTCTCCAATTGCTATAAATATTTTCTGTGTCTCTCTCTTATTTTTGGCGCAATACAACAGCCAATTTCACGTATTGATAAAAAATTCATTTCCCAATGATTGACAGTTTTCCGGTCTCGTGTACGGTGGATTCAAATTTTCCCGCCATTTCTACAATTTTTCAAACTCGCCTTTATATTTATTTCGATTGTTAATAAAAACGTGTGAAGGAACGATGAGTCGGAAGATTTAAAAGAAAAAATCGAGACTGTCAATAATTGGGACAATTATTTCATTTAGTCTGCATAAGCGTGCAAATTGAATTTTTTTTTTTTTTTCGTTCCTGTATTTTCTAGTACACGTCGACATCGAGCGCCCAAATTCTCATTCGAGTTTTCGAGATAAAACGATTGGTCGAACGCGATCGTTCGTTGTTTCATTAAAAATCAAAAAGAGTGTTTTGAGTAATTTTTCATTTTTTAAAATTTTCGTGCTCGCGATAGTCACAATGATAAATGTTTCTTGCACACTCGTTCTGCGAAGCGAATTTTTTTTTCGAAGCTCACACGCCTCGTTAGTGTATTTTTCTTCATCTCGCTTTTCAGCTATTTTTGAGCCACATTTTTATTTGGTAAATACACGACGAATCTCCGCGTATAATTTTTAATATTCTTGCTCGAGGAATAAAGAAAAAAATCGTCCTCGAGGAAGATTTGAAAGTGAGAGAGAGAGAGAGAGAGAGGGAGTAGCGAAATCGCGAGGATGAATCGAAGCGATATTTCGTCCTAAAATTCGATGTTCTCGTTCTCAACAATAACAATTGAATATGAATTAGAAAAATAACATTATATCGTAGACAACAACCGGTTAAATATTGTGTGGTAAGTGTACTCGGCGTACGTGTATTTGTGTGTATATATCGTGTAATTATAATAATTATTCATCCATTATTATTAATAATAATAATAGTATCATTATTATAAGTATTTTATAATTAATATCAATATTGTTACAATTACGCACGCAAATACCATTGGCGCGAGGTGGTTTGCATATTTTATTTGGCATGTGAGTCACTTTTTTTTCTTCCCCTCAACCCTTGGTCAATTAATATTAATAATAACAACAATAACAAGAATAAAAATAATCACTGAATCACTCAGACAGTGCGATGAGCAAAGATGTGATTCCGGTCTGTACATTAATTATCTGTGTACCAGTATTTATTTCTCAGAGATGAAAAAGTAACGCGATCTGGCAAAAGTTTGTTTTCTAATTAATTATGAAAACGTGTTGAAACTTTGGTACTTTCATTTGAATAATTTAAAATCGTCTGATCGGTATGAAAAAATGGATGGATAGCGAACGAATGCCAAGGAAGAATATCAATTTTTGAGAATAATTGTTTTGGTGGTTTCTGGGGCTCGTTTATTGTATTATTAATTGGTAATTATCACCTCGCGTCATTGGACGAATTGTGGTACGTTGGTACATGTAACTTGAATTTATTCATCCGAATGAAAAATTCGGAACTGTTGACTCCACGCGACGCTTGAAAATTCAGTTAATCAATGATTTTTTTACTTTTTCTTTCAAATAATACGTACACGTATGTAGCTAACACATCTATATAACTATGAAAAATCCTATTTGTTGTTGTTTTTTTTTTCACGACTTGTACGACAGACACCGATTCATATATATTTATATATAATTTTATATATTCATATATGTATGTTTAAAGGTGATTTTGAGGCCGATTGCGTCTCTAAAGTGATTATTTTGAGGACTTTTGGCTATTTTGAGGACAGTCTTCATAATTTTTCCAACTTAAAGAATGTTTCGAGGTCCGTCTCCAAAGTTACTCCGATAGGTCCACTGCATATTTNCGACAGACACCGATTCATATATATTTATATATAATTTTATATATTCATATATATATATATATAATATATTTTTTGTTTGTTTAATCCATATTTATTATATAATATAATAATATTTATATTACAGTTAGATTGCTCATTGTCAATTCATCAATTATCACATTTAGTACAAGTTGAAAAATATCTCTAACATCCACGTCATATTGCACTGCCATTTACACACCTTTCTTATATGTATTGAATATTCAATTCGTATATTTCTACATACATATAAAGAGGCGAGACGTTTATAATCATCGAATTTGAAAAGTGGCCATGCAATATGACTTGCCATTATATTTATATATGCATAAAATTTATGTATATATAAATATGTTGTTTTAGGTTATTTCACACATATATGTATTGTATATATATATATACAAATATACATATACATATAGGTCTAATGAAGGTACACGATAAAACGATGATAGTACGGCCACGAAGGTTTTTTTTCGTCATTCTGCTTTTTTTGGTTTATACACTGAAAACCAAATTTTGTTGAAAAAGATGGATGGTTCGATACGTTCGACTGACCGTTTTTTTTTATAATCCAAAAAATTGTGTCATTGCAGCGAGAAATATTTTAGAAAGTCTCGTCGGAAGCAAAATTTTGTTGTTTCACTCGTGAATTTCGCTGACTATTCCGTTAGAAACAAAATCTACTGCCAAACTAACGAAAATTTTGAAATTATGAAAAAATATTCAGTTTACCGTATTCGGCAAAATATCGACGATTTTTAACAAAATTTCATTTCCAGTGTAATTATTTTCTCGGTTTTTTTTTCTTTGCAGAGTGATTGCAAAATTAGTTTTTTTTTTTTCATGAAATTTTGTTGTCATTATTGGCGAAGATAAAAATTGAAAAAATGGAAAGTTTTGATGATCTAAAAGATATACGAATTTATATATACGTGTGTGTTTTTTATACCGAGGGGTTAATTAATTCAAAAGTTTGTCGTTTTAATTGAGAGAGGGTTTTTGTTTTTTCTTTGTATGTGTGTGTGGTTTTTTTTGCACTTTGGTTTCCATCACTCGTTCTTTGGTCGCACTAAACACGACTGGCGCGTTTTATTTTTCTCTACAAATTTTTCGTTTATTTTATGTTTTTTCTTAGACAACTTTCAATTTTGTCGCGATAAATAATTCTAGTAGTTTTGCTTTTCTCTTATGTCTGGCTATTTGGGGGCATAAATGGGAACGTAAATTTCTTGACAAATCAATAATTTGATGCGGAGGAGATTAGAAACGAGAATGAAATGATCGATAGACGCGATTTTGCAATCACGCTGAAGGGATGGAACACTTTTATCTTTGACACTCTACACAGACAAGGATTATTGAAAGGTTTTTATATTTTTAGGGCATTTTTTTTTTCTTGGAACATTATCCATTGCTTTTTTATGTTTTATTATTTAGAATAGACACCAAGGACATCGAGACTCGAGGAGGATGAAAAAAGAGAGAGAGAGAGAGATTAAGATTTTTAGCTTCGTTTTAGTTTGTTTTTTGTTTTTTTTTTTGGTTTTTTTTTCATCCTTAAAATTATTATCGTTTATTTTAATAATTATCTACTTTATGGTCGGTATCGTACGTGTGGACGGACGCGGACCACATCGCGACGATCGACGGACATTGAGGATTGAGCAAACTGCGTTATTGCATTAAACGCGTTATCTCGAGTTTTATCAATAATATATCTATGTTATGAGTTTATTAGAGTGGACTTGGAGACGGTTACCCATAACTTTGAGTTCTTTCGGACGAAAATGATTTTTCAATAATTATTGAGTCTGTAAAAACATCGAATAACACGTACGAAAAATTCGGTAAACTTTTTAATATCTTTGCCAAGTTTTGTTCGTTTTTATGGGGCTTTGTGTGACTGGAACAATTTTTTGTTAAAAAAAACGAATCAGCCTGATAAGCACACGTGCTTGCGTTACACAGGGACTGGGCGAACTTGATCGAGGGGATGCTCGTTGCCTGCTCCCCCAGGCGCTTGTACTTTTTGGTAATTTCCAAAAAAACTCTCCGCGTTACTGTATAAATAAAAAATATATGATCGACACTGCCAAAGTGTATGCGCAGGTAAATATCGAACGAATAATTCAACGCGATTTTCAAATTACAGGTTATTTGCATTGCCGTAGCGAGTGTAACAGCCGAAATGGTATAATAAAAAATATTCGTTGTTCGCTAAATTCGCCAAGGCCCCGTAAAATGCGGAATTTAAAATCGATCGATCGGGAAACAAAGGGACAGATCATATGGATCTCTCGAGATGGAAAGATAAGGAGATAGAGAAAGAGAGAAATATTCAAAGTCCGGTGTTTCCTAGTCAAATACACTTGGCCTAAAACTTCGATGAAACGAAAATTTTGTTGAAAAAGATCAATATTTTGTTCGATACGTTCGACTAAACGTTTTTTTCAATAAACCCAAAAATTATGTCCCTGCAGCAAGAAATATTTTCGAAAATCTCTTCGGGAGCAATCTCAGCTGACAATTCCGTTAGAAACCAAAAATACTGCGAAAATGACGAAACTTTTGAAATTATCAAAAAATATTTAGTTTACCGTATTCAACAAAATATCGACGATTTTTAACAAAATTTCGTCCCCAGTGTTCGAATACATATTTATATTCAATTATATTAATATTTATTATTATTAGTTAATATTCTCGGAACATCGATAAACCAGTTAAAAACATTGTATATGCACCTATCTACCTATACACAATATATAGATTTAATGTTTGTATATCGTAACCATACTAATAATCGTTAATTACATAATAATAATAATAATATTAATAATATATTTATATATACTATATATTTATATCATGTTCGGATTATGATAAGTAATTATTAATAATTATTTCTTACGCGTATATCACATCTGATCGTTCAGTCATTATAGGAAGACCCTTGCCTCCGCCACGCGCGACCTGCTTACATTGTAAACTCCCTTAAAATCCCTTCCTCTACACCATCTTCAAACTTATTCTCCGTTTAATTATCAATATTATTATTTATTTATTTTTTCAAGCAATTAGGATTTTCGTGCTTTTTTTTGTCGCCTCCATATTTTTCTACGTAACTCTTTGCCTCTTATTCGTACATTCAACTCCGTGTGTACGTTTGTGTGCACTCGCGAATGAGCTCTCTAGGACAGACACCCAATTTATCAATTACTTCATTTTTTTCCACTTTTTTTTCTCTCGTTTCGATAAAAACTTGAAATCACCATCGAATATCAATATTGTTACACTTAATGTTTATCCTTATGGTATAAATATAGGAACATTCATTAAATATATTTTCTCCTCGACAAATGGTGGCTGGGTCGCTCGAGAAAAAGACTCCAAGGGTCTTGATCATTTTTTTATCAACTCTTGAAGCCTCCACACACGAAGGGATTGCCCCAAGGCGTCAAATGATTTGTTTGTTTCTATTGCAGAGATTTGTAGGGCTTTAGAAAATCGTGCGTTGATTTTGGGAGAACAAACATGAAATCTTATTTTGTAAGGACCCTTTGAAAAATCCTTTTCTCGAACCGCTCATACATCAACGAATGTACACGTATGTGCGCATTATTATTTAGATATACGTACACATTACTTGGTGTTGTACAGCGATAATTATATTTTTATATACTTTTTGTTTACCTTTTTGTTGAAAAAATGCCCTTATCAATCCCATGACACCTGGTAAGCGATATTCTTAGCGGCTCGATCTTCGGAAAGGTTCGTACTTTGTTTTGCAGGCTTCCGAGATAATTGTTCATTGTTCAGAGTTCATTGGAATTTTTAGACCGGATGATGGGCTCGTTTTAAAAAAAAAAAAAATCTTTCTGACCTGGAGGAGAAGGCAGAGCAATCGCTGGCACTCAATATCACACTCGAACCTCTGTTTTCGTAACAGCAACCTGATCGATATTCGGTGTAAGAAAAATAACGCTTATCGAGCCTCCAAAAATAGAGAGTGAAATCGTTTTTTTTCTTTTCCTCTTTTTTTCCAAGCTCAAAATTAAATAGTACACGTAAATTGAGATTGATTACAGAAGCAAAATGCAATTTATCATCCTGACTGTGTGACTTTGTAATCGGAGCGTTGAGCACATTTTTCGTACACGTTTATCAAATTCTCGATGTATTTGAGGGAAAACCGAATTTTCAAGTATCACGTTTCAAGGGATCGCGTGTTTTTTTCTTTGTTTGATTTTTTTTACGTTTTTTTTAATGAACTCGAGCGAGGATGAAAACCACAAATGTTTTTGTTCCATTGAGTGCTTTGGTTACGCGATACCTTTCCAATCGAAACCCTCCAATTATTTACAATTATAAAACGTGCACATGCGAAAATAATTTGAAAAAAAAAACGATTCGCTTTCGCTGTCACAGAATGTAAAAAAAAAAAAAACTACGTGCATGTTAAATTTGATCGCACCATCCAGTAAAAGAAACCCAATCCTCCGCGTCCAGCCGTTTACTTTTTATTTGTGGGCAAGCGTGTTCCTGTTTGTTTTTGCGAGGACGGTTTTGTTTGTTTGTTTTCTCAATAATTATATATTTTCCATCTAACTGTTCGGCAGGAGCTGTAATTCGAGGAGGGCGAAAACCGTAAACCAGCTGTCATGAAATCGCTCCAGTCCACCGCCCTTTAACAATGCGATGCGCGCGCCAGAATAATTCAATCGTCTCGTTCAGAGAGAAAGCTTTTTCATTCTTTAACGAGATTTTATATTTTTTTCTTTATCATGGATGCGTTTTTTTCGTTGCTTTCCTGAAATCGTTTTTTTTTATGGTGGACGAGACGAGTCGGACGATTGCACAAAAAAAAGCACAATATTTCGGGTTTGTCATTTCGAAACAAAATTTTAACCTTAAAAACTAATGAAAAAAAAAGAAAAAAAAATTAAATCCTTTTCGACGTATCAACAATTTCGGAATTTGAAAATTTGTACATTTTGTTGTAAAAATGGCAACAAAATTGGCAACTTTTTGGGTGATTTGGCCTTTTTCTCGAATCACGAATCTCCCGAAAACGTAGAAAAGCGTAAAGAGTAACGAGACGGAAGAAGAGAAAAGAGGATCGCGGAAACGTGCTCCGAGTTCGAAGATGGCGATGATGCTTGATTTAAGTGAGGCACGTGACCGGAAACTCATCGAGTCGGAAACGCGAAAGAGCGTGCATCCCCATAGCCATATTTTTCAATCCGTTAAATCCGGAGGAAACATGAAAGCCGAGAAAAATAATTGGCCGGAAAGCTCCTCAATTAAGATATGCCGTTAGGATCGATGTGAAAATTCAAAAATATCATTTTTGGAGTACGGGAATGAAAATTGTTTTCTTTTTTTTTTCGTTTGTGAGATCGTCGTTTCGTCGATTGTCCTTCGTTGCACGCGATCTTCTTGTCACTTAATTTATTACACAAATGTTTTTTTTATACGATCTGGATCGATGCTAAGCTTAATTTCAAAATTACGTTCAATTACTTTTTGGCCATTCGAACACGCCGGGCCGGTCTCGTAACTTTTGGAGGGAAACTGAAATTTTACGTTCGACGGATTCTTGTTTTTTTTCTCGTTTTTTTTTCTTTTTCTTTCCAGCGTGCATGGACGTCGCCCCTCGCATTCGCCTCGATTATTACTTATTACGAGTGACACGTTTTCTTTTTTGGCACAAAAGACATCGTCGTTAACGTTTTCTTAATTAATCATTATCATTATTATTATTATTTTCGCTCAAAACGTTACTTTCTTTTCTCTCTTCTCCGCGCTTATTTATTTAAATATATATATATATATTATTGTTATTACGTAATTAGTAGATTTCCTTCGTTGGCTGTGCGAGACGGCCGGCCGGACGGCACTCGGCGATTATTCGGACCCTTAAATATCTAATTAGCACCTTCTATCGAATTATTTGTTCACCGGTACAAACACTTTTGGTGCCTTCGGCGCAAACCCACGAACAAACGATTTTACGAGTAGAAAAAAAATCGTTCGGCAAATTGAACGGGAACGAAATATTTCGAGTTTTGAAACAGAAATTGGAAAATTAAATCGAAATGAAAAAAAAATTGAATTGAAAGACAAGGTTTTATGGAAATATCGTAATTATCGTTCCTCGTGGCTCCGCCAATCCGGTGAATCAATGGTACGGACACTGAATGGACAAAGTAAAGCTGTTTACGAGAGGAGCATTGACATTTAACACTATTAGTATATAATATATAATCTATGTGTACATTTATCGTTCGTTGGTTAAGATAGAACGTGGACAATCGTTTTATAGGGTTTTCCGATTGTTTATAATGTTTAACATGTATATTAATACATTCCTATGATGCGTATGGACTTGGGTAAAGAAATATTAAAGAAAAATAAAATTCCAAATATTTGGAGGGAGTTGAATATTTTTGCGTTTCATTTCGAACCGTGTCGAAAATGATTCATGTCCATGTGGCTATCCGATGGATAAATAAGCGATGTATCAAGGTGGCCCGGAGCTCAGAATTATTAAGTGATCGAAAGTTTGACTTAATTTTCAACAAAAAAATTGAAAAATAGTAAATAAACGAAATTTCGCGTTTGGAAATAGAAAATACGAACGTACTCGACGAATATTTTAATTTGTGCAATTTTACGAACCACCTTGAAAAATTTGGCTGAGAAAAAGTCTTTCGAAGCTGGATGAAAATTGGAGGAGGAGAGTGAAATGAAAAATTATTGCAATCCACAAAGGGTTCGGGATTCAAAGGCACCGGCACGTTCCCCGGGAGTTTGCCACCAAAATCGACGTTTTTTTTAATTATTCGTTTACTTTTTAGTTATTTCATTTTTTTCACTTCCTTCCATTCCATGCATGCTCCTCGCAGTAACTTCGTCGAGAGCTGTCCTTTTTTTTATATAAACAAAACTTGAATTTATCGTCGATTAACTTAATTTCATTTTTTTTTCCGGCTCCTGAGCCTCCAGCGCTTTTTTTTCTTCTCACCATTCAACACAATTACGATTATTTATTAATTTCGTTTAAATATATTTTTGTTATATTTACGTAGGTGTGTGTACGTAGCCCGTGCGATCGTTGCACGAATCGATCGGTTTACATTTATTCATACAATTATAATATCACTCGTCGTTCGAGACACAAAGGAAAATAAAAAAATAAACTCGAGCTAAAGAAAAAAACAAAAAAAAATGGTTAGAAAGATTATAAAGTTGAAACAACGATAACGAAGAAATATGAAATCACTGATTCTCAAAATTCGTTGATCCGTATCAATATACAAGTTTATCAATAAATTCAATAACTCGTCATTCTAATCACTCGCTCTTAACGATGAGCCTCATTCTTTGGTATCTCAAGTCCTCCTATCACAAAATTATTCTCACTAGCGTATATATTATTTTCCATATATACGTGCGTGTGTGTGGCTTTGTGTGCGTGTGTTTTTTTTTTATAAATAAAAAATATAATTGAACTCAATGGATTCGTTTTTCTGTTTCGTGTGAAACTCACCTCTTCGGAGACGAGTTACGTCGTGGATCAAACCTTTTTCCGAGGAATCTCGAGGCCGTTTGCCTCCGGAGTGACTCCCTTAAAGCCTCAGCATCTCCGGGAGATGCTTTTTCTTCTTCTCCATCTTGTTTTTTTTTCGGTTTAATTGACTTCTGATGGTTTTTTTCCTTCCGCGTACAGAATCCTCGGTCGATTCTCCGTTTGGCCGTTGGATTTTTTTTGCATTTCGTGACTTCTCGATCAGCCAGGAGCTTGTTTTTTCCGTTTTTCGTTGAGGAAGCTCAGGCTCGTTATAAAATAGTCGAGACGAAACGAAAGAAAAGTTTTGCCAAGAAGCGCGCTTGACTCTTTGGGCAATCCTATTCTTTTTTTATCAATTTGGATCGTTCGTTCCAAATTTCGGATGATCCAGCCGTTATAACGGATCAGCGGAATCCGCGACGCGTTTTTATTCGAATCTCGAGAAAAAATCTCTCCGTCAAGTTTCCCAGGAAAGGGCGACGTTGAAATTCAACACGTGGGAAAATTGATACGTCGCCGCGGAAAGTTGGAATCGGCGGACGACGAAATTAAAAATCGGAAGAAATAAGAAGAAAAAAGAAAATTTGCAATTAAATCGAACGGGCATCTCTCGTTGTTGCTTTAGCGCTGATGGTTGTGGTGAATGTGAGTCGTGAGATGTTTGGAAAGGTAATCAGCTCGGGCGAAGCATTTGCCACACATTTCACAGTGATAAGGACGTTCGCCAGTGTGTATTCGTAGATGTCTCGTAAGATCGCTCTTGCCGCCAAAAGCGCGTCCACAGAAGAGGCAAACGAAGGGCCTCTCGCCGGTGTGCTTGCGGACGTGCAATTTGAGATTTTCTTTGGAACGCACGCATTTGCCGCAGAATGGACAAGCGAAGCGTCTCTCGCGTCGATCGCTCTCGTGGTGATGAGCTCGGCTGCTGACGAGACTAATGACGCGCTCGTTGGCCTCGGCGCTTCGAAGTTCAAGCTCATCCGCAAGGTTTTCAACGTTGCTGGACTCTTCGACGTCACTCTCGGCTCGACCACCGCCAGCAGTGGTTGCATTTACACCGGAAATCGAACTTCCAAGACCGGAGCTTATTCCAAGATCCATCGCTTGAACTTCCTGCAGTTCTTGGTTCTCCTGGACGCTCGCTGTTTCCGAGATCGCCTCGTCCTTCGCGTTATCCCCGAAGCTTTCCCCTCGAGCAACATCTTCCGGGTCACCTTGATTACTTCCGGTATCCAATTGCGAAGGTTCCCCGGTACTTGAGACTTGATCGCTTCTTTCCACCCTCGACAACAACGACGATATCGACGACGACGAACCCGTTCCATTGTTGTTGTTGTTGTTGTTGTTAGTTCCTTGTTCACCGGTTCCCCGCTGAAGACGCTCCAACGCGTGATTCAAACGATGTTTCTTGAACGATTTCAAATAACGGAATTGCATGCCGCACACGTCGCAAGTGAAAAGCTTGTCCGCTGGCAATCTCGCCCGATGATTTTGCTCCCGATGCTTCACGTAAGCCGAACGGTAGCGATAACGCTGGCCGCACTGCTCGCACGTGAACGGCTTGTCGTCGTTCGGTTGACCAGCGTGCTGCAACAATGCGTGACGTTCCAACAACCAGGCCGAGGGAAAAGTAGCCAAACAAACGCCGCAACGACGAGCCAGACTCGCCAAACCCGCGAAACCGGCGCTATGAGCCAACAACGGACTCGGACTTGCCGAATGATTTCCTGCTCGTTCCACCAGGGCACCCCAACCGGCCGCGTCCAGACCCAGCGCCAATGACACCTGCGAACATTCCCGAAACATTTTGGTCTTTCTCCTTTCTTCACACGACTCTCCATTCGCTCTTGCGACAATTTCGTTTTTGTCTTTGAGGGATTACTGTACGTCACGCAACGACTTTATTCAGGGTTTTTTTCAAAAATGTCTCTAAACGTTCTTGCAGCACCAAAACTAACAGTTTTCTACTATGAACAACGATTTTCTGACGTTTAGAATTTGAGATTTTTCATTTCCAATTTTTTTTTACTTTCTCCCATCTAAACGCGTGTAAATCGAAGTCACGTTTCGTTAAAAACGTTGCAATAAAAAACCGAAAGAAACGGGACTTCAATTTACACGCGTTTAGATGGGAAAAATAATAAATTGGAAACTCGGAAATTCTGAAACGTCAGAAAATTTTATCAAATATTTAATTTCCAATTTTTTAGTTTTCTCCTGCAAACGCGTGTAAATTGAAATCCCGTTTCTTTTTTTGCAACTTTTCAACCAAAAGCGATTTCAATTTACACGCGTTTAGATGCGGAAAATAATAAATTGGAAATTCTGGAATTTTGAAACGTCAGAAATCGTGTCGTCTCGTAGAAAAGTTGTTTGTTTTAATGTCAAAAGAACATTTACACAAAATTTCGAAAAAATCCTAAATCAACTCGCCATTATTTTGCGATCGTAATACCCTAAGGAGATAATTGTGCAACTTTCTCAAAACAGATTAAAAAGAGGAATTCCGTTTTGGGATTTCGAGAATAATGACTGGAAGTCCGAAGACAAAATTATCGCGATTGAAATTCAAAGAGAACTCTGAGAAAATAACAAAATCTCCAAATTTGTCTCGAAAAAAAAACATACTGAAAAAATGGTTTCGCGAGTCCGATTGTTAATGAGAATCCTGCAGAAGGTGCAATAAACAGTTACGAGCATCTTTCAAGAGAAAAAACATTCCCCGCACACATGCGGAAGCCAGAATATTTAAAACAACAAAAGCCAAAAGTTGTTGAAACAATGCAAAAGCACAACTGCGCATCCTACTTCCCATCGAGGCTCACAACTTTTTTCCACCTCATTCGGCATCTGCGCAGGATGCACCGGAGAAACATGAAGCTGCATAAAAATATTAAAAAAAAAAACAACGATTAGCCACGCAGAAACTTACCGGTGACAGTGCGAACTCTCCTTTCGTATAAGAAAATGCACATGAGAAAGTGTGGATACGGGAATGAGGATCGATAATTTTAATATTTTCTTATCGTGGTTTGGAAAAAAAAAATCCAATGAAGACAGTCGAGCGTTTTTTTGTAATGTTAACACAAACAGTTTGCAGTTTTTATTTCACAAATTGGTAATTTACAACTATGATATGCATTCGTTCTTCTAAGAACCGAAAACAAATGAACATAGTGACAATAATAATGAATGATATAAATAATAACCATTGTTTAACGTCGTAACCAAGATATTGAGTTTTAAAGCGATACCGCAGCCTTTTTCAAAGGATTTCAAAGGATATCGATATACGATATTGATTTTTATTCATTTTATGCTTTCGTTACCAAATTAAAAACGTATATATCGCGACGAATTCGTGCGTGGGCTGACGCTTTTTTTTGGGACAAATTTAAAAAGCACGTCGTATTTCCTACCAGAATATTCTTTGCAGGTTTCTCCCATGAGACAGACAGAGAGAGAGAACGAGAGGAGGAGCAAAGCAGAGAGTGTGTGAGAGAGAAAGAGAGAGAGAGAGGGAGAGAGAGAGAGAGGAACAGAGAACAGCAACGAGAGAGATTTTTATTATGAAATCGAGTAGAATCGCTGGTTTGATTTTTCTCCCCCAATATATTCGTACGATGAAATGTACGATGCAGAATTCTTCGCGAGCTTCTAAGATTCCGATTTCTATTGGATTATTTTTTTTCTTCTCACTTCGTTATTTCTTTTCTCGATCAATATAAAACGACGTGTGTGAATTTCTGATTATCTACAAAACAGCAAATACGCGTGTCTCGTATTTTTTATTTGATTTCTTTTTTTTTCGCGCGTTTTTTTTGTTTTCATGTCACTTTTTGTGTTTTATACGAGTGTCCGTGTCACCGTGCGCACGAGCGCAATTATTCGTGGATTCGTTTTCCTTGAAATCACTTTTTTCAGCATTGATTTTTACGATCGATCTTCAAACTTCCGAAAAGACTCTCTGTCCATTTCTATTGAAATTTCCTTCTCTCCAAACGGTCCAACGATTTTATCTTCTCGATAAATGCCAAGAGAATTAAAATTGTCATCGAAACGCTTTTGGACATTTCGCTATATCGAGGATCAACGAGCAGCAGGTCGAAATCATCGCCAAAACGCCCGCGATATAAATACGAAATCGTGTTCGTTCACAAAGTGTCCCGCAATGTCTGACGCGATTTATATTGCGTCCTCCGCAGTTTCTGCAGTTTATGGTAAGAGAACGTGCAAATTTTTTCTCTCCACTGTACAAATTTTTTTTCTCCCTTGATTTCCGGTGAGTATCCCGAGAGAAAAATCATGTAGGACGATCTCGCTCTTTTTCCCATTTTCTCTCTCTCTCTCTCACTCTCTCTCTCTCTCTCTCTCTCTCTCTCGTAGGATATTTGTGGAAAATGAAAAACGCAAATCCAAGACGGTCTGCTGAAGGTTGGCACAAAACGAAACTAGTTAGTTGGGAGTTATTGTTTCTTGTTAATTTCTTTGCTCTTTTGCTCGCGTCTCTCTCCCTCTCTCTCTCTCTCTTCCGCTCTTTTCTGTTTGTTCCTTTTTTTTAAATTATTATTTGTGTATTTTTAAATTTTTTTTTGCTTATGCTTGGGTTGATCCTGTCGCGCAGGGGCGTTTAAAGTTTTGCGGAGATAGCGCACGCGCGCGTTAATCCTCCGACGAGCGAGACTAGTATGAAAAATATTCCGTTGTTAACACCTTTTAAAAAAGTTATTGCATCTGGGTTTACCTATGTTGTATAGGTACACGTTTTATCGTAATATTGTACAAATATTGTTGTAAGTCGGTACAAACGTTACTGTAGAAAAACATAACAATTCGTAGGTTTCGTTCTTTCATCATATCATCATCATTTCTTCACTTTTTATTCTTCTTCTTTTTCTTTTGCATATTCGTTATTCCGCATATCATTTCATTATCAATTTCTTGACGTTTTTTTTTTTACTCCTTTATATCGTTTATGGAAAGCCTATTATTGTTTATTTTTTTTTGTTTTGTTATTTATTTCTGTTAAATATTTGTCTGTAACTACTAATTAAGCGTGCGGACTTTCTACAGGGTACGGCGCGGGTCAAACATTCTCCAACACTAATTTGCCTTTTTATTTACTTGAGGTTTTGTCTTTGTCCCCCAGGTGCAGTTTCGCGTGCTCGCGCATACGCAGATTCTTTGTGTTAATTGCTTAAGTCGTAATCAGTGACTAAAAGTAAAAAAAAAGAAATGTTGGGGATTTTTTTTTCTTGAAATTTTTTTTTTCGGGTTTTTAAATAAATCGACAATTCCGTATATATTTCGGAAGTTTTTTCTTTCGTTTTTGAAGTCATTTCAACGCCTTCGATTGACGTCCGAATGCCCCGTTTAAGTTTCACGAGAATCTGCATTGTTTAATGATCGCCTTGAGCGACAATTTTGCACGAACGCGATAACCAATAAGTGTAACGGGAAATAAAATCTGCTACGGTAGCGAATAATAGCACGCAGGGAACGCGGGAAATGCTCGCAGAAACATATCCGGTGGCTCCGGTAAATTTCCGAGAAATTAAAACGACTGCGAGGATTGACTCTGTCAATCTTTACGATCGTGCTTTGAAAACGCTTACTTCGTGTTATAAATCTCGTGTCGAAATAATCGAAAGATCATCATTGCACTTTGCTCGCGTGTCTCATCGAAAAACTCGATTGGTTTCTTCTGAAGAAGTCAGTTGACTAACAATAACACGGCTACGTCAATTGCACCTGCGGTTTTTTTTTTGAGCTGTCTAAGAAAATGCAATGGCAGTAAGCAGAATTCGGGTAATTTTGCAATCGCCCAACAGAGTCGAAAGTTTCGTAACTTTTGTTCTGCTGGTTGCAAAGATTCGAGAGGTTGGCTAATTGTCTTGCGGTGCTCGCTTTCGAGAATCGCATAGTCCGTTACCAATGAAGCATACAAATCTATAATCGAAATGGAATTGAAATTTGAAAAAATTGAAAAATTTCTCATCTTTGGTTGAACTTATATCGGACAAAATATCGATCGTTTTTCAACAAAGTTTTGTTAAAAATCGTCAATATTTTGTTGAATACGATAAACTAAATATTTTTTGATAATTTCAAAATTTTCGTTATTTTGACAGTGTATTTGGTTTTCAACGGAATCGTCAGCGAAATTCACGAGTGGAGTGACTAAAATTTGCTACCGAAGAGACTTAAATATCGATCTTTTCCAACAAAATTTCGTTAAAAACGGTCGATATTTTGTTGAATACTGTAAATTCAATATTTTCGGATAATTTCAAAATTTTCGTTATTTTGGCAGTTTATTTGGTTTCTAACAAAATTGTGAGCGAAATTAAGGAGTGGAACGACAAAAATTTGCTTCCGAAGAGACTTTCTAAAATATTTCTTGCTGCAATGACACAATTGTTGGGATTATTCAAAAAAACGTTTAGTCGAACGTGTTGAAAGAAATATCCATCTTTTCCAACAAAATTTAGTTTCCCGTGTATTTTCTTGTCTTTTTTTACGAATTAACGCCTGTTAAGAGTTTCGAGGCATCAAGGCTTGCTGTGAGAAAAGAACGAACAGCAAAGATAGAGGCGACGAGGAGGAGGAGGAGGTGAAGGAGGAGTAGGGATTAAAGGGCGCGTCGAAGGATTTGAGAGCTCGTTCGAAATATACGAGGAGGGTGGCTCGTTCAACCCGGTGACCCGATCTGCAAACTTGGGAACGCGTGCTGTTACGTCCCGAGAACTGGGGTAGTAGTGGCGGCGCGGGTATTACGACTCTCCACCCTTATTCATGACGCCAAGAGGGCGAGCTCAAACTCTCGCGCCCTCTTTCTCCCTCCCCATCGCTTTTTATCTTGTGCTCTCCGATCTCTTTGTTAGCGATACTCTTTGGTCCGGTTTCCAAGGGGTAAAAATAGTAGGGATGGCGAGGGCGTGTACGAGGCAAAAGGTGGAACCTTGACGCAAGGGCGTAGGGTTTTTTTGTCGTGAGAAAAAATCCGAGCAACGAAATACGTTGACGTAGATGCATCAGAAGAAGTCGAGGTCGCAGATTGGAAGAATTTAAAGAGAAGAGACAAATAAAAAGAACGTCCCGTACGAGAAGAATCGCAGAGCCAAAGATTTTTCCAAATCTGACTCTTTCTCAATATTCTTAACTTTTTTTTTCGTCAAGACCAAAAGCAGACTTCGAACCGAACGAAGCTTATTTTTGTCTACGATTTCCTGAGCATGTAAATATGGAGAACGATGTCAAACTCAGCAACAACACTGAAGACGAAATTCTGTTGAAAAACGTCGATATTTCGTCGAGAGCATGAAAAACCAAATATTTTTGGATAATTTCAAAATTTTCGTTATTTTGGCAGTGTAATTGGTTTGTAACGAAACTGTCAGCGAAATCAACAATCGGAACAACAAAAATTTCCTTCCCGGAGAGGCTTTCTAGAATATTTTTTGCTGTGATGACAACAGTTTTGGGATTAATTAAAAAACGTTTAGTCGACCAACAAAACCTTCTTCTTACAATTAGTGTAGACTGTCGATGCAAGGGTCAAAAACGATGGATTTTGAATTAAGCCCGAAAAGCTCTCAGGGGGGAAAATGAGTCTCAAGCCGAGGCGAGTCTCGAGGGATTCCGAAGGACAAGAAACGAAGATGGAGGCCGTCGAAGGCGCGTGGCCAAGACCCGGAGCAGGAACGGAGAAAAAAGTCAACTGGTAGGCACACGAGATGTGAACGAGCAGGAGAGAGAGAGAGAGAGAGAGAGCTGGAAATAAGGCAAGAGCTTGGTGAGTGAAATGGTAGGGATAGGCGTGGAGAGAGGCGTAGGCATAGTGAGCAATGTGTGGGAGTCTTCGATGGGGAATTAAATGGCGGGGATGTCCGTTGAAGAGGCAAGGGGATGGGTAATGTGTCAAAGGCGCAATGAGAGGATAGTGGGGATAGGCGTAGGCGTAAGAATTGAAAGTAGGCAGAACGCGGAAGTGCGCGGGAGAGGCTCGTAGGAAAGAGCATGAGGATATGATGTAAAGAGTAGCGTGAAGGGGGATTAAAAAGAAAGTAATATTTGGTGGGGCAGAGAAGAGAGAGAGGGGAAAAATAATGGAGGCGTTACCGGGAGGGGGCGAAAGGATAGAGGGGGAGGCTGTGTAGGCGTGACTTTGGGCGGTACCAGGTGAGAACACCCCTGACCGCGGGACTCGTGTCACCGCGAATTCATATCGCGGCCTGCATTTCCTGACGCTCGAGGAAAATCGACAATGCTCGATATAACGATATAGACGATTTTTTTCCTCCTTCTTTTTCTTCTTCTTGCTGAGCCTTTTAACTCTCGTTCCCTTTTGCTCCCTCATTGTTAACCGAGCTATAGATCAATTTTATTTCTCATTTCACGTTTTTTTTCTTTCTTTTTTTTTTTTTCTTCACTTTTTATGTAAAACGAGTTTGTAAAACACGTCGCATGCGTTTTGACCGATGAATTTAACGTTCTTTTACGTTTAACATTCCGTCTGCGCTGTACTGCGGATATCGCGTAGTCGCGACTGCAAAGACAGCCGCGTCTATATATTGACTCGTGTGTAGAGCCCCTGTCGCCGGTGCTGTCACTTATTTTAAACGAACGGACCACCCCAAGGGATACACCGATTTCTATAACCTTTTTTCCTGCTTTCTTCATTCGCTTTTTTTCTTTTTTATGGATAGACACAATTTTCCTATGCACACGCCTTCCTCGCTACTCTGTCGCTTTGCCTGTCGATCTCATATCGCTCGGGACGCTTGGGTCGACCGTGTACTCGCGCGTTTAATCGCAATTTTTTTTTTTTTCTTCTTTTCCCTCAACCTCCTGCACGCTGGGCTTTCCGCAAGCAGAGAGCATTGATTTTTTTTCATCGTTATTGAATTATTTAATGGAAAACTGATCCCATTCAGCTGCTCAATCCGATTGGATAATTATCGGATTTTAGGGAATGGGGAGTGTAGAAAGTGACGGACATGCAAAAACACGCTGGAACCGAAAGATTTTTCGAGTCTCTCATTATGTTCGATACGTTCGACTAAATGTTTCTTTTTTTTTTTAATAATCCAAAAAATTGTGTCCTTGCAGCAAGAAATATTTGAAAAAGTCTCTTCGGAAGCAAATTTTTGTCGTTTCACTGGTTAATTTCGCTGACAATTCCATTAGAAACCAAATACACTACCGAAATAAAAAAAATTTTGAAATTATCAAAAAATATTTAGTTTACCGTATTCAACAAAATATCGACGATTTCTAGGAAAATTTTATTTCCAGTGTGGAAAAATTGACAAAAAATCTTTCTTTTCGAGACGTTGTTCCTGAATCATCAACAAAAATGCTCGTTTTCTTCCGAAAAATGAATCTGGATTCGAAAACAAAAATCGTGTGTTTTTCCAGCTCCGAGAATATTTGGAAATGGAAAAATATTGTAAAAAATCGTTTTGACGAAAAATCCTTGCTCTGCTTTTGGAAAAAGTCTCATAAATCTAGGTAAAACACGATTTTGTAGGATAAAATGCAGAGGCACGGATGAACGTATGTCATTTTGTAAGTGTATGCGTATAAGCTCGTCCTAACTCTGCTAATAACGAATTCATGGCCCGATTTACCGCATTCCATCTTTTTCCCTCTCTCCCTCACTGGCTTTTGCAACTGGTTGGTTGCGAGGCTCCGAGAAGAGAGAGGAGGAGAGCGAAAAAGGTTAGAGGGTTTGGGGCTGTTTTGGCCCGACGTTTGTACACGAGTGTTGTGTTCATAAAATCTTTATATATGACTGTATCTTCTGTACACGACGAAATAGCGCGTGTGACGTCGATTTTGCGGCGTTGCAGTTATTTCATACGAGTATTGCGTGCTTTCCTCCCTTGCCTCGTTCCCTCGCACCCTTCCCTTCTCCGCAGCTTCCCTATCGAGTACTCCAATTTTATTTCAGTTCTACACTGAGGCGAAAATTTCGTTGAAAAAGATCGATATTTTTTTGGATACGTTCGAGGAAACGTTTTTTTTAATTAATCCCAAAAATTTTGTCACTGCAGCAAGAAACATTTTAGAAAGTCTCTTCTGAAGCGAATTTTTGGCGTTCCACTCGTAAATTTCGCTGACTATTCCGTTAGAAACCAAATAAACTGCCGAGTCAACGAAAAATTATGAAAATATCGAAAAATATTTGGTTTATCATGTTCAACAAAATTTTGTTTTTAGTGTACATTTTGGTTCTTGTCATTTTTTCTATTTTGTACGCACAGCCCGGACCATTAGAATGAATAGTTCAACAATGCAGACTCTCGTTTTTTTGTTCTTGTATTTTTCGTGAAACGGTTTAATGCCCTCAATCGTTAAAAAATCGCAATTTGACCCTAAGAAAGGAAAAATAATCCTGCGTAGGTGATGGATTCGAAAAAAAGATCAGTTCATTAACGAAGCAATTTCAAGATTAATTGTTTTTTTTTAATCTTGAACGATTTAAAAAATGAGACAATTTGTAAATAAAAATATGGGACACTTTTTTTTATGGTGGAAACCGCGAGGTTGGTGTGGTACGTTTAACGTGAAACTTATCGACTCCGGAGCCACGTGTTTTCTTTTTTTTTTGTCTTGCGAGGCATTAAGGCTATTTGTTTGTTTTAATTGTAATTTTTATTTTTTAAATATTTTAACTGTATGTGTGATCGTGTGATATTATTTTGTTGTTGTTGTTGTTTTTGTTGCTTATTATTCTTTTAATTGTATTTTAGGTTTGAACGATGTTTCGCGTCTCGAGGGAGGATTTTCGAGTACTTTTTAACGCGATGAGAACGCGCCTGCGAATTTGGCCTCGTAGAACGAGCCGAAGGGAGTTTTTGGGCTTTTTTGAATTTTGCGAGGGCGGGCTACCGTATCGCGCACATAATTGTTGTGCGTGTTCGAGCTTATAGTAGACGCAGATTCGTGTCGTCGAAACTCTAATTTCGTCGGTAAAAAAAAACAAAAAAAAAACAAACAAACAAATAAAGTATTAAACTCAGCAGCACCGACAGTCGAAAACGTTGGTCGAAACGTTTAAAAGGGAGAAAAATCATTGAAATTCCCAAAGCACCCTGAAGAGTATAGAAATTTAATTTCGCCATAAATTTCAACGATCCGGAGACGTGAGTTTAGTCCTTCAAATATAAATCCCGTAATCACAAACGATTCAAAAGTATCGAGTGAAATTCTCAAGCCTCATAAGCAAAGTGAATTTTTTCTAAAACCTTCTAAAAAGCATGATTTTCATCACACGAATGAAAATTTCACTCGAAACTCATTTGAACGACAGCTGCGATTTCCGGCAGTTGCACGGGTCGTCGTAGGGGTAAATTGTTGTAGTTGATGGTGATGGGGGGGTGTGCGGTATTATGTGACTTGAAAAATAGTACAAAAAACGCGCGCGGAGTACATTATTAATATATACGAGTGAAACGATACAGCGCATTCGTGCCCAATGTACAAACAATAAAGTATATAATATATAGCCTACCTAATATTCTCAACGTTATTTTCTTTCTCATTGCACTATGCGTCCTGCCTAAATCTTCACATTATCATAATACAATATAATAATATGTGTTACGTGGCTCTGTCTCCTCTTGTTGCTTCATTAATCTTCTCCTCCGTCATCTCCTTAAACAATTTAAATCCATTTTTTTTCTCTCATTTAGTGTCGACAATAATGCCTCGATAATTTACATGATAATAATAATAATGATAATGATAATAATAATAATAATAATAATAATAATAATAAATTCTTGTCGTAGCTTAAATACTCATATAGGTAATTGTAGTGAGATATATAAACCTCCTATTCACATATTCAACTATATCAATATGCCGGTGTATATAATAATTCTATGTAATATTTTTTTGTTTTAATCTATTTGTTTATTTTATATTTATTTCTTTCATATTAATTGCTGCTGGGCGTGTATGTGTTGGTGCGTGATGTGTGTGTGTGTGTGTTTGTATGTGTGTGTGTGGTTTTCGTGTCTCCTCCCTATATATCTCCTGTTGCTGCGACGTTTTATTTTCATTCCTTATTACGCTGTTATCACTATGTCCCCAATATTCAATAATTTTAATAATATATATCGTAGAATAATATTTCCTATGTGTGTGTTTATATATTTACAGCGTTCGCGGTTATTCTAACTCTCGTTCTAAATTATTTACGGTATAGTACATACGATCGCACTCATTCGGTTCGTCTCTTTTCTGCTTCTTTTCATAATAATCATTTAATATATTTATATATTTATAGATATATAGATATATAAGTATCTGTATATATTTGTGATCAAATACATAGAAATATTTATATATTTATAAACATGTTACACTGTTTTTATGTACTAAACTATTAAAATACTAGTATAAATATCTCTTGACATATAATATATATTTTCATATACATATATGAACATATATGTATATATTTATATATATTTATATATTTTTGTTGTTTTTTGTTTAATTTATTTGTTTATTTATATATGTATAGTGTAGCGTATCAAACGGAGCGCTCGGGTTTATGCCAACGGGTGTGTTTCTTTTTATTTTCGCCCACTCGATGGACCATTTTCGAATTGATGATTTTTACGCGTTTTCACGCTACGATTCACACCGTTGCATCTCGCTTTTTTATACGTTTTTTCCCCTTTCACCGTTTCATACGTTTATTGCTATTGGATTCATTGCATAGTAGGTTCTCTCGCGTGAACTGATATTTTTCTTATCTCTGCCTGCTGCTAAGATTTTTAATTCGATTATTCGTCCCAACCCCCTGCTGCTTTTTCCTTTGGGGGTAACCATCGGCTCGCACGCGCTCGTCAACCAGCAATCGAAATCCCATTGGATTTCTCGTTTTTTTTTTAAATTTTCCATTGACATATCTGCTGGCAAACTTTTTTCTCTTTTTATTTCTTTGCTTTTTCAGGCTACGAAGTTGAGTCCGATCGCTTTTTGGGACACTCGAGCGTTAGTTGGATATTATTATTTTGTTGTTGTTGTTGTTAACGAACGCACGACCGATCGCTACCCCATTCATTCAATCGATCCTTTCCTTTCATCATTTCTTTTTCCTTATATATTAATCTTTATCGTTAAACCTATTTGTGATAACTATTGTTCTGTCTCTCGCGATTCTCTCCCCATTTTAACAGCAACTACTTAACGTGTGTACATCGCTGTTTCGCCTCTTGCGGTCGTTTCCACAATGGCTCGATTAGTAAAATTTGCCAATTTTTTTAACGATCTTCATGTTTCTTTTTTTTCAATCCTTTTCACACTTTTTTGCGGAATCTATTTTTTATTTTTCTAGGAAATGAATCGAGGTTTTGAAAAGTGAAGCATTCGGAGGAAAAAACGTTGATTAGTAACCGAGAAACGACTGAAACTCGACAATTCAACGAGCTCGACTCTCTTTTGGCAAATTTCACTAATCTGTTCATATATTTTTCGAATTTTTTTTTTTTTTTTTTTTTTNTTTTTTTACCAGCGTTCATTCGGCTCGATGACGTATCTTCGGGTCTCGAGTGGCTTCCAGACAATTCGCACTTTCCTACAACTTTGCCCGCTGCTGCCACATATGAATTTTTTGTTTACATTTTCCATTCAGAATGATTCGATTGTGTTTTTTTCTCTCCATACTCGTTCAGTCACTCTTTTAGCCTCATCCGAGTTCACTAATGTTTGAGGTTCAAAATATTTGAAAAATGTTTATTTTGTAATTGTAAAAATGTCAAGTGCACCTGCTTCGTATGGTTTCGTTAGTCCAATCCGATGAAAATAATTTTGGAAAATGGGACGCGTCGCGAAGATCGTAAATGTTGGATTTGCGATGAATGAAAAATATGGAAATTCGGCGAGACGAAGTTAATGTGGGAAATTAATCGCGGTCCAACTCGCTGGACGGTTTTCCACGGGCCATCCAATTGCGGGCAGTCTAAAAACTCGCTTTCTTTTTCTTCAATAAAATGAAGAGTTTTCATTGCAGGAAAAAAAAGTTTTCCGTTATTTTTTGGTGAAATGCTGAAGGTCGACGAATCAACGATGAAAATTTCAATTGACAGCTCCTTTTTATATATATATAGATGCTCTTGATAGCGTGGATCATTATGGGAATCAGCTCATTTTCAACGAGTCGCATGGATTATAAGGCTTGGGCTTGAGGGCTTGTGGGAGGGTATTCGACTTCGACAAGTGCATCTTGTAACAGCCAGACGGCCTACTTGCTCGGCTGTACTCCAAATCGATATACTCTTGTGGCCACAAGTTACGAGGCCGTGACGAGAGGAATATATGCAGATAATCATTAATTGGCAGATTATACGAAACAACGAAAGAAAGTTAAAAGAAAAAAAAAGAAAAAAAATTAATGGAGTGATAAAAAAAATGGGAAATAAATAAAAAATAAATAAAGTTCAAAAAATATCGAACCGAATGTTGTAACAATTTTAAGTTCACAGAATTGAAAATGGAAGAAGGAAAATGTCCATCTGAGGAAATCGGTCAAGCTTCAATAAATAATCCCACGCCAGAAGCGTCAAAGATAAATGTCGAAGCTCTTGAATAAATAATTGCCACAAATGTTTCGTCCGACTCTCGGCCCCGCAGACGCTCCAAATTTGTGCCATTATTCAAGTTTCAGTCTGGCAACCTCGAACATCCGTTCCCTCTGGTTCCAATCAAATTAACCGTAATTGCTTCCTAAACCGAAGACGGAAAATGACCCCAAAAGTGAAAGCGCTCATTTTCTCTCATAACTCCAGGCTCTTCATTTTAGATGCAACACAAAACCGCGTACCGCTTGGAACTAAGCAAGCCGATGCAGATGAAAGGAATAAAAATGCCCAACAAATCAACAACTTTTGAAAAAAACATTTTTATGAGTGAGTGGATTCAAAAAAATAGTGCTCAATTACTTTTTCGGTGTTTCAAAATAGGCGTTTATATTTAATAGTAATAATTCTATAATAATAATAATAATAATAATAATAATAATAATAATAAGTGATAAGATTAATAATAATTATAACTTGTGTATAAGTGAACGTGCTACAGCAGTTATGTGAATAATAATAATAATAATAATAATAACAGATAATTAGATGAATAGGTACCGCGTATGTTATGCTATTGATCGAACAACATAAATTCTAATCAACTAGTAGTAGTGATTACGATCGTGTATATCATATTTCAGATGATAATCATAAATTGTATAATTATGAATAAAAATAAAAATAATATTAATAATAATAATGTAAATAGAAATAATAATAATAGTTGTAAAAGTAAAATTAATGATAATAAGAGAAACAAAGCACCGTCATCACATCGGGGTGGCGTGTTTAGTTTTATTCCAATCGATTTTAAAAATGTCTCGTTATTGTTTCTGGTTTTCAAAATCGTTTCGTTTTTAAATATTCATTTATATACCGGCACCAAATGCGCTCCCTCATAGAACACGCACTCTCAAGGAACTTTAGTCCAGAACTATAACATAATCGTAACTAAACGTTATAATAATAGTGATAATAATAATAATAATAAAGTTTATATTTTTTAATGTAATAGATCGATGTCGATTAGACATTCGCTTAATGTGTTTTATTTTTTAACGATTTTTTCACTTTTCTCACTCCTTCTAGGATTCTCGCAGCAACTTGGAACTATTATTTTACAGATTAATCGCGCGCGTTTCTCTTTATAGCTTGTCGAGAACGGAATAGGAAAAGAAAACTCCCGGAGGAACCAATTGCACTTGTGAGCGTATATTTTTTTCTACTTTTATCAGGACCGACGACACACACACTCATTCATGTTCACTGCTAGTCGTGCTGGCAGTCGATACCATTGTAATTGTTCTAACAATAATAACATCGATAATTTAATTATTATAATAAACAACGATGATTTTAAACAACAAATTAACACGCGACCAATTTTATTTATTTCGCAAACCTCCCTCTCTCTCCTTGTTCTCCTTCGAGGGAGACGACATCGATCACGCTGTGAGAAATGAGACGCGTGTGTGTAATTTTAATACTGGACGCGGGAATGATTATATAACAATTGCAATGTTATTATTATTATTATGAAGAAAAAAAAACGAAAAAAAAGTTGAAGGATGGCGCGAACAGAAGACGACTTTCAGGATGCAGGATTTTTCGATCTTCTTTACATTAAGGTAGTACCGTCAGCTTGGGTTTATTTCGGTTCAGAATTTTATGATTAGAAAAGGATCCAGTCAAAATTTCAAAAGGCGACACAGAGATCCAGAAAAAATACATTTCCATTGGAATTTCGTACGTTTAACATTGAGTGGCTTATGAAAAATTTCAATTTTCATTGTAAAATACAATGAAACGTATGAAATCGATGTTGAAATCATGAAATTACCAATGCGAATATTTTTTTTCTACATTGAAAAGAAATTTTTTTTGGATATTTCGTTCGATACGTTCGACTAAACGTTTTTTTGAATAATCCCAAAAATAGAGTCATTGCAGCAAGAAATATTTTCGAAAGTCTCGTCGGAAGCAAATGTTAGTCGCTTCACTCGTAAATTTCGCTGATAATTTCGTTAGAAACTAAATATACTGCCAAATTAGCGAAAATTTTGAGATTATCAAAAAATATTTAGTTTACCGTATTCAACAAAGTGGCGACGATTTTAAATAAAATTTCTTTCCCAGTGTGCTTCTGCGTGCAGCCCCTTTAAAATTTGACTGCTTATCTCTCTGAACGGTTATTCGAAAAATGACAGTACTGCCTTAATAAAAAAAAATGATTATGATCGCGATAATGAGAGGAGGAGAAAAAATACCGATCTCGACGAAAAACTATATAAGGAAGCAAACGTTTAGTCAGAATTAAGCCCTTGCAAGTAGTATACGTTATTGCTATTTAATATAATATTGCAACCGTTTTCTTATTTACAATCGTCAGGAACAATGGCTCGAACGAAAAATACTGTCAATTACGACGGATCCATCAGCCACTAAATTTTCGACGCGAAATTCAAGAAATAATAATTATTTAGAGAATATTATATGGTTCATGATATATTTTCGTCGTCTCGGATACTACGGGATGTTGGCGAGCTCAAGAGACGAAGAATATTTACACAAGTTTATACGCGAGCTTACGGCGAGTGAGTTACTTTTGAAATTCCGTCGAAACACCTGAACTCGTTCGACTCGTTACGAAAATTCGATAAAAAACCACATGCCGCCAAATCGGATGTGTTTTTATTCAAACGAGAAAAAAAATCAAATCGATCCGCTTCATTAAAATGAATGAAGAAAAAAAAAACTTAAAAAAATTACATCGTAGGGCTTGAGACTTGAAATTAATGAGTGAGAGGGGGCGATTATTTGATCGCCCGATCTCACGTTGTTTAGAAAACGAAAAATCGTTTGATTGGAACTTTGTTGTAAATCGATTGTACTCTAAGTCAGAGGTGCATTTCGTGGCGCGTAAGCTTCATTTTTCTCTCCCTCTCTCTCTCTCTCTCTTCGAAGCAATGCATTTTTGTTTTCTTGGTTTTTATTCAGACTGCAAAAACGAGCGACAAAGTTGAGGTTCAAATGAGAAATAATTCGTTTGAGATTTTCTGGAATTTGGATAACCGTGTGAAAATGTTTGTTAGCGATTTTATGACGAAATTTGAAGGAAATGAATTTTTTTGTTTGTTTTCTCCAGTAAATACAGCAGCAACGAGCCAAGAGATGAGTGTAAGATGTCGTACATTAATCGATACATTAAATGATGCAAGTTTGTTATGTATTTTGTACACACTCGCGGCTTGCCTGGGAGGATATTCACGAGTTGTCAAATAAATAAAATTAATTAATACTTCTGGCAATAATGTCCTTCCGAGACCGGTCGGAATGCGTAGATCTATTAACCGATTAATACGAATTTTCAAAAAGATTTTAAACTCCGTAATAAAATGTTTCATTTGTCGATAAATCTACAAATTCGTCCAAATTTACGTAAGAAACGTGATTCGAGTTGAAATTTATTTCCAACTGTCTTTGATGCGCACGATCGAAAAGGGAAAGTGCAAGAAACGAGGCAACGAGTAAATCGCGAGATCGTCATGAGATTATATTTTTCCCTTTTTGTATACGCGCGGAAAAAGTTTCAATTATTTTAATTAAAAGGAACAATGATACGAGGTTATTATTATACGCACAGACGCGATGAATCACCGCGCGGAGACGAAACGCTTTTTCAACCAATATGAAAACCGGACAAAAGATATTTTTGTTTAAATGTCGAAATGTGTTGATGTCTTGGACTCTTTCCGCGATTGATTTTCATTATTAATTACCACTCCGAGTTATTAATACGACGAGAGAAGCGAGTGCGGGGAATCGCGGTTATAAGTAGCAACCATCTGTCATCGACGAAATAATTACAAGAATAATAACAAAATTATAATAATGATAATTAAAATTTATAACAAAATTAAAAAAGCGAGGATCTTTAAACCTCGTCGCATGTCGCCATCTCCGAGCAGCTGTTTAAACTCTTTTCAATACATGCGCGTGTTTTATATACATAGGACCTATGGGTCATTCCATTCAAACGAATCAGCCAATTTTCGAAAAAAAACTTTCAAAAACATCGACCATGTCAATCCAATTTCTCGTACTCATATTTCTCCCCAGAAATAATTTTGGCGAATTACACTCTCGAAATAAAAAAACAATCACGTCGAAAGGATGACGTGGACTTTTCAATTTTTGTTTGTTTGATAAAATAATTTTTTGATTACTTAATAAATCGAAATTGCATCGAAATTTTTGTTCTGCTTTTAGTTTTTATTTTTTCTAATTTTCCTCAGTTGCATGAAATTTCGACCAAACGTTCATTTATTTTTTTTGAATTTTCAATAACGTTTGCATCGCTTTTTCGGAAAAATTGGCCGACACGTTTCGCTGTGAATTGCCTGTACGCGTAACACGACTCTATCGTCCGGTTACGTAACTCTCGAATATTTGCAATCTTCTTCATTATTTTCTCGCCTCTCTGTTGTTATAAAAATGGAATATTTGAAAAAAGGAGTTGCGCAGCGGTAATTTGTGATTAAAAAAATCTTGAAAACGGAGAAAATACGAGTTATCGTTCGATTCGCNGGGGGGGCGAAGGGAACGGTGCGAGCTCGTTTGAAAATTTGCCAACATTGGTAAAGCGATTGAGGCTCGATCGAAAAACTACGAAATACCTCTCGAAGCTTCCAGACGCACGAATGGAGCGAGCACGTTTATTAAATGATTACGAAAAAAAATTAGAGCTTCGAAAAATGTTTGAAATTTTTTTTTTTCCCGAATGAACGTCGCATCGCCGCTCGTGTATTATCGCGGATCATAAAACTAATCAAAATTACAATGCATTTTATTTTCATTATCCATTTTTGTTTTTTTTTTTTGCAACCGAATCGAAACGACGAGTAGTGAGTGCGTGACCTGTCTGATAAATAACGTTTTACTCGATACTCCACCCTTTTTTATTTTTACTCTTGGTGCAATGGAAATTCACGACTTTTCCATTGTTGCACTGATTGTTTTGTTCGTTTCTCAAGTTTGAACACTGGGAGGCTAAAAATGATTGAAAAATAATTTTCTCTCGTTGCATTGACTGAATATTTAAATGGCCGAGGATCGTGTGAAAATTTGGAGACTTTTAAAAAGCTCATTTTTGTAATAATAATAATTTCATCGTTTTCCGCTTAAATAGTTTAAAAAAAAAACTGATTGTTTTTTTTTCTGTCATTTTTTGATATTGAAACTCCTCGCGGCGTTTATTTTCGGTTTTAATAGCTTTCCTGAATTTCTTGTTTTTCGCTTAGTCGAAAAGTAATTTCGAGACGCATTTGCCGCGGCATCTCGATGCACCAGAAAGCTTGGAATGAATATTTCAACGACCGATCGATTCCTCGGTCTCGTCGTGGAGAGCTGTCGCGCGCGCGAGAGAGACAGCCGGGAAAAAAGAGCAAAGGGAGGAGAGAAAAAAAATAAAGAAATAGACTCGGATTTACCGAGGCTGTAGTCCCTCAAACGCAAATACACGCTCGAGAAAAATCGTCGAGTAATAAAAAGCCGGTAGAGAAAGAGAACCTTTTCCGCGTCGTTCGACGTCAGCCTGGAAAATATATTTTTTAATTTCTTCCATTCCAATTGGTGCTCCGTTTTGAATATACCGAACCCTTTGAATGCCTCGGCTTTGACGTTTCATGCTTGACTATTGATTCGTTTATTAATTTTCTTACGACGATTGCAAAAATGTTTTTGATTGAAACGGAAAAAAAAATCAAAGAAAAACGCACAAATCGAAATTTTTTTTTTCTCGTGACAATCGCGACGTCGCGACGAGTCTGACGTTTCTGCGAGAATTTTGATAACCGCGTAATGAAAATAAAAATGAGGAAAAAAAAATGTAACGAGGAGAAAAATCAAGGTCGATCGTTCGTTTATCGTTCGAAAGAATAATCCAATTAAAAGATTTATATATTTAAATAAATATTGTACAACGGTGTGTGTGTGTGTGTGTGTGTGGGTGTGGAAAAAAAGGAAAAACCCGAAAAAATCGTCGATTATCACATTCGTCAAAAATCTTCTCTCCATACAAACGTAGAGAGAAAAAAAGGTATTATTCGAAATACTGATTTGCATATCACTCGAAGTATTTATACGGACGAGGCGTTTGCATATCGAGTGGATTCAAGAAAAATGCTTCGCAAGAATCCGCTGTCTCGATTATTGTTGCGAGAAGAATAAGACAAAGAGCCACGCCTCAGAAATGAGAAATAAAATAAATGAAAAAAAATAATAATAGCCGCGGGCGACTCGAGCAGTCGGCGCGCTCGATAAACCGTTGTTTTTCCCATTCGAACCAAATTTTGATACTGAAAATCTCCCCTTCTCGAGGGACACCAACCCTCTAACTTTTCTCTCTCTTTCTCCCCTATTTTTTATGACCATTCGTTGATAACACAATTTTTCAAACAATCATGTCCAGTGAGTCGTAAATGATAAAAAATCGCATTGATTCCCATGAAATTTAGAAAATCCTGCACGGGGTTAAATAAAAAAAAATAAAAAATTATTCAAATAAATTAAATCTGAAATATTGCACTGTCTCAATGGCCACCGTATCGTCAGAAGTGCATATTCGAATAGTTCCGCCTCGATTTGTTATCTCTACTGATTCGTACAGCCGAGCATTGCGATTTCTATTCACATAAATATATTTCGTCTCCTTTAGATTCCCATGGTCGACGTCCTGCATTTATCGAAATTCTTACGAAGCCATACTTTGCCAGTGCACCGAGTAATAAAAAAAAAAAGAAAAAAGAAAACAAAATGTGTAGCAGCAGAGCCAACGAAACTTTCCACTCGAGTTGTCTAGCAGAAAAAATCATCGATGAAAAATGAATTTTTTATCAGACTGAGATTTCCACCGTCCTAATCAACGAAAAAGAGTCTCGAGAATAAACAAGGGCGTTGATGAGCTAATCAGTGGGAAGTAGAACAAAAAACCTTAAATGATTATAAACTTTGATGAATGACGATTTAATCGGAGTTAAGTACAAAAAAACAATTGTTCGTAATGATTAAGTTTGGATCTCAGTCGGATAAACGAATTCCCTAGCAGATTTTCTCGTCTTTCCAAATCAACTCATCCCCGATACGATTCAAAGATTCTTCTTGCCCCTCGTTCCTATCAAGTTAAAAAATAAACAAACTTCTATCAGTCGCCCTGCCATGATATTTCCTAACGTCGTGGTCATGTTTTTTCTCTGATCAACTTGACGAGAATCATTCCCCTCTCTCCTGCTCCTGCCTCATCATTTTTTTTTTCACCTAATCATGTCTCTCACTCTCTCTCTCTCTCTCTCGCTCTCTTGCTCTCGCTCGCACGTTTTCAACTGTATAAAATATTCTCAATCGTATCAACAACAGTCATCGTACATCGCGGTACAACTTTAGTACATTATTACAATAGTTATAGTTATCGTAATCAATATAGTATTCACAGCATTTTATCAAAATCTCTTGAAAAGCACCAGCCGTAGCGGCCTCGAATTTCACTTTTTCCCTTCCCCCCCTCCCCCCGCCCTCATTCCTTCTCTTTTTTTCTTTTTTTTTATCTTCGGCCCCTTGCATCTACACCATTCGACTTCTGATAATTATTTTTTGATCGCACATATTTGTACATATATTTATTTCATCAAATAAATATAATGTAAAATATAAAATATTATATATATTNTTAATTATAATAATAATAATAATATAATATATTACATTATATATTATAATATTATATTATTTAAATATAAATGTGAATACATTTATGTGTGAATATAATTTCAACTTATTTCAATATAAAAATTTATACTCAACCATATATTTATGTGGGATATATGGTCAAATATTTATGAAATATTTGAATGATGAAATGAATATATATTTGAGCATATATTTACATAAATATATATTGAGTATGAATTGATATTTAAATATGGGTTGGAATTTAATTTGCACATAAATATATTTCACATTTATTGAATGAATATTTATAATATTAATATATCGTATATATTTAGTCGATGAAATATATATATGTGCAGGTTTAGTCGACGTCGATCATTTCTCTATTGCAAATATTCCCAGATTGTACAAATTCTACGTAGTTTTTGAAACATCTCGGTTATATACTCTCTCGCTCGTTATCTCTCCGTCATCTTCGCACCCTTTCCTCCGTGGTCCTTAGCGTTTCATTTGCCTCCCCTCACCACTTTGGGCAATGTCTGTTTGCTTTTTTTTTTTTNTTTTTTTTTTTTTCATTTTTTTTTCTTCCAATCTCGCGTCACCGTCTCTCGATTCTTTTTATTCCCTTTATTCTCGTTCAATAATTTACCGATATATAAGTATGTATAATTAAGCTAGACATTTTTTTCTTGTGTTTTGTGGTTTTTCCCTTGCCTTTCCGTTCTTTCTTCTTCACCTTTTTTCTTCTCGTCTTAAAGCACTGATTAAACGAGGGAGCTCGTTTTTAACGTGTCCCTCCCCCTGAACACGCGTACACACCACCCAATCCACTAACCAAAATCACAGGACTAACTAGAAATACCTTTCGGCTTCGCCTCGTCGCTATCGGTTCTTCTTCTTCTTCTTCTTCTTCCGTCTCCTCCTCCTTCTCCTTTTTCCTCTTGCATGCTTTATTATTCTTGCCTTTCCGACTGCTCGACGTTTTTTTTCCATTTTCCCTTACTCTCGAGACAACAGTCGCGGCCTTACACGGCGGCCGCATTTACTTTTTCCTATCGAGCTTCGACGACGAGAGAACGAGAGAAATTGACTAGCCAAGGATTTACCTTTTTCCGGTATCGAAACTTTTGACATTTTTAGTTTTTCGACGAAAATAAAAAGTCTTGAGAAAAAAATTGTTTAATGGCGAATCGGGGAAATTTGCTCATCGAATTATCAATTTCTCTCGAGCTCGCGCTCTTCATTCTCCTCAAAGTTTTGAAAGCCCTTTTTTGACAAATTGGGTGCCTAAAATGATTCTGATATATTGACGGATCCCAGTGGGCCATCAAACGCCATGATAGCCCAGCGGATCGCAACCGCAAAAGTCGATGATAAAGAAAAGAGTCACGCGACGTGGACTCTGCACGCTTGATGTTGTTGTTGCTGCTGTTGTTGTTGTTGGCAATGAGCCAAAGACAACGTTCCGCTCGTGTATCGCTCCTCCGTCGGCCAGTGGTGTCGGAACCGATGGTGAAAAAAAAAAAAAAAACTGAAGTTTCGTATCTCGCGCGTGCGACGGTCTGGATGAAGGAGGATCCGCGATCGCGGGTCGGAGGGTCAACAACGTCGGGTACGAATGACGAAATAATGGCCGCGGCGTGAAGGATTGCCAAAGTAAAAGAAGCAGCAAGTAGGGAATGAAAAAATAAAAGATAAGAAGGGGAGGGCGTTAAGGGTGTCTCAATGGTGAGGGGGAGGAGGCTGAGGCGCCTCTTCTTCGGTTTGATCAACCGGACTGGGCGATAAAAATTTTCTGACATATTTCGGGTAATGGGTTTTCTCATGGGCCTTGAGTATCGTTGAGCGTGAGAAATTTTTGCCGCACAATGTACACCGAAAAGGTCTTTCCCCCGTGTGAACGCGACAATGATCCTTCATATGGTGCCTGAGCTTAAAGGCCTTGCCACAAAATTCGCATTTGAAGGGACGGTCCCCTGTATGCGCCGGCAAATGTGCAATCAATGCCCCAACATCGGGATAAGATTTGCCGCAAAATTTACAAAGGACAACCCCCGACGTTGGATCCGAATGTCCGGCTAGCTCGAGATCCATTGGCTCGACCTGACCAACCGTTGGATAATGTCCCTCTTGCGGCAGATGTATACCGGTATCCAGGCCCAAATGTGCCTGTAGCTGTAGATGTGCCTGTTCGCGGTACTTGAGAGACTCGAGGCTGTGCGACAGGATGTGACGTGTCAGCTTGCTCTGATGTAGGAACGAGGCACCGCAGTACATGCACGCAAACACCCGCTCATCCACACCCATCAACTCCTGCAACCAAACAAACAAGAACGATCAACTTCTTGCTCGAGCCCGGGATTAACAGAAATTTTAAAAAATTATAAATTTTTCTCTCTCTCTCTCTTTTTTATCTCTCTCTCTCTCTCTCTCTCTTGCTCTCTGTTTCTATATATGTGTATGCATGGATATATATATAAATATTTCTCGTATTATCGTATTTCTTTCTATTATCACTACGTGACTCATTTCGCTCTCTCAGCTCTCGTAGTCTCTTTTCCCATTTTTTCTCACTCTCTCGTTAGCTCACGGGGATGACGATAATCCACAGATTTTCCGAGCAGTTTTAGCAACTCGTCAAACTCCGAGTAGAAAAATATTTCTAGTTTTTTCAACTTTTCCGACTTTTTTTTTTACTTCAATCGGATATTTACGTTTTTAGTCTCAAAGAATTTTGTCGATCGAGGACATTCAGAAATTGGACAAAATTGTTGAATTGGAAAGTAACGAGACGTGAGCGGCTCGAAAGTAAACGATCAAGTTAGCGATACATCGGAGACTGTACAATTTTCTCGCACTTTCGAATCAACGTTGAGTTATTTTTTTGGCAGGCTCGACAAAAAGACGATTCGTCGTTTTTTCAAACTTTGACAATAGAAAATTCTAGCATCAAGTTTTGCAACAATTTTTTCGAGAAAATGTTGTCTGTATTTTCGAGACTCTTATGCAAATGCATAAACGTTAAAAATCGATTCATGCTCGTTTCATTTTTCTCACACGTTCAATCGAATAATTAGACAAAATTGATAATCGTAATTTTTAGTTGACTCTATTTAATTTATTTCGTGATTAAATACTCGTCGAAGGAATGTCGCAATAAAAATCGATCGATAAGAAAATCGCATCTATTTTCATAGGTCGTTGTTTGACCGTTGGCTAAGTGGACAAACGAGATTGGGAAAAGAGATTGGAGCGCGATTACAACAAAGATTCATCCTAGAGGTTAATAAGTTTCTACTAAAGCTTTCGTTCACGCCACAGGTGTGTGATCCAACATTTTAGAAATCCAAATATTTGTATATTTATCTTTCTTTTCGTGCATCATTTTCTAGATCTAACTATTTGACTAAAGATGTTTTTTTTTCTTCTCAATTCCATTAATAAGTCTACATTCTTTTCCATCGAATAAAGTCAACAACACTAGAGAACGTGTTTATGATTTTTCCAAATTTTCGTATCTTTTTTTATATTTTTTCTAGAGTGCATTAAAAATCGTTCGAAAAGTTCAAGAAACTCTTTTGAACGGAGATAACAATTGAAACAATTGTTTTTCATAATTATTATTACGTATAATTATTATCATCACCATCATCATCATCATCATCATCATCATCATCATCATCACAGAAAAAACGGCAGCACAAGAAGTTGACGCTCATTTTTGTTTGGCGCGCCCCACCCCCTCTAATACCAAAAACTATATGGAGTGTGTATAATATAATAACAATAACAATAACAATAACAATAATAATAAGATAAATCATAATATTATTATTAATAATAATAATCGTAATAACAGTATCCACAATAATAATAATAATAAACATAATAATAATAATAATAATGACAATAAGAATAATGTAAATGTTGAAAGCGTAAAACCAACGACAGCCGTTCGTTTGAAAAAATATATATATTTATTTGAAAATAGTTTTTTTAGTGAATCGAGAGAAAAAAAATTTCTGCCAAAACGTAACGCAGCAATGATTCTTTTTTTGCCATTTCTCTCTTTTAAACAAATCTTTGTTTTCGGCAGGAAGAAAAGATTTGTCAGAGAGAAAAAAAAACACGAAAAAGCAGCACAATTGAAATTTGGTGAACAGCAAATCGAGTCGGATTTTTGCAACAACGACAAAATAATCTCCTATGTGTTTTGTAAACTTGATCATGTCTGGATGAATGAATAAAAAAAATTGCAATAATGTTTTTTTTGACGTCATTGCGACGGACATGTTGGCGGAGTATGGAGTATTTTCGAATCAACATACACAATCGTATATGTGGAATATATAAATATGTAACGACTCGGAAGTTTGCAACGTTGCGATTTAACGAGAAAAATTGTTTCTTTTCTGTTTATTATTTATTGAATTTTGCGAAATATTTAATAATTATTATGAACTCTGCTAAAGGGAGAACGGAATTTCGTTGTATTCCAACGATGCAAACTTCAACATCGTAGTATGTATATGAGGCGTTTGTTTCTATAGTTTTTTGAATTTTATTCAATTTTTTTTTCAATTTTTTTATTTAATAGCAGTTAATGCACGGCAATATATACCAGATATGCGAGATATACGCGCATATGTAATAATTGTAATAATCGTATATACATGTATGTACACAGCGTGATTGAGAATCGAGATTTCGAGAAAAAAAAAAATGTTTAATTTTCCATCGATCAATATTGCGATGACTGCAATTTTTAATGTACGAAATCTATCAATGAAGAATTCTCCTTTCAAGATGCGAAAGAACAGTGGAAGATTTTTTTCAACATTTGATTTTTTTTTTTAATTTTTAACAGAAATTTTTATTTTCACAATAAAGTTTGTAATATTGTGGCGAGTCGAATGATCGATTTCTTAATCACGTTGTGTACGTAACGAATGTAGTATAAAGAACAAAAATGAGACAACCATGGCCAAAAACGAAGGTCAACTTCCCGACAGTAAGGCTAGCACAAGACAGAGGCTTTGGCAGAGATAGGAAAATTGGGATTTTGGTAGGAAACGTCATACGAATACAAGTTATTTGCAGTGAGGATGAAAAATCGCAGGCTATTTTTTTTTCATCGAAATAGATCGAACGATGAATATTTGAATGAGAAAAAATTCCACAGGGAAGTCAAAACGCAATTTAGTTTTTTTTTGTTTCAAAATTATCCACAAATCACTAGTTTCAAGATTTTTGGTCGAAAGAATTTTCTAGGAGGAGGAGACATTTTTTTCTGTTATTTTGGAAATGGATTCTGAACGGCCGTTCAAAATGGAAAAACCTGAGATTTGAGAGAGGGAGAGAGAAAGAGAGAGAGAGCGAGCAAAAAGAAAAGCGAGACGGAGCGAGAGAGAAAAATAGATGAAGAAACATAACATTTATAATATTTACATGATTTTGAACATTTAAATAATTATAGTAAATAGAATACATATAAACACGCAAACACATCAAAGTCTCAGAGACAGAGAGTGAAAATTGTCAATTTTCTTGGGCGCGAACGCACGAGAAAGAAAATAAGAATTCGATGTACGAGGAAAAAGAGAAAAAATAGGTCAGGCAGGTTGGTTGGGCAGAGGGATCCGGAGGGAGGGAAATGTTTGGAGTTAGAATTAGAAAAATACGAATATTGGAAAATTAAACGTAATTTAAAGATTTTCCTTATTTTCTCCAGCATGCTTGCGATCTTGCAACCGTTATGAGAAATTATCTTAAAACATGGAACGTCGAAAGACGTTGCATTAAAATTTCTCTGTGTTACGCGAAATGGATTTTCCGGACTTTTCGTTGCTTTATTTCCATCGATGGATCGAAATATTTTCCACTGTTTTCCTGTACGATCCGAAGAATGATATACGAAAAACGAGGACACGAGATTCAAACGGAAAATCACTCTGGGCACATGCAGCAAGCCCGCATGCAGTGAAAATTAATTATTACGTCGATTCGTAACAAAGCTTTCCTGCTTGCACCGATCATATCGATTTATCTCATTTTTTATTCTTCTTTTCAGTCATTCAATCAAATCAACTTGATTCCCTCTCGTTCGGATCAACTTTTTTTGCAAAAAGCTTGATTTTTTTTGAGCGTACGATAATCATAATAACTTTTTTGGCAATGCAATATTTATATATATATATATACATTGATGTTTATATGAGAAATATCAAGATGTAATAATACAATAACGAGAATAAATGTAATAATGAAGTATCGAAAGAATTCATACCGAAAATAGACTCACCGGATCTGGTGGGAGTCTGTAGTCCGTCGATATTTCGCTGCTCGCGCAACGTTCCTCGCTCGGTCTCTCCCATTCCACTTCCTTCTTCAACGACTGCGAGAATATGAAAAAAAAAACACGAGACACTCCATCAATTCATCAATAAATAAAGTAATGAGCACTCTTTTGCTAAAGAATTCAAGCGACAGAATTCATCAAAGTTCCCAACACATTGTTTTTTTTTATAAACTTTTTATGGCACGCGTTAAAATTTATACAATGGAGAGTTCAATTAAATTGGAGGAAAACGCGTAAAATTGATTTTTCCAGAATAAATCATTGGTGAGACATCAATCATCATTTTTTACCACGATTTTTAGTAAAAAATCAATGTTCATTATCGTTTAGGAAAAACGATGTAACGAGGCGAGAGGAAGGAAAACGATTTTTTGAATTTTTTTCTCATTGCTGAGGGATATCCATTCCTTGGGAACTGTCAATGCTTGTTCGGCATGAAGAAACTGTTTTGGTCAATTCTGGTCGCAAGCAAAAGTATGCAACGTAATCCACTGATTTGGTGAAATTTATAAATTTTGCTCAAAATTATATTTTTCAAGATTATCGAAGGATGAAAGAAACGAAAAAACTGAGGCTCTTTGAATGTAGTGCGGTCTGTAAGATTTTCGTAAAAATCTCAATAGCGAGCGGACGCCCAAGAGCTCAGGAAAATAAATATCAGAAAAGCTCTGAGCTCGAAATTATCGATAAATGTCGACGAAAATTTATCTTTGTGGAGTTTTGCATTTTTTTGTCGATGGTTCCATAGATTTGTCGTGATTTTTACAACACACTAAAAACAAAATTTTGTTCAAAATGATGGATATTTTTTTCGATACGTTTGGCTAAACGTTTTTTTGAATAAATCCCAAAAATTGAGTCATCGCAGCAATAAATATTTTATAAAGTCTCTTCGGAAGCAAATTTTAGTCGTAGCACTCGTAAATTTCGCTGACAATTCCATTAGAAAGCAAATATACTGGCAAAATAACAGAAATTTTGAAATTATCAAAAAATCTTTAGTTTATCGTTTTCAACAAAATTTCGACGATTTTTAACAAATTTTTTTTTGCAGAAATCCAGCGTTGTAAATTTGCCATGCAGTTATTGAGAAAATGACAAATTTATTTGACAAGAGCAGCATTTTGGCTCGAGTAATTGAAAAAAAAAAAAACAAAAAAACAAAAAATGGTTAGTTGAGGTTGGGTGAAGAAAAAAAATGAAGAAAGAGGATAAAGTACTTACAAGAGGAACTTGTTGAACCGGAGGTAGCCCGGATGGTCCGGCGAGTGGTTCTGTACTGTGAGGGGACGGAAGTCTGCTCTGTGGTAGATTAAGTGGCAAAACACCGGTTGTCGTGGCATTATTGTTACTAAGACTCATGTCGCTTGGTCCGCTATGAACGGAAATTGGGCTAAGTGAAGCTCTGGTTTCTTCTAAACTGACGGCGTCTTCGGAGTCTCGCCTGGGTCGATCAAGGGCAAGAGGAGCTGGACAGGGGCTGGCGGGTCCAGGGGGTGAAGCTGGACACTCGGTCATATCGACGGCTTCGATGGTTTCGCTGCTGGCTGCAGCGGATGCAGCTAGTGCAGCGGCTTGATGTTGAAGGGCCAATTGTTGTTGTTGTTGTTGTTGTTGGTGGTGAGGTTGTTCGTTACAGTCTATAGCGGGAGCAGCGGGATTGCTCAACGAGGACGCTGCGTTCAAGGTTGTCGTCGTCGTCGCCGTCGTCGTCGTTGTTGTTGTCGTTGATAACGACGTCGAGTTGTCTTTCTCCCTTTCTTTGTCTTTCTCGCGGTCTCTGTCTCTTTCTCTGTCTCTCCCACTGTCCATGTTCGTGTGCTGTTGATGGGACAACTGTTGTTGTTGTTGTTGTTGTCCCGTTTGTTGGGGATGTTCATCCCTCGACGAGCATCCCGAATTAATATTCGTCATGTCCGCCAAACCCTTGACTTTGAGACTCTCCGCGGTCTTTAGCAACGCCGACAGTTGGCAGTACTCGACATTAACCTCACCCTTGTACATGAAGTCAACGAGTGTTCGCAATTCCGTAAAACGTACGTCCTTCAGTATTACGATTGGATGCCGATTCGGATGATCGAGGAACAGGGCTTGAAAGTAGCTGGAGCACGCGGAGAGGACAACCTTGTGAGCTCGTATCGAAGGTCCCTCCGTGCACGCCAGCGTCACGTCAACCAACGATTCCGACTCAAGTAGCTGACTGAACACACCCAGCAAGTTGCTCTGATGATTGTTCCACCTCAGGCAGTAATGCTCACTTCCCATGTCTGAACTGCCCCGGCAAACCCTGCTGTAAATTTTTTTCTTTCTTTTCTCTTTGCATTGGATAACAAACGAAATGAAAATTCACTGAAACAACGAGCTTCGGTGAATCTTCCTCCGTATGTCGCGAACGCAATATTGGGTTAGTTGAGGGGCAACGATTTTTTAATTATTTTTTTTTTTATTTCATTTTTTAAGCATTTTAATTATATTTTATCAATTTGTTAATTAATTAGAGATTTTTCAAAAATCATTTTTAAGCACCGCTTCGTTGTCGTTATTTTTATTATTAATTTATCTTTCGATCTTTTGACTCGGCGTGCTCGATTGATTTGGTCGTTGGAACTGTCGCTTGCCATTGTATTTTATCAATGATCGATGTCAATCTCCAAAGAAGCCAATTTTATCGAGCAACTATTCACGCAGTTTCGAGAGCAGGACGGAGAGGGAGCGAAAAAATCATTTTTCCGAAAAAGACGATGAGCGATTATTCGGAAACGAGTCTCTGTCTCGCTTACACTTGTGTACGACTTTGCGATAAGACAGAATTGCCGGAATTTCGTCGATTACGTATACTGGCTACGCATGATTTTCCATACAAACGATCCTAATCGAATTATCTCTGAATTTTTGGCTTTTATGTAACAATTTGCCATAGCCTCGTCACGTGGTGGCGACGTGCCAGACGATCCACGTGGTCGTTGTCCTGCTTATTATTGGCCAGGGAAATCCTTCGATAATTTGATTCTTTCTTTATAAGAAAAAATAATTCATTCCCTTCAACGTTTTTTGTCGATGCAACTGACGGTCTGAATTTTTTCGTCGATCGTAACGAAAATGTGTCGCAAAAAAGTAAATTTAGAAATCCGATTTCTCACGAAACGAGCAGCAAAGAAAATATGGGAAATAAAAATAAAAAGTTGGAAGGTTTGCACACAAAGTTACCCTCACAAATCGTGTTTCGAACAACGAGATTTTTCCTCGTAAATGATTGAGTGTTCATACGTAATAATAACGGAGTAGAAAAGCAAAAACAGCCACAAAAGCTTGTTTCTAAGTTTATTTGTATGTCACACGCAGCCTCGTGTGTATATCTCGTTGGGAAAAGCAAACCAACACACTTGTGACTGATGATTATTGATTCTCGTTGCACTCGTTTGGCTGACACGTGGCGAGTCGAATCCACACATGTGCATCGACGCACCAATACACGGAGACGTCACTGATACATCAGTCGACGATACGAAATCATCTTTTATTGCTTCTTTTACAGTTTCAACGAGAGCTATTTATTACGAACGGAGGGAGAATTCATACTTTGGCTTGCAATGTGTGTGTTTGCTTGTGCGAAAATTCTTTTTGTCGGAGAATGGCTTAATCTCGAGAAGACACGACTCTGAAGTTTGCATTCTTGATATTCAACGAAAAATATTATTATCGTTAATACCGAATATTTAACAATAATTACGAGTTCTGTTGCAGGACAAACAGAATTTCACACTGAAAACAAAATATTGTTGTTCGAAACGTTCGGCCAAAAGTTTTTTTGAATAATCCCAAAAATTGTGTCATTGCAAGCAAGAAATATTTTAGAAAGTCTCTTCGAAAGCAAATTTTTGTCGTTCCACTCGTAAATTTTGCTGACAATCCCGTTATAGAAACAAAATTTACTGTCAAAGAAACGAAAATTTTGGAATTATTAAAAAATATTTAGTTTAACGTATTCAACAAAATATCGACGATTTTTAACAGTAATTTCATTCCCAGTGCAGCATTATCGAGAAGACTTTGTACGTCAACACGTGTCAATTGTCATCGACCCATTAGTGCATGTGAAAATGACACAAAACACCATTTTATTTCTCTCTAAGAAAATGTTTCGATCGTGTAATTGATCTAAAGTTTCGAATGGAATGAAATTTTTTGTAAATTCTGCAAAAGTGAGCGATAAAACGTCGACGCGTAAAAATTTGTTGTTTATTTTTTCTAATAAAAAATAAAAAAAAGAAAAAAAAACAATAGGAAAAGGGATAATAAAAAAATGAACCGCGTCGATGATTGCCCTCAAGTTCCGATCGTTAACTCGACTCTCCATAGTTTCGTTTTTTCTTCAGAGCACCGAACGAGAGAAAAACGGTAATAAGAAGAATAAAAAAACGTGTATATTTTTTGTATATTCTTGACGTGGAAAAAATTGGCCGTGCTTCGTAGCGACTGAGATTAAAAAATAATAATAATGATGATAAGAGAAAAAGTAGACGTGCACATACACACACTCAACATCGTGGAAATAACGGAGACAAAGGCTAATTAGCGAATCTCGCACGAGTCGGCGGTGCGTTTGTCATTTTTTTTCACAAGTTTTTTGTTTTTTTGTTTGTTTCTACTCCTACTCCATTTCTCCAGTCTTGCTTTTTTCGAGCCTGCTCGTGCGGATCAATTTTTTTTCCTTCTCTTTACGACCAGCGAATATAAATGTTTTCGTTTCTTTTGTTTATTGTCGTTAACTTTTTCAACCATTTTTTTTTCTTCTTTTATCTTTTTGCCATTGTCAAGATTTTCGTGGATTTGTTTATATGGAAATTTCGACGTCACTTCAAACCAATTAACAACCCAACGAGAGCCTTAGTTTCGTTGTAATTATAATATAAATTTTCGACTTTGTTTGTGAGGACATTTTTTTTACTCCGTTCCAACTTTCATTTCGTTCCATTCGCAACCACAATTTCTCATGTTGTCGTTTTTTGATTTTTTATTTCCCTCATCGCTCACGAGACACTAATTTTAGGACCAAGATGAAGAATCAAGGAAATTCAAACTGGACCAAGGTCACGCGCCATAGTTCGCGTTGTAACTTCTCCCACATCTATAGAAACCGTAACCTGCAGTTACGCGGGCAAGATCGAACTCCCAACGTGTCGAATGAGCATCAAAAAGTCCAGGTCGCACTAAGGTTGACAAATGACTCCGCGGCGTCACTCTCGTGGCTATTTACGTTTTTGAGTTAATTTTTCATTAGTGCACCAAGAATTTCGTGTCATAATTATTTTAATTCAATCGCTCGAAAAGGTCCATCGCGGTTAAGCTAATCAGACGCTCAATTTTCCCAACAAACTTGAGCCAAATTTGACCCGCTTATCGAACAGATCAAATTAGCTCCGCAGGTTCAGGCGCGGAGAGGTTCGCAAAACCAGGCACTGAGGGAAGAAAAAAAAGCAAACTCTATTTTTCAATTTTCTACCCGCCGATAATTTATTTCAAAAAGTAGAAAATTTCAACTTGAAGATAAAAAAGTGACTTTTTTATTTTTATTATTGATTATTGCAATATTTTTTCTCCGTGTCGTGGTCTCCGCGGCTCTTCTCCTTCTCTCTCCTTGACATTCTACGCTGACGTAATTCACGGATCGCACTAAGGTACTTAGAAGCAACGAGTCAAGGAGGAGTGCGGCAAAGAGATGAGCCAGAGAGCAAGGAAGATGAACAGAGAAGGAAAAAAAGGAGGGAAATAAAAAAACGAGGAGAAGAGCGACGTTACACACCGATCGTCCTCCCAAGACCGATAACGCACGTCTCGCACTCTCTCGTTCGCGAAGCCTAGCACACATACATACACACACATACACACACACATTGCTACCGATATTGTCATGTAATAACGAAGCTCTAGCAGCTGAGTCGACTCTCGTTCTGAGCTGCGATTTTTTTCTTCACATTACTTGCGAGAGCACGAACGATGGAGAAGTCTCGGAAAATTGAATACAATCTTGCAACCTTTTAATTACGCGATGATCGAGCAACTTTGCTCCAACTCGAAATTTCATTTACAATAATAAATAGATGTCAGTGTTGAAGTTATTCTTAATAATTTAGGAGGAATGTTGATGCACTGATTCAATTATTACAGAAGCAAAATTGAATTATCTGAACTTTGGGAATAATTGCATTTGGAATGCAACCGAAAAACTCCAGTTTCCTCTGATGAAGAAAACATTTTCCCACGTTTAGAATTTGAGATATTTAAGTTCCAATTTTTTATTTTTCTCATCTGAACGCGTGGAAACGTCACGTTCCGTTAAAAAGTCGCAAGAAAAAAAAACAAAATTTTTAAAAATACAAAACTGCAAATCAAATGTCTCAAATTCTAAACGTAAGAAAATTTTTCATCATTAGAGCAAATTGAAGTCACGTTTCGTTGAAAAGTTGCATGAAAAAAAACAAATTTCCAAAAATACAAAATTGTAAATTAAATATCTCAAACTCTAAACGTCATTAATTTTTTCTCCAAAAACTGTTGAAGTAATTCATTAAAAAAAAAAAAAAACGATCCGAGCGTCTCGAAATAAAAACGTGAAAAAAAGCTTCGTGGAAACTGGATAAAAATTGAGTCAAAATAATAATTCTAGAAAATTCAGAGCGAGCGATGATTTCGTGAGATCCGGTATACCGAGGAACATCCTCAAAAATCGTAATTACGAGATTCAAAAACTAGTCAGGCAAAAAAATTGGATGATTCAGAGAAAAAAAAACGTACATTTCAAGAACGCACGGGCTCCGAGAGACGCGAGCGAGTATTGAGAAGCGAAAAGCGTCGGGAACATAAAGTCGACACAAATGCGCGCCTGAGAAGTGCGAGGAAGTGAAAGAATAAAACACAAAACCAAAACGAACGGGGCGCGAATCTCTCGGACGCATCCGCGAGCTCTGTCACATCTATAAACGTGAAAAAAAAAAACACGCGCACGCACATACATAAATAATCGATGCACACTCAAAGACACGGACAAAGTTGGCGGATTCGCGTCGGTGCATTGCGTCGCGACGACGCAGGTTACATAAGCCTCTGTTCCCCTCTTCCCTTCCCCCTCACCCTCTACGTCAAGTGTTCAACTATATACATATAGATTCTCGTACAAACACGTGGGAAGAACGAGCTTATTTTACGTCTCCGAGTACTCGAATCATAAATATTGACTGGTAAATTATTTCTGTTTTTCATGAAGAATAGAATAGTATTTTATGCAACAAGTGCGGAAAGCGGAATCGCGCCTCAAGTTTTGCCACTTGAGCCAAAGACTTTTCTGATATGCCTATTCGCATACTAGTTAACGAGTTACTCTCAGAAATCTCGAGAATTGGGAGATTTTGAAGAAATTTTGTACGGACGATAGAATCCACAAAATTACGTAGTCTTCGTCGAGGAAATCTTTTTGCGAGTCAAAAAATGAGAAAAATCGAAGAATCGAGTCGGACAATTTAATTAACACTTTGGTCTGCAAAGCTGGGTCATTCGTGTCCATTAATTGCATCAAAAATGGATGAGAAAATGTATTCTTCCATAATTTTATAATTGAAATTCAAAATTCAAGATTTCGAACACTCGATTTCGTATTTTTACCTTAAGGATCGGCAGACACTAGTTTACCGTAACGTATATCCCCACTGAATCATCAATTTTGAGGAATTTTGTGCGTTCGAGAAACCTTGTGAAGTCGAAAAAGAATATTATCAATTGAAATTCTCTCAATTTCACATTTTTCCACATCGAAAGATCGGATCTTTTATCATTAACACTTTGCCCGTAAACCTGGGTCATTCGTGTCTGGCCAAGTACGACGGATTGGCCCATTCATTGCATCAAAAATTAATGAAAAAATGGATTTTTCAGAAATTTTATCATTGAAATTCCAAGTTGAAGATTTCAATCAGTAGCCTGAATTTTTTCAGAATTTTTTGAATGTCGGGCTGACAGAACGGTGTGTCCAGGTTTACAGACGAAAGGTGCGGAAAGAACGTTTGCACAAGAATCGTTAATAAATTAAAGTAACTGGGTATTCGCACTGAAGTGTTTTTATATGATCAATCGATTTCTGAAAAAGTTCGCGTTTTTTTTCTGAATACTGTAACATCGGAAAATGGTGCGTTATTATTTTGATGCCCTATGCAGCTTAAATAAACTGAGAAAAACAAACACGTGACAATTTAGTTCCTTATCGTGACTCGAATCGAACTCGCGATTCTTTGTCGCTCGGCACGCATGAAACAAGTTTGCAAAGCCTGATGGGAAAAAAATGATTAGCTCGTGTGTAATGTTTGCTGGATGTACTCGTGCCTCGAGGGACTTGGACGACGCTCGATCGTCCGTCGAACGCAGTCGTCGCTTCCTATTGTTATTTCTGCATGCAGCCACGTGCGTAACGGATAATAGGTCAACTGGAATTGACAGAGTCACAGCTAATAAAATAATCATAACAGTCCTCGTAACATATGACAATTTTTTTTCCTTTTTTTTATTAGCTGTATCCCGGGCATATTTCTACTCGAAGATCCATTCGTTGCATCGTTTGTTTTCCAACATTATTCCGAGCAGTGCAACAACACGAACGAATTTCGAATTGTTTGTTGGAAAATTTGTCTCAGAGTGAATAAAAAATTCTTACTTCGTTGATTGTTAACAGTGAGAACAAAATTTTGTTGAAAAAGATGGAAATTTTGTTCTAAACGTTTTTTTGAATAATCCCAAAAATTAACATGTCTCTCCGGAAGCAAATTTGAGTCGTTCCACTCGTAAATTTCGCTGACAATTCCGTTAGAAACCAAATCTACTGGCAAAATAACGAAAATTTTGAAATCATCGAAAAACATTCAATTTACTGTATTCAACAAAATATCGACGATTTTTAACGGAACTTCATTCCCAGTGAAAGGATTTTTGAAAAAGTCCTAAATAATTAGATGGTCGATTGAGTGGCTCTGTTTTTATTGGCGAATAATAATTTATGCAATTTGAAAATGTATTTTCCGAAACGTCGAATGTTCGGGTGCACGCGCTCATCCAGTCATCGATGCTGGTTATTTTTTCCCAATTGCCATTTGTACTCGCTTGTCCTTTGTATATATCCGCATGGACCATTGTATCGAGAATTTTGCAAATTCAAACAGGTAATTGTCGCGTTAACAAATGACGCTGTGTCAACGCGTAGGCAATCATTAATTAGCAGCGCAGGGACGCGACGAGTCCGCCTATAATAACAAATCGCTCAGCATTTTGGTTCATCGCTGCCATTATTGTGCGAGCACGCACATATTCTCGTGAATATTGACGAACGTTAATTTGTACGCGTTTCGCCTCTCTCGTCACTGAATTTCTCAGTGTTTACATTCGTATGTGTATAATACATAAAATATCGGGCTTCGTAGCGAAGGCCGGAAATTTAATGTCGCACGTCCGGAAATTCGTAAACTTTCGCTCGTACATTTTGCATTTTTAAGTCTAGCTCTGTAAAAAAACGTATAAACGATATTAATTAAAGCGAATTCACGAGAGGACTACTTGGACGGGCCATGGAAAATAATTCCACTGGAGAATCATCGAAATTGATTGGTTTGATGCTCGTCAATAGTTAATTAATATCGATTAAATTTCATTCATGGAGAAATCGTCCTTTTTTAATTTTTCGAAAAACAAAAAAAAAAGGCAAATACGAAAAAAAACAAAAGATTTTTCTGTACGTTGTATAAAGTTTATAAAAATGTTGCTCGATTTTCATGGCAAAATTCGAATAATGTCCGTTCTTAACGAAAGTGAGTCTCGAAAAAATTTGTCGGATTCGATACTTTTTGTCAAATGAACGCAATTCCCTGAATTAAAAAAAAAAAAAAAAACAAAACAAAACAAAACCTCTGAGGCACGATAACGGCGATGTCGAAGTCCGCATCGTTGGAATGCACCGAAAACTGATTATTTTTTAGAGTCACTTTTTGCCATTCGAAAACTGAATTTCTTAGAAAAATCGAAGTAAGAGAATTAATTATCAAAATAATTATTAAAAAATATATGTTTTGTTGCAACCCAACGATGCAAACTTCAATATCATCGATAGCGATGCATTAACCATCTTTTCACCATCGTGCGTACCCCCTGAGGACCTCTAATTTTAATTCTTTTGTGAAAAATAAAATGATCGTTGAAAAATGTTGTTCATGTTGTTCATGAGATCTTTGATTTTTTGTTAAAAAAAAACTACATCAATTAGCGTATTTAAATGATTGGAAAAAAAATCGCGAACATTAGCAATTTTTTGACACGTTTTACTGTCATGATCCCTTAATAAATCCCTCACTGACTATGAGACAAGAGCACTCAGGATATTGTTACTGCAATCCATGCAAATAAGCCCGTGATGAAATAATTACATTGTCCAACATGTTATAATACATTGACGCTATAATAATATTATCCATAATTATAATAATGACCTTTGAAATTCCATGAAATTGGAACAATGCTATTTATTTGTTGAAAATCGTCAATGTTTCGATATATCTACGACTGTCCATATGCGTACGTGAATAAATATCCACAATGTGTTTAGCAGCATCGCTGTAATTAGCATTACCCATATTTATCCCATTTATCACGTGATCATTTGCCGTTCGTTACCGAGAGTTGTTACAATTAATCGAGCATGCCACACACAAGGATACACGCGGGACATATACCGCGTGGGCGAAGTCTTGCTTATCCAAACGGAGATGAAAACGTCTAAAAAGAATTGAAGCAAAAAAAAAAGTTTGTGCGTGTGAGAATTATGAGAGAATTCTTGGCAGCAATCTGGTCAATGGAAATGTCAAACTTTGAAAAAATGCAAACGACCCAATTTTATTGCCAAGTATTAAAATTTTTAAATAAAATCCAACAATTTTTCAAAAAATTTTCCCCTTGGCTGAGAATTCGCATTTTATCAGTCTGGAGAAATGATGGAAAAATTAAAATGAGAGTTTGCAGAGCAGATTTTTCAAAAAATACTCTCAACCTGTGTCCTGCAATGAAATTTGAACGAAAAAGGCCGATATGTTGGTTGGAATGATTGAAATTATTTAATTTCTCGAAATAAATTGATTAACTGTATTAAAAAAATAATGAAAAATTAAATATCGAAGGTTTCCAAAACTGGGCTTCCAGTGAATTTTTTTATCAAAACGTATTCGATAATTTGACACTTCCGGCGTGCGCTGAATTTTTTCGTATCGATACGAATTCTTTATTGAATTTTTCTCTGCAAACAATTAAGACGGTTCGCGGGAGATACTTTTGCGGTAATTGGAAATACAGTTAGAACAGCCTGTACGTAAATTCGTTCCCTTGCTGGCGATCGGACAAGGAAGTGACAGATAAATAGATAGAAAATCCCGATATAAATAATCAGAGGCAATTAAAATATTAATTGAGAAGCATGCTCGATTCTAGTCAACACGAGATGAACATACGAGGTTCGTTCCTAACTAAGCATCGTGTGCATTCACTTCCTACTCTCCTTCTTCGCCTTTCCTTCTATTTATTTTCATTCTATTACGTTTTTTCTTTTTGCTTTTCTACTCCTACGTTTACTACCCTCCCTCCCCCCCCCCCCCNATACAACCTTCAAGAAAGACACTCCGAGAGGAAGACTCTCCTGCTCGATAGTCCGTTCAATTTCAACGCGTTGTGTACGCTTTGCGTCGGGCAATCCAGAAAAAAAAAAAAAAAAAAGAAAGAAAAGGCACTCAATTAAACGGAAATAAAATATATATCTACTGCGTTGACTCTCGCTGGTCAGTATAATTTATTCCCCACCGACCATCTCTGCTATTCAATATGTCTTTTTGCAGGAGAACGTTACTTCGAGTAATTCCTCAAGATTAACTATGGCAATTCGGAAATTCAAACAGGCAAACCGACTGGTTAATGAATGGACGAAAGGAGGAACTGAAAATATCAATTCTGGGTTAACATTTCGTGTGTAAACGTTTTTTCCGCACCTTTCGTCTGTCAACCTGGACACACCGTTCTTTGAGCCTGTTGTTACATTCTAAAAATTCGGAAAAAATTCAGGCTACTTTAAAAAATCTTCAACTTGGAATTTCAATTATAAAATGGCAGAAAGATCCATTTTTCATCCAATAAATCGAGCCATCCGATTGCAGTCAATCAATTTCGTGAATCGAACAAGTCAAACCCTTGAGGATTTTATAAATGCATGAAATTTAAATTCTTCGTTCGGATCTCTTGTCCAGAAAAAAGGAAAATGAAGTTTATAAAAAACAGCCACGATCTTGGGTTTTATCTTAATTTTGTATGTCGTTAGAAACGACTGCGAGGGATCCTGCTGCCACAAGCCACTAATTTCCGCCATAAAACGGTATTGACAAAACAATAAAAATAATTGAGCACGAGGGGAGGAACTAGAAAATTTGCTTTGCTAGGGAAGAACCAGCGTCGCAATTACTTGTAAACTTGGCGCCCCTCAAGAATCGTACAAATCACGAGTTTCGCTTATAAAAAAAAATATACGTGCGACGTAAGTGAAAAAAAAGAAAAAAAATAGAAAAATGTTTATGCCCTCGAACGTAAACGGACTGAAATGCGAAACTTGCTTTCTCATTGAGATACACATGTAAATATTATGCTCGTGCTGCAGAATGCACTTGTTTCCTTATTTTTTTTTTTTATGCAACGTGGAACTTTGCCATTGGGGTGTTAAGACGTAGGGCTGCTTTCCTTGCACTTTTTTGTACGAATAAAATATCCAGGCTGTAAATATCCACCGTGAACGGTATAAATATTCATTATTATCCTGAATTATTATCCAAATTATTCGAAGTTTCATGATCGGAGTGTGCAATTATTACTGGCACTGAAAATCTACCTCCAATATTTTCGAGCTCGTTCAACCCTTCGAGGCATGATTTTGTTCCTACGGAAAACCAGAATTTTTCGTGATTATTGATTCACGAAGAGTGAATGAATAAAAATTCACTAAAAACAAATAAAACCGGAAACGAGTGGAAATCCTGTGATTGCAATGGTTGAAAAGTGCGGTGTCATAGATTGAGAAAAACTGAATCAGATTTAGATGACTAAATGGTGACGCGGAGCGTGCGTCGAAGGAGCGAATTGAAATGATTTTCGAAATTTTTTAATTACTATCACGAAACGACTTTATTTAGGGTTTTTTTTTTTTTTCAAAATTTTGTATAAAAATTCTTGGCACCAAAACTAACAGTTTTCTCCTATGAAGGAGAAATTTCTGACGCTTAGAATTAGAGATATTTAATTTCAAAATTTTTTGGTTTTAAAAATTTGTTGTTTTCTTGCAACTTTTAAACGAAACGTGACTTGGATTAACAAGCGTTCAGATGGAAAAAATAGGAAATCGAATATCTCAAATTCTAAACGTCAGAAAATTTTTCTTCATAGGAAAAAACTGTGAGTTTTGGTGGCAAGGAAATTTCTACAAAATTTTGAAAGAATCCTGAATAAAGTAGTTTTGTGATATCTAATGCACGATTAACTTTGCTGCGAAAAGTGGCATAGTTTCTGGTTTGTTTGTAGTGCGATATATGTAGTTGTTTCGATACGGACAGGTCCACAGGGTGAAATACATGGGAAAAGTGATGGGGGAAGAGTTCATACGAGGTCTGAGTTGAGCTGCAACTATACGCGGTGGAGTCGTTAAAGTTACGGTCGCGGTTACGGGCTTCTGTCAAGCGTATAAAGCATCGTGTGTGTGTGTATTTATATGCGTAACGTATATGAACGCACGAAGAGACATAAATAAATATGCTGTGTGTGTATAGATGGAGAGTACGAAATATTGTGCGAGTGTTTACGTACAACAAGAGCCAAAGACCGAGGACGAGACTCCACGAGACTCGTAAAGACGCCACCGACGCAACCACTACTATACCGCTATTAAGCGGAAGCCTAGGAGTCGATGGGGAATCCCGAAGGGAAAGACGCATAGAGGGAGAAAAAGAGACGGAGTAAGAAAGAGAGAGAGAGAGAGAGAGAGAGAAAGAGATTAGGGGAGGGGAAGGAATCCCTACCGCATGTGGTTGTCGGTTGAGTCGGTCTGTAGCAAGGTGTAGGTCGGTGTTTACGGAATCCCGCGCGTACACAACGTGCTTTTTCTTTGCCTGCCCTTCTTTGAGCCCTCTCGTGTTTCCCTGTCTCCCCCCTCAACTGATTCTCCACTGGAATCAAAAAGGATAGTATCGATGCGGAAAAAAGCACAGCAGGGAATGGTATAGCAAGAACGGCGAAAGGTCGCGGCTAGTGGAAAAGGCTGAGAGTCGTCAGACACGTTTTTTCCCTTCCGTCTCTCCGCGCTTGGCTTTCGTCATTTGTTTTTTCTTCCCCTTTTCTCCCCGTTCTCTGATATTTTGTGTTTGTTTCATTTTTCCTTTTATTCTCGTCTGACCTTTTTTTCCAACACTTTTTGTCCCACTCGCCAGCAGACAGACTGAGTCTGAGGGAGGAAAAGCGTCGGGGTAAATGGGGGAGACGCGCGCAGGGAGTTGACGTGACAGACGAGGAGAGACTCTTTCTCACATTAGGAAAACGAAGGAAACTCGTCGAGTTTTTTACTCAACACACAAAAAATACCATTCAAGCCGGGGGAGTGAACACTCGCTTCCCGCTGTGTATATACCTCGCCCGCGTTAGAACGCACCTATACCTCCGGCATAAGTTTCGCCCATTCTGCTCTTCTATTTCTACACAATTCCATGCTAATCCAACGATCCTAATGCGAGCTGCTTATTTCTCATTTTTTCTTTTAATCTGGATAATTCCAAGTTTTTTTTCCATTTTGTTATCATTGTAAAATATTTGATCCTCGCAGCCTCGGCACGTGCTCGATAAAGTAATGAAAAATTCTTCTATGAGATGACAAAAAAATTTCGTTGGATTCCAACGTTGCAAAACTTCGGCTTCATATAAATTGACAATCTGGATAAATTTTATGAAACTGAAGCATCGTTTGAAATTAATGTCCAGAATTTTTTGTAAACAAATTGGAAATTACAAATTGGATTGAACACTGTAAATGAAATTTTCTTAAAAAACGTCGATATTTCGTTGAACGCGGTAAACTAAATATTTTTCGATAATTTCAAAATTTTCGTTATTTTGGCAGTATATATATAAAGCAGTGTACATATAAAGAGTCTTTCTAAAATATTTATTGCTGCAATGAGACAATTTTTGGGATTATTTAAAAAAACGTTTAGTCGAACGTAACGAACAAAATATCCATCTTATTCAACAAAATTTGATTTTCAGTCAAGATTTTTCGGTTTTTTATCATCCGTATCGGCTAATACGAAGCGAGCATGCGTGCCTGCATCTTCCTTCTCCAATTAAGCTTTATAGTTACAAAAGTTTGCCGCTCGCTCGAGCTTTCAGCATCAATCACTCGACTAATTAAGAAACGTCACACCGGGGCGCAGAGCTCTCGCGTGGTCGAACGTGGATGGAAACGTTTCGCGTGCTCGTCCGTGAAGTAAAGAGAAGAGTGAGACGGCGGCAGGAAGAGAGAGAGAGAGAGAGAGAGAGAGAAGGAGGGAGGGGGAGAGAAAAGTGATCGAAAAGACTGGTCCGTTGTTATATACGAGGGCAGTATATACACGCAGCTATATATTGCGTGAGTAAATAGAAGATACAGTTTTGTGACAGGCACAGTTATAAAAATGAAAAAATAAAGTATCGTTTCTCAATTACTTTTAATTAGCAAATATGCTGATTATGTTAAACTTTGGGAGTTTTAACTTCAGGTGGCAGTTAGAGTACGTTCTGGAGCTTTCAGTCACAACGTATTCTAATGATTGATTGGCTCCCGCATCAACAGAGCCCTGATTTATTTTTCACATTCCGCGTTTTTTTCTCCCGATCAAACACGGTATGCTATTACACTGGAAATGAAATTTTATTAAAAATCTTCGACATTTTGTTGAATACGGTATACTAAATATTTTTGAATAATTTCAAAATTTTCGATATTTTGGCAGTATATTTGGTTTCCAACGAAATTGTTAGCGAAATTTACGAGTGGAACGACTAAAAATTGCTTCCGAAGAGACTTCATAAAATATTTCTTGCTGCTAGGACACAATTTTTGGGGTTATTAAAAAAAAACGTTTAGTCGAACGAATCGAACAAAATATCGATCGTTTTCAACCAAATTTTGTTTTGAGTGCATAAGGGAGTACGCAATTTTAATTGGTGGATGGAACATTGATTGTTCATCGTTCCGAGATTCGGTATCGATGGAACGATTGTACTTTTTCATTATATTTATTAATAATTAAAAAAAAAAAGAGTGCTGGACTATCGGTAATTGTGAAAGGACGCGTGGGGATTCACGCGGGGAACAGCAAAATGTTCGATAATAACAGCGATCGCGCAGGAGGTACCAATATTTTATCGTACATCTATTAATCACCCGTGAATTCCGGACGCTCAACGTTCCTGCATCCAGAAGTCGTGTCGACCAAATCACTTTGTTCAAAATATCAATTGAAACGCGCGTGTGGTCGACTAACGAAGCGTTAATAAGCGGCAATAAAACGATATGAAAAAAATAAAGAAAAAAAAAACGATGAAACGTTAATAATTGGTGAAAATCTCTCACGTGATGCAAAAAGCAAAAGAATCGCGTTTGGATGTGAAAACACACGTCCGTTCCAACCGAACGATGATCCCCTTCCTTCGCGCTTCAATTAATAATCATGCGTGTTTTGTTTTTTCGCGTTAACGATTTCCTACAAATTCATTAATTTCGATACTGTTTCCATGTTCACTCGTGCGAAACGTTATATGTTTCCAAATCTTTCATACTCAATCTCTACTTTTATACTATAGCACATATTCTCATATTTTGCCGCATGCTATTTCCGGCCGTGACATCGTCCTTATGGAGATGAAAAGATTTGCCCATAGACCCCTTTTTTTCCCAATATTTCGATAAATATTTAATTTTTTTCAAAATGATGGAATTAGAAAAGAAAAAAAACTAAAAAAAAGAATGAGATCAAGTTTTAAAGTTTCGTGGATTTCGAACGGCACCCAGACACACTCTGGTCCATCAGATTGAGGGTAAATACTAAAGTTGCACCTTTTTCAATTATGGATGTATTTTTCAAAATGACATAAAATTCTATTAAACAACTTTTTAGAATGAATAATCACTCGATGCTATCGGCCAGAATTTGACGTTTCGATTTCACTACAAATAAACTTGAATCAACAGACTCGTTCTAAAGTTACAGAGCAATAAACTTGGCTGGTCTGTCGGACCGAGTGTGTCGAAGTCAGGCACTAAAAATTACGATGTCTAACTGAAGCTAATTACCAACGACAAGGACGCCAACTAATTCAATTGAATATCTTCGCGATGGTCAGTTGAATAAATGAATAAATGAAAATAAATTCTTTCTTATTTTTTAATCTTATCGAAAAGTGTATCGTGCGATTTCTTTGCCCAATGCTTTCGTAACGAAAATCACGAGGAACTGTAATAATGTGATTAATATCACTTGGAACGTGGCGACTTTTTTTTTACGAGCTACACAGATGTTTGGCTCTCATATATATATATACGTACACACTCGCGCTATCTTCGGATACAAATACGAACGTAGACTATCTGCAACTATAAAATAAGCGCTGCAGATAAACTTCTGCGAGTGCAATATATAAATATATAAATAAGTGGGAATTAATGTGCGTAGACTCGAGTGAGAGAGAGAAAGAGAGAGAGAGAGAAAATGAGAGCTAAGTGTATTTTCCTCTCTCCGCCTCTTGCCTCTGCGGCGACCTTCGCCAAACGTCAAACGTCTGTATCGTGGCGCACACAGTAGACAGGGCCGTATCGCTCAGACGCAGCGTTTGCGAATGAGCCGACTGCTTGGTGTCCCTCCCACGCAATTACGACTAATCCTTTTCTCTCTCACTCCCTCTTTCCCTGTGAATTTTCCTTGAATTGCTTTTTTTTCAACCATTCTTGTTTATTTATTTTCTAATTTCGTGGAAATCTAGTCGTGACCAATTTTCTTCACCATTTGCCCTGCTCGAGCTCGCCGGGCACGATAAAACCAATCAATCGATCTCTCTCTCTCTCTCTCGCTATTGCCCTCCCTTTCTCACTTCCGTTTATCTGGCTTATCCAACTCATTGGTATCGTTTCAAATTGACATTCAATCACATTCACGCGATTTAATGGAGACGTTTGCTAATTGAGAACTTTGTGTGGGTTTGTTTCATGTGTAAATTATTTTCTTTGGAGAAATTTGTTTTCAGGGTTAACGTGGGCACACCGCCGTTCTTTCAGCCTGACATTCCAAAAGTTCTGAAAAAATTCCGGCTACTGTTTGAAATGTTCGGCTTGGAATTTCAATTATAAAATTTTAGAAAAATCCATTTTTTCATTCATTTTTGATGCAATGAATGGACCAATCCCAAATCCCCGAATGACCCAGATAAAAGGTCCGATCTTCCTTTCGGTCTGGAAAAACGTGAAATTGAGAGAATTTTAATTGATAAAATTCTTTTTCGACTTCACAACGTTTCTTCAGCGCACAAATTTTCTTAAAATTGATGATTCAGTGGGAAAAGGTTCGAGATCGATTATTTTTACGGTAAACAAGTGTCTGCCGATCCTTAAGGTAAAAATTCGAAATCGAGTGTTCGAAATCTTAAATTTTGAATTTCAATTGTAAAATTATGGAAAAATACATTTTTTCATCCATTTTTGATGCAATTATAATGAACACGAATGACCCAGGTTTACAGACAAAGTGTTAATGATAAAAGGTCCGATCTTTCTTTCGGCGTCTGGAAAAATGTGAAATTAAGAAAATTTCAATTGATAATATTCTTTTTCGATTTCACAACGTTTCTCCAGCGCACAAATTTTCTCAAAATTGATGATTCAGTGGGAAAAGGTTTGAGATCGATTAAGATAAAAATTTATCGGAATCGAGCAGCGTAAGAATTTTCCGTTCCTGTAATTTCGAATGTGTGAGCTAAATTTTTATATCTTTCTCGTAGTTTCGTGATTAATTTCGATAAATAGTGGAGCGAATCTGCGATTAGGGTCGCTAAACTTTGTAAACATACGACTGTGATTTACGCATGTATTTACAAGATAAACTTGAACTTATTCCGGTGTGAATTTGTTTTTTTTCGCGTTTGACACGCAAGTTGATTTTTTGTTTTGTTTTTTCGCTCACCAAACCTCGTCCTCTCTCCTCTATCTGCTCGTCGTTTGCCTGTTTGGCGCATGTGGCATAGCGGGGAATCTCTCGCCACACGGAGAAAAGGGAAGATCGCGACGAAGCGCGCTTATGCGAGAACGATTTTGCCGCCGGGCTACCACTTGACGCTTTTCGAGAGCGCGACCACCTCATCTCTTGATCTTTCTCTTGTGTGTTTCTTTCCCTCTCTCATTCTCGCGTCTCTCTCTCTCCCTCTCTCTCTCTCTCTCTCTCTCGCGTTGGCTTTTTCATTTTTCTTTCCCGCTCTCTTCTTTGCCAATGCGTCATTTTCCTCCTTCCCTCTTTCTCACTCTCTTTTGAAAGCTTGACGCGCACGTGAGATATTTTCGGATCTGCCGCCGGGCTCCTACGAATCACGCACTCGTGCCGCGTCATTAGAAACACTTTTTTTCCGTCTTGTTTTCATCAACTCTTTTTCCGAACATTTTTATTATTTGACACGGCGCTCTCTCATCCGTCAAAATTCCGGCGACCCGGCGAACCAGTAAATTCTCATTTTTTTCCTTCATATTTGTTTTTCAGCGATTATACGTTAATAATTGCGAATGGCAGTCATCGAATTTAACACGATTTTTCTTTTTTACTTCCTGTTGTCTTTTTCTTGCTTCACACGATTCTGTGACGTGATTTTTAAATAGCTCGTTGGCTCGAAACGTATGACGGACCTTTCGTAACGTTGTCTGTTTTCTCTTCAAACGTTGAAAATCTTTTATTTTTTCTGCTTCTTCCCATTGACGTTCGTCGACGTAGGCACAAAATCGGCTCGTTCGATGACGAAATTTCTCGATTCTATTGAATTTTTCTAATTATTCTCATTGGTGACGATAATTCAACGTCGCGCGAGGAATTTGTATTTATCGGAAAAAAAAAAATGGTTTCTCGTTTAAATCGATGGAAAAATATTTGTCAACACTTTCTCCATCGCTCGTCGTGTTTTTCGTCCAAGGCGATGAAGAAATTCATGCAATAACTTAGAAATCCTGGCGAGTTAAGAAACAACGCACTTTGAGACTCGTCACGTGGTTTTGCGTGTATTCGTGTGTATAGAAACGACGAGTACGCCAAGAAAATGGAAGCAGATTCGACAAATTTATTGCGCATAGACGAAATGCCACGAGCGAGAAATTTATCAAAATTTTTTTTCATTTTTATATTACGTGTTACGAAAAACGAGCGTTTGAAATATTCGTCGCGAGATATTTTCACGATATGTTTTCCCGGCAAATTATCACGCCAGGTTAATTAATATAAATATGTACATTTCGGCCGAGAGCTTTTCCAACTTCCGGCTCTTCGGGGCACACGCGCTCTCCCGCGAATACCACGCGAGTGCCAGCAGATCAAGAGCGAGGAGGGAGAAAACATGAAATGTGCGAAGAGAACGAGAGGGGGCGGAGGAAAGGAAATCCGCGTATGCATTCTCGCGTGTGAAAAATCGGAAAAGCGCGCGCGCAGTTTTGAGCTCGTGCGTTGGCGTGTGATTTTTGGCTCGTGCTTTCCTTGAGACCGCGACCCGTTTTCATATCGAAAATATCCCAAATATTCCAATCGCGAACCATCGAAAATTCTTAAACGACTTTTTATTGCCCGATCAAAATTGGCGTGTCAATTGTTTTTTTCAACAGTTTCGATATTGAATTTTTTACGCTCATTTTTACGAGATTTTTCTTGGTCCGTCTGTCCTTAAGAAAAACTTGAAAAAAATAAAAATAAAAAATTCCATTGGTAATTGCATCGACGTGCAAAAATTCGCGTTCGTGGAACTGAGAAAATTTAAAAAGAAATATTTTTTTTCCATTCAAAATGCTCAAGCATTGCTTTCCGATAATTATTCGATTTGCGCTCGTAACGAGAATTTCTTCGAGAATCTTTCGCAGGTATAAAAAAATTCGGAGTTATTATGGTGGAAATTATATTTCGATTTTTAACGCGAGAGTGTCGAAAGAAGTTAACGCGAAGGATCGAGAAAAATAATTTTATTAAACACGAAGCAAAGGTCGCAGAAAAGAATAGCAAAATATTTTTGAAAGAACGACTTGACGAGAGACCAAAGAATCGCGTTGAATTTTCATTCGGAAAAATTACCAATCGTGTGTTTTTTTCCGCCGAACGAAATGATGGAAAAGATAAAGAAAAATTGTGGAAATTGAAGAAACAGGGAAGAAGATGCGTGCACGAAACCGACGTCAAAGCACTCGACACACACGCGCTCGTCAGAGGAACAAGGAAAAAGGAAAAAACGTCGTAGACGTTGCTCTCGTCTGTGCTCTCCACGCTGAGACGGTTTTCACGTGTCTCGATGCGTGACGCGCGATATATTGGCGCGTGTACACACTCGAGCTGTCAAAAAGCCACCAACGCGATTCTGTTCGCTCGGAAGCTCGCTAAGAAAACTCAAAAGTGCCAAAATAGAATCTAGAGAATAATAATCTTTTTTCCTTATAATTCGCAAACAAATGATAATTAAAAAATTTCGTTGAATTGGTCGTCGTTGAAAATTCGTCGAATGATAATTTCCATTAATCTCGTATTTCGATTATTTTTATTAACCATGCACAATCGTTGCACATCGATGGCTCTTTTGGTTTAGTCGTCACGCACGGTACGATGCCAGATTTCTTCATATTTTTCCTCAATCATAATCGGAGCATCGTGAGAGTCAGAATGAGACGTCACGTTGAAAAAATGAATAAAACGATAAATAAATAACAACGAATATTTAAGATCGATCGTTTAATCAACTTTTGCACACTGGTCGTTTAAGGCGATGCTTATTTTGGCTCATTAGCTGCTGCTCTTTAAATCACTTTTCGTATTTCAATTTCCTCGTCTTTTTATTCTCGGAGTAAATGGACGTAACGAGGGCTCGTTGATTGTCGACGAACTTGAAAAACGAAGCTTCGAAAAAACGTGGAATTACATTTTTTTTTTTTTTNGACGAACTTGAAAAACGGAGCTCCGAAAAAACGTGGAATTACATTTTTTTTTTTTTTCATTTTTAACCCGAAAAATCTGAAATTTGTAATTTTAGTTTTCGAGTTTTAGAGACGCGAATAAAATGATTTTTAACCGCGCACTCTTTCTTGATATTTAGCGGGGAAAATGTTTTAGCCGCGTACAAGGAGATGGCCACGTTTTAAAATTAGACACCCGCATATCAATATTTACCTTGCTACATGTAAAATGAATAGAGAGAGCCTGCCTGAATCGAACGAAGGAAGGCTCAACCGGCCCACTGTGACGTCGCCGGCCTACTGTCAGCTCAGCGCTCGCTCGGCCCCGCGGTCAACTAACCTACCGTATATACGCCGCGATATTACGAACGCACCATTGATCTGTGTACACTTTTCGCTCTTTCAATTAGCCGTGAAAATTCCATTTAAAAAATATGATAAATAAAGAACCGAATAAAAATGATTTTTCATTGGGTAAAAATTTGATTTTTTCCATATTTTTTATAATTTTAAAGTGGCGCCACAGTCGATCGTTTGACTAGCGCAGTAGTCAGGTGTGAAACGCTCACGCACACACGTTTTCTCTACTCCTCTCTCTCCCTCGTTCTCTCGCTCTGTCTCCGTTCCTCTCACCCCCACTCGCCACCATTTACGTTTCGTTTCCCCTCTTGCGCTTTCACTCCCCCTCAGTTGCGTCGGTGTTGCTGCTGCGGATCGCGCGGATCTCTCTCCGCGCTCAACAAAGGGTGGGAGTGGAACACCAGCGAGATATCGAAGCAGCTCGTTTATGTGGCAAGAGGAGGGGATAAAGGAAGAAGGAAGAGAGCAGCGGCCGAGGAGAACGAGGAACAAGTAGCGACTGCTCTCGATACACTTTGTTCCTTTTTTTTAAATTTTTTTTATTTTTTGTTTTTTTTTTGATCGACGAAACAGAGAGAAAAAAAACGGCCAAAGTGAATAAAAGTCCTTGCAGGGGCCTCTACAATGTACGTCGATGATGAACGCCTCGGATATATTCTTTTCATTTCTTTTTTTCTCCTCCGCCTCACGACGATCAAGCGAAACTTTTTTCCGCGGATTCGCGGGCATCGGTTTATAAACGCGCGCCTCATTGTGCGTTGACAGAAGGAAACGCGCAACTCGCGGCGGCTCGCTCCAAAGTCAAACATTCAAAAATTAAAAATCTCGCGCCCCTCCAAACTGTCGCCAACCCTTATTCCAGGCAAAAAAAAACACTAAAAATTGGCCAAATTTTCTGAATAGAAAAAATTACATAAACAAATAAATTCACTTGCGGATACTAAACGAGAATAATCGTCGACCACAATTTTTCGTTGCCTATACGCTGATAAACAGCGAAGCCCTAGACACCGTCGCAGACGCAGGTAGCCGCATCGTTATCGTCAGAGCCCTACAATTCCCAGCAAAAAATTGCGTCCGCATTAGCCAAGTCTTTGAAAATCAAGAACAAATAAAAAAATAACCATCACCGACGTCACGTCGGGGGCGTTTTTTTCTAAATTCCGAACAACGAACAATAAAGCTCAAAAAAAATGAAAATCGCCTAAGAACAAAGTGTAATTATTGAAAAAAAATCTTTCCATGCCAAAAAAAAATAATATCTATAGAACAAAATAAAAATCGCATATTCCCGAGGTTGTGCGTGTCGCACGCGCGCTAGTCAGTAGCTATGCGATGACTCAAGCTCTGGCATTAACTCTCGCGCGTATACACACCTACATAGCTATACATACGAGCAAATAAATATACGTATGTACGAATCGACGACAAGCAACGAAAGAGGCTTGAGAGCGAATAATAAAATGCAAAAAGTATCAGGAGTTAGGCCCTTTTTGATATTTGCCCGTTTTTCACTAGTATAGATATGCACCTTTATATTTTTGCGAGGTCTTCGCGACGTTGGAGAGCTGTAGAAAAAAGTCTAGACCCCTAGACGTGTTCGACCAGGTGGTGCGCGGAAGGCCACCACACCGACGTTCCTTCTTATCCCCGTCGCCTCGCCATGTACCCCCCAATATATCAGCTTCCTTCTCTCTCCCTCCTTTGTCCTCCTTCTCCCTCTCTCGCTCTTCGCGAATATAGAATTATAGTATTGGCAGTCACATTTACGTTTATATATAGTTTATAAGTGTATAGCCGAGTATATGCACGTGCCAGCATAGCTCGACTCCGCGAGATATACCTGCGTCTACGTAAGACCTTCCGGGCCAAATGAATTGAACGTTTATTTCGTTGCTTTTCCTCTCAAAATTAAAAAACAAAAAAAAAACAATCTTCTGCATTTTTCTCACTCGTGTGTTTTTTTTTCTACTATCCGAAATGAAAAAGGCTGAATTTTTTTTTTAAGTAATTACACATTTTGATGCTTTTGTTCAAATTACGATTTTGGGGAATTTCGTTCCTCGGAGGAATTTGCTCGAATAAGTTCTGCAAACGATTGGATAAGATTTGGACTTTTCGTGGACTGAAGCCAGAAATTTGTTGAAAAAGTGGGAAATATTGTTCGATAGGGACGTTTGACTAAACGTTTTTTTGAATAATCCCAAAAATTGTGTCATCGCAGCAAAAAATATTTTAGAAAGTCTCTTCGGACGTTACTGACGTTAGAAAATATAAGAACAAGTACTTTGTTTTAAAAAGTTGCGCAATCGTAAGCACCGATCTGGTCGATTCATTAAACTGGCTATGGATATAATTTTGCGAGAGAAATAAAGTTTGTAAAAATCGTGAGTTGAGTTTTTGTAAACTCAACGTTTTGGCACGAGAAGGCCCATACGCATGAATATATAGAAGATCTCTCTCGTTATTGTCCCGCCGGTTGTATATCTGTATGATAGATTCTTAGGTAACGTAAATCGCGCACCGGAGCAAAGGCTCTTGTGTCTCTCGCGCCACATCCGCGAATCGTCTCGCGTGCGTCTCTCTTTTTCTATTTTATTCCCTCTGTGTTCTCCTTCTTCGCCCTCCCTCTCTCTTTCCCTCGTTCTCGCTCTCGCTCTCTGTTTCTTTTCGCCAACTTGAAGTACGTCCGTACGTACGTCGATTGGGAAATCCCCGGCATCGCGGTGCGTACACGTGCTAAACGCATAGACTCCTTATAAATATAAATTCATCTATATAGACAGATTCATATATACAACGTAGTAGTTACGTCCGTATGTATAGAGACACAAGCGTTTTCTGCAACACATATATATGTATATATATGGAGATATAGTCGATCTACACGTGCTAATAATCGTTCCACAAATATCCTTTCCTATCAGCTCGTGAATGCGCGAGCACATATATGTATAATCACGCATGACTATACTGCATCGCGTTTTACGTATTAAAACGCGAGGATCTTTGACAATTTTTTATAGTCCGATCATTATACACTCGGAGAAATATGAATAAATATATAAATATGTTGTTATTATATTTCCGGTTTTATCGATCGCAGCTGATGATTGAAAAATATTAATTTCCGCCTTTTTCGTCTCGATTAAAATATCAAGTTCGCTGGAAACAAAATTTTGTTGAAAAACATGGATATTTTGTTCGATACGTTCAACTAAACGTTTTTTTTGTGAAAAATCCCAAAAATTGTGTCAATGCAGCAAGAAATATTTTAGAAAGTCTCTTCGGAAGCTAATTTTTGTCGTTCCACTCGTAAATTTCGCTGACAACTTCGTTAGAAACCAAATTAACTGCCAAAATAACGGACATTTCGAAATTATCAAAAAACATTTAGTTTATCGTATTCAATAAAAAATCGACGATTTTTAACAAAATTTCATTCCCATAGTGTTTACGTGTGCGAAACGAGGTTGTGGTTGATTCGACTTTCGTCTTGTAATTAGTGCAAAGAGTCCGCGGCGGGGTAAGTTCATCCGAGCAAGTTTCAAGGGCGAGGAAATATCGAGAAAATAAAAAAAACGAAGGCGTTTGTCGTGTGTAGCACGCCAATAATCGAATCGCGTGTCGTATCGCACTTGCACTATCGAAATCGCGTCGCCGCTGCTGCAACGTGTGTCGACCGTGCGCGCGTTCTTAGATAACGCATCGCTTCGTATATTACTTACGTGTGTATGTGCATACTTTTTCATATATACGCAGATACGCTGCAGATACGATGGATGCGAATGACATATATTTTTTTTTTATGAACGTAGATTAATGCGCCACTAAAAAAATGAACAAGAATAAAAAGAACAGAAAAAAAACAAACTGCGAGTCCGCCGCGTGTGCGGAGCACACCCATTGCGTGGGAAACACGCAGCGTCGCAACTGCACATTATTTCTAATGCACCGTACATGCCCCGGGCATGCTTTTGCATCGTATCTGCTAAATTACCAAGTACCGGAAATCGACGGATTAATGAAAAAAAAAAAAAAAGAAAAAAAAGAACAAGAGCTCTTACGATGTCATGATTCTTGGCCTTACAAAGTAGCAAGCAATTCCTTCGAAATTATACCCCGTTCGATTAATTGACGAACAATTTTTTTCTCCCATTTTTCATGCGCAAACCGCTTCGTGAATCGTGATCGTGAAAATGAACGTTTTTGTCTTTGGCCTGCGAAGACCGGAAACGCAGCGAGTGGCTTACGTGTCGGAAGAAAAATGTTTGAGCCCTCCCGCCGATCCTTACCGGGACGCTCGACCTTCGAGGCGACGCGGTGTTTCGAATTTTCATTGGAGAAAAATCCCATTCGATGATTACCTTTTTGTCTCTCCCAGGATAGGGCCTTACAGGGAATTTCCTCGAGAATTTCAAGGTCGTTCTGCAGCATCGATAACAATTCGGAGCTATTTTTTGATAAAAATAAATATTTCGTAGTTATTATTACGCGATTCGTGAATTTTCTGAAAATGTCTTGGCCCTCGAACGAAAGCTGACACGAAATAATCGAATGCGCACGCGTTTTGCAAGGCGTTGACATGCACGAGTCGGCATGTGCGCGCGTTTGTGCGATGTATCGAACAAAATATCCATTTTTTTCAACAAAATTTTGTTTTCCATGGAGGTCACGATTCACTGCTGAGATGAAAGACACTGGCGTGTATACGTTGATGTTGAGATTCTTCGGCTAATACCTGGCGAAGCCGAAGCTCTGTGATCCATAAAAAAAACTTGGAATTATGTTTTCTTCTGAAAACATAAAAATTAACTGTATTGTTGGACAGTTGACAAAATAGTTATAGACTATTCGAAGGAGAAACGTCGAATGGCCTTTATAATGGTCGCAATAACAATATTACTGTATAATACGACGAGTAGTCCGTTGGCTGCGTACACACCAAGCACAATCGCTGAAATTATTATATCCGCACACACGTAGTAAGTGTATTCGTCTAATCCGGGCGCCGTAACAATTCAATTTAATTTCCTCTATTTTAAAGCATTTTGTACCGGCGGCGGCGGCGGTAGAAACGAACGGAGCCAGAATCAGCGTGGAAGAAGTGGAGTCAGCTGGTTGCCGCGATGTTGCGTTGCTCTCCCTGTTCTCAAACGCAATCACATACATATATACACGTGGTATATATCGCGTACACAAGAGATAGAACAGTCCGAGTGCCGCTGTGGCCTTTGAAATTGCGTTTACGTGCGTTATTAGGTAACCCCAAGGTATTATAGTGCTGTACGCAGAAAGAAAGATACGACGGACAAGGAGAGGGAGAGAGAGAGAGAAGCAATGCTGTGTGTCAGTGAATATTGCACTGAAAACAAAACTTTGTTGAAAAAGATGAATATTTTGTTCGATACGTTCGACTAAACGTTTTTTTCAATAATCATAAAAATTGTGTCAATGCAGCAAGAAATATTTTAGAAAGTCGCTCTTCGGACGCAAATTTCAGGCGTTCCACTCGTAAATTTCGCTGCCAATTCCGTTAGAAACAAAATCTACTGCCAAAATAACGAAAATTTTGAAATTATCAAAAAATTATTGGTTGGGTAAAAAATAATATTGTTCTGGTTAAATTAACATTTCTGAATAACATTAATTGCGTTATTGTTAATCTTATAAAATTAGACTATAAGGAAAGAAGTTTTGCGATAGCACAACCTTAAATACATTATTCGTAAATAAGATTATTTCGTATTAACTTTTTCGAAGCCGCCAGCACACGTTCCAATACTTTGATAAGCGCATATCATTAATTATTTATGGAACATGCCCAATGTTTGCGATTTATTGTTTAATATTTTCACGGAGTTCAGTTTTTTTTCCCAGATTTAAAACCAAGTTTCACTGCGGCTTGAAAGTTTGCTATAGGAAACCTGTCATCGTTCCAATTACAGAGATTTATCGAACGCCCTGTCAATCGTTCCATCTTCACGACTATACGCAGAGATATGAATAATTAAAAAAAAAAAATGTTTTCAATTTTTTTTCATTTTTTCAAATTATAAAATGAATTTTCAATAAAAATTGTTTTCATGCGAAATGAAATTCATTGTTTGGGTGAAGTCACGAAATTACAAACACGACTGAAGGTTTTTCGTTGTTATTGTAATTATTGTTACTAAAGAATTTTTATTATTATTATTTTGTTTTCGAAATAAATGATTGTAATTTTTTATTTTTTTTTTAGCTTATTCAGCCCCTTACTTGACAAGCTCTCCAGCTGCCCTGGAGATTAAGACTTGCAATTTTGTTTTCACACGCTTGTCGTGAACATTTCATAACCTTCGTAGTCTTCAGATTATTGAGTCTTGCAGCTGCTTTGTTTTGTTTTTGAAAAATTTGCTACACTTTTATCTCGATAAGTCAATCTCGTTGGAGACTTCTTGGAGACAATATTTAATTATGGACTTATTCGGTGGTTAAAGTTCGGGGGTCAACTGCGAGGTAAAATCAGGCTTAATCGCTCGCAACGATGAACTCTGACGTAATAGGGACGATTTTGGGTCGCGAGGGCAACTGCCATGCGCGAATTTTTTTTTTCTTATATACGAGACAATCGAGAGACGCGACCGTCTTCGTTTTCTCAACTCTCTCTCTCTCTCTCCTTCTCTCCGCATGTTCATACCGCGTGCTTCCACAATTTTTCCTCCTTTCCCTCTCGCGGACTCGTCGCAATATTCCATTGATCTCGTATCTCGCTCTCTAAGCCCGCGCGATACAATTTATCGTTGAATGATATCGGCCGCTTAACGGTGCACTCACGTTCCTGCCTCGTCGTTCCTTCTTCTCTTATTTTCTCAGCATCGTTATGGCAAGACGTACAGGTGAGCAGCGAATCTGAACCATGGAGTATCATTTTAGTGTATGGTCCCTTTCACGAACCTCCGTGGCTATCGACTCACTGAAAAACACGAGCAATGACTCATTGACGATATTCAATGATTCGAGAGAAAGTTCCCCACACTGGAAATGAAATTTTCTTAAAAATCGTCGATATTTTGTTGAACACGTTAAAATAAATATTTTCTTATAATGTCAAAATTTTCGTTATTTTGTCAGTAAATTTGGTTTGTAACGAAATTGTCAGCGAAATTTACGAGTGGAACGACTAAAATTTGCTTCCGAAGAGACTTTATAAAATATTTCTTGCTGCAATGACACAATTTTTGGGATTATTTAAAAAAACGTTTAGTCGAACGTATCGAACAAAATATCCAACTTTTCCGACAAAATGTTTTTTGTCAAAATTCGATATTAAAATTAAATTCGAAAACAGAAGCCAAAAAATCGAACCGTCGATAATCAAAGCCGAAAAACGTATGCGATGAGCCAATGACTAGAATTTTAATTGTTGCAAAGATCGAAATGTTTGGAGCATCGTATAATAAACGCGAATCGTGTTAAATATGGTGAGTTTGGTCCAAGGGCTGTTTACCCGGTCGCGATGAGTACCGCGACCTCTTTCAGACACTAGGGCACGGTAGCAAACACTTATAACCTTTTATTTTTTCCTGTTCCCTTCAGCCTGTGATATCGTAGTGTGATCTCTCTTCGTTAAGTTTGCGAGAGTGCTAATTAGGATGCGCAACTCGGTAGAACTTTAACACCGCGCGCGATTCGTTCTCGCAGTTGTCGCATTCCTTCGCTTTTCGTTGACCATATACGTTCGCCTCTTGCTCGCACTCAATTCACAATATTTATACATATCGGCTATTCCGTGTTCACATGCATACAATTATTTCTAATTTACCGAGTATTTAAGTTTTTTTATTTTTTATTTTTTTTCCAACGGAGCTCAAAGACGGCCAAGTAATTCATTAAAATACTTGCAAATCCGTGCTTCTTTTACGGATTCCATCCCAGCACAGTGGTGAGAGAGATTGTATGTTCTATCTAAGGAACTCCTTTTTAGCTGCGCGTTAGCCTTAATCAGTGCGTAATTGAACTTTAATTAACATGATGAAATTGATGTTTCTAATCGATTCGCAATCGGTCTTTTGTGGAAATTCGTGACTGGCGATAGAATCGTTGAAATTTCGATATCTACGAAATTCGCGCCGTAGAATTTCTTTGAATGGGTTCGACTGCTCGAACGAAATGTTTAAATGTCAATAAATTTTTCAGGTTCTCTTGGTTTTTTGAATTTTTTTTTTTTTGGCGTTTTGAAAGAATGAATATTATGATATCAATGGATTTGTTTAGTGGTCCTTGGTGCACGGAATGCTCTTTATACACTTACCTATGTACCTGTCGCGGAGTAAGCGCTAACGCGTGAATATACGCGCTTGTATTCGCGTTTATGGAGAGAAAAGCCTCTTTCGGTATTACTCAGCGCAGCGTTCGGCGCCGAACGAGACACCTCTCGGTTGCTCTCTCTGTTTCTCTCGCGTATACGCCATTTCTGCATTTCTCTAGCGACCACTCGTTTGTGCGTACAATTTTTCTGTTATAACGGTTTTCGATCTAACGGCGCATTATAACGAGCTCGTTCCTATCGGACTCATCGATCTGTCTGATAAATTCTAGCATTTTCCACTTTGTACGCGCATATCCATTCGCTTTAGTTTCCATAATTGGTATCGGGATGCGGAAACAATCGAGAGAGTATGAATTACCGACGCACATATAGAAATCGTCGTGTGTCTTATCTGCTAACGTCTCAAAACTTTGCGTCATTGGAGGCTGAGAATTAGGAGAAAAAAATAATCCGAAAAGAAAAAAGAGAAAAGGAGAAAAATCTGTCTGATCAATTGCAGCATTTGGTATCTGGATGCGGAAACAATCGGGAGCGTGTGAATTACAGCGACACATATAAATCGTCGTGTGTCTTGTAGTCTGAAAACGCTGCGTCATTGGAGGCCGAGAATAAGCAGAAAAAAATGATACTTTAGAGTTACGAATCTGGAAGGTTTTCACTCGATTTTTCTTCGGTATTCATCGGTCTACATTCACCTATGCGGACGAAGCTCAACAATAGAGTTTGTTTTTTTGTCGACAAAGAAAAATGCGTGCTCGTGCAGTTCGGAAAAGGTCGGAAAGAAAAAGATGAGGCTACGTCGAGGGGATGGATTCGAAAGAGGAGAATAGAGGAAAGCACAGCAGCAGAGCGCGTCAGCGTGGTGTATAATCCGGAACACGAAGAGAAAGACGGTCGAGGGTATACACGAGAAGGAAGACGAAGGGGTAGTGGTTGGACGGGTGGTTTTCAGCGGTGAGGAGGGTGCAGAGCGAGAGGGGATTTGAGACGCGCGTGCGAAAGTGTGCAGCGTGGAGAATTCGCGAGGTTGGGCGACGGAGGGCTACCGCGGATCAATCGTAGCCCTCTGTGTGTTCCTATCGTCCGCCCGCACGCCCCCCGTCCCCTCTCAACCCTCTGCTGTTGCTTTGTCCTTCTTGCAGCGCCGGACGACCTATCTCGCCGTCTCTTCATCTCTCGCCGCGTCTCTTTGTCCTCTTACCTCCCAGCAGCGCACCACACCCCGCACTTCTTGACGTCGTCGTCGCGTCTCTTCGTGTGCAACGTCATTCTCTTTCCCAACGTTCCAACAGTCCTGGGTAGTTTGCAAACCCCGAGCACTCAAAGACTCTCGGCTTCGACCACATTCGCGACCTGCACTTCTACCCTCGCTGAATGCTCTCTTTTCCTTCCGCTCTCTCTCTCTCTCTCGCTCTCTCGCTCTCATCGACTGGCCGGTAATCGTGGACGCGTACACGCAGACTCAAAGTCCGGATTGACAGAGAAATCGTTCGGAATCTTTGCAACTTCAAAGGAACTTCAAAAATGATACCGCGTGTGTTTAATCTGTCAAAATTGTTGCTCAAAAGTTGTCACGGTAAAAGGACGATGGTTTCTCAAGGAAATCCTTTAAACCCTCCATGTACTCTGCTTTGTTTTGCTTTTTTCTTTCAAGGGTGAATATACAGTCTACGATTTTTTTTTCGCTGCGTTTCATCATTACTGACCTCACTTTTTTCGCTGACCTTGCAAGTTTCTTTTCGTAACTCGCTGATGCATTATACCTCGCACACAAGGGCCTCTAGGTGTATGTACCACGTTTATGTATACGTCGCAAAGCCACCCTCTCTTGTCATTGTCGTCGAGACACGCGAGCTCTTACGTTTCTCCAAATAGGGAGAGCAAGAGAGAGTCAGACTTTCATCTGCTCTCTCGCGCTCTCTGTGCTCTTCGACCCCTTGCTCGAATTCTCTCGGACTCCCTCTACTTTTTCAACCCCATCGAACCACTTTTGCATACTCGACGTTTTTATTAAAAGCTCGTACACTAGGTTAGGAATACATTGTCCCGAAAAACCTGCTCCATCATCTTTATAGCTTTCGCCAAGTGTATAAAAAGCTCAACACTCGATGAGTGTCATTTGACCAAAGTCCCGAGACTTTGAGCAGCAAGAATGTTGCTGGAGAACGAATCCTGCACTTTGAAGTCATGGAACAAAAATGGCTAATCTTTTGAATAATCGAGAACAGCTGACGATTATTCGAAACTGCTCTACCTTGCGGTGAATCGCACCAGAGCCGAGAAAGCAAAAGTTAGAAAAGAATTGACCGTTCTTCATTTTCTTGCTTTGTCCCCGTTTTTTTTCTTTTTTTTTCATTGCTCCCTTTTTTTGGCTTGATCTTAGTTTTTTTTTGTGTTCTCATTCTTTCATATATATTTTGCCTCACAACAGCAGAAGCAGTAACGGCGAGGAACCCCCATGGTGAGTACAGCGTCAGGCTGGGTTAGTTTATGGGAACCAGAGTCTACGTAGACATCTCACGATCTAACCTCACCCGACCTCCTCCTCCTACCCTTTACTCTCCTAGCTATGCTCTAGCCAGCCTAGCCTAGAGCTGTCTTACTCTCTTCCTCCCAATATGTCTATAGACATACACGTACCAACGCACACACACACACACACACATACACACAGCAACGAATCCGTGTATATTCGAGGGTATGTGTGTTCGTGCTAGAGAGCGAAGTGCAGCACTCGCACGGTTGCACGGACGTCTGCCTGGTATTGATCCTCGGCTCAGCTACTGGCTACCTTCACCCACTAATAATTCTTGTCAGCCTCCAAAAGACTCGGTGGTGGCCGAGTCGACCTCACCCTCTCCGGCCTCCTCTCTTTCTTCATACCCCTCTACGTCTCAGTACTGTCCTCTGATTCGTCTCAATTCCTGCACATATCCGGACACCGTATCAACTCACTCTATTCTAAATCAAAAACGTGTCTTTTCCATTTTTCACGTTCCCAATTGGTTCCGCAATTAATTCTTCATTTTCTCCCTCGTTCAGATCGAAGGAGTATACACGGAGAGAAAATTATATTAAAAATTACTTTGCCACCATAGTTCCCTGGTACCATATATCGTCCACCTGCACTGGGAATATGAAATTTGGTTAAAAATCGAATCGAAATTTTGTTGAATACGGTAAACTAAATATTTTTTTGATAATTTCAAAATTTTCGTTATTTTGGCAGTACATTTGGTTTCTAACGGAATTGTCAGCGAAATTTACGAGTGGAACGACTAAAATTTGCTTGCGAAGAAACGTTCTAAAATATTTCATGCTAAAAGACACTATTTTTGGGATTATCCAAAAAACCGTTTGGTCGAACGTTTCTAACAAAATATCCATCTTTTTCAACAAAATATTATTTTCAGTGTGAGAAATTTTTAAAAAATGTCAAATTTCTGCAATTCCTGCAATAATTGTTTATACGATTTTCTCTCCGAGTAATTTATCGTTATTTTTATCATCCCCTGAACGGAGGGATGATATCTACGCGAAAAAAACGTGTTAGTTGTTAAAAATTGAAATATCGCGAGATACCGTAAGATTCCATCGAGGATATTCTCAATTTCGTTTTTTTTAATCATCTTGTTCGGTTTTTCAGATTGGAAAAATTAAATTACAATATATTGAGTACCTTGCCCTGGGTTGTTTATATTTTATTTTTTTCCCCCCAAGACGCTGCTGCTTATTCATGCGATACACATAATGAAGTATAGATTCTTGGCGTCCATTCAACGGGTTATAAAATACATATTAATTATTAATTCTCGGAGCCTTTCTCCATCGCCATCTTCGTACATATTCTCTTAGCTCGCTCTCGCGGACGAGTTTTTACGAAGCCCGAGAGGCATCGAGAGCTATACTGCATTATGTGGAAGCTTCTTCCCCTCTCTCTCTCTCTCTCTNCTTCCTCTCTCTCTCTCTCTCTCTCTCTCTCTCTCTCTCTCTCTCTGCTCATTCGTGAGAACCGCGAGAAATTCAAGTAGTAAAGGCACATGCGTTCTTTATATAGCTATACATACTTTTCTATGCACACACCTGTATATGTGTATATACAGGCAAGTTGGGCGACGGCATCCCTTAACGACGCGTCACGACGCGCCCGAGGACGCCGTGCGAGCTCGGCTCTATATCACGACGTTGCAAAATGTATGCCTCCTGGTGATAAACGGAGCCAAGCCTTATATCCCCCCCNNCCCCCCCCCCTCGACCTCCACTTCAACAACCCCTCGCCTCTTCCGCGACCAACCTTTTTCCTTTCCTCTTCTTCGCCCTCTTACCTCTCCCCGCCATCCCAACCTGACACGCACCCCTCTTATTCCACCGCCTGCTTCCCTCTCTGGCTTCTGTCTTTCCTTCTTTCTTGAGTTTTACACCCTCGAACGCCATTTCAAAAGACGCACGTGTACGCCGCTCCATTATTTCTTCTTTTAACTGCATTGACCCACCAATGACCTACTGCCTTTTCATTTTCGATCACTGAAAAGAAGATTTTGTTGAAAACGTCGGATATTTTGTTCGATACGTTCGACTAAACGTTTTTTTGAATAATCCCAAAAATAGTGTCATTGCAGCATGAAACATTGCAGAAAGTTCCTTCGGAAGCAAATCTGAGACGTTCCACTTGTAAATTTCGCTGACGATTTCGTTAGAAACCAAATAATACTGTCAAAATAATGAAAATTTTGAAATTATTTAAAAAATATTTAGTTTACCACGTATTCAACAAAATGTCGACGATTTTTAACGAAATTTCATTCCCAGTGGACTCATTTCTCGTAATTTAAAGTATATGCCGATTATACAAAATAATTTCCGGTTTAAATGCGAGATTCAATCGCAGGGAATAATTGATTTCGTTATTCATTCATTATGGATTTTAATTGATGTGAAATGATTTTTTATATTTTGAAAAAATTGTTGGGTGTCTCGCGGAGATGCTGGAGATCCGGAAAATACAATTTTCTTCGATTCACCCTCTTCCTTCGCGTTTAATAATCGGAGTTTCTCGCTGCATGTTAAACGATTGGCTTGCAAAAAAAAAAAGGTTAAAGAATTAAAAGGTGTAGAGTGGCTCGGGAAGTCTGCTGCGTAATAGGAAGAAATAATAAAATCTCTTGACCTGGTAAAAAGTCGAAAAGTCGGAGTTGAATGCGTCGTCTCGTTTTCACAATCGCCGCAATTAATCGGAGCAGCTGACCTTTCGCCGAGTAAGAATAATGGCGATTTTTCTTAAAAGTTAAATGAGTGAGTGAATCGTCGACGCGCGCGGTTGCTCTCGTATCGAATAAATTTGCAAGCTCGTTGAGCGTCATAAAAAGGCGAAACTCAGGGAGGGAAGGAAAGGTGGATGAGGTGGACGAGCAGTCCAGGGAGAATCAGCAGGCTCGATTCTAGTAATCACGAGACATTCGTTTCGATCAGCGTGGCCAGCAAAGTCCAGTCTCCCACGACGTTTTCGCCAACGGATAAAACGCAAAATGCGCGCGAGAGCAAGAGAAGGATGATGAAAAAAAATGGTGATGAGAGCGAGAGAAGGCACACGTGGATTTTATACAGTCGCGAAGAAAACGCGTCTCATGCATGAAACGAGAGCAAGGGAGATGGAAAACCCAAGAGGATTAGAGAGAGAGAGAGAGAGAATCGCCTAGAATTATGGACCAGAGAGACGCGTACTTACGGTGCGTGGCCGATCCGTCCTGCAATTTCCTTAACTTTGCGGAACCGCGAACCGGTTCGTGGCAACGAAAGAAAGAACGAGAGAGAGAGAGAGAGAGAGAGAGAAAGAGAGAGAGGGGAGGAGAGAAAGAAAAAGCAACACGGAGGAGGCTGCGAACGCAAAGTTCTCGCATCAACATCGTGGCAAAATAACCAACACACGTATAAACTCTAATGCTTTGCCTTATAGCACACAAGTAAATGAGAGCAAAAGAGAAGCAGGAGCGCTTTTTCGCAATCGATTCGTTTCGGGATCTCTTCGGCACAATTCTACGCGCAAGAAGGTTAAAGGAGCAAAAGGGGACGCTTGGATAACGTGTCGGCCAATTCTACTCGCACGAGGATTTCCATGGAATGCCCCAAAAAAACGAAGAAACTCACAAAAGGTAAATTTTGGGATTTATTTTAAAAAATAATTAACAAAAATTACACATTTCGAGGCGATAGAAAAACAAAGATATTTCATGGAAATACAATAAAGAGTACACTCGGGGGTGAGTTCATTTCTCAAGACCCTCGTCTTAGGATTCGGTGAGACTCACAAAAAATAATTTCTTGCTGCATTGACAATTTTTAGAATGATAAAAAAAAAAAAGTTTAGTCAGTATAGCGACTTTGATCAGACGTCTTTCACGGTATTGCGGCTAATTAAGAAGAACGCAGTTGAGAAATAATTGTGATGCGTGTCGGTCCAAATTGGAGGTCGTATCTTAAGCTTTATTCGGTAAAAATGTATCGTTACCCATAGGGCTGTTTTTTGTTGCGAAAAATAATCGACCTGTTGTGCCAGACCTCGCTGCTCTTTTGTTTTTCTTAGCCTCGTATTTTTGAGTCTTTTATCGCGTCCCTTTCTCTGCTCATAGACTCGGGACACTAGAGACGCGCGGTTTCGTTTACGTTTTTGCCACATTTTTAGAAGCAGGCAAAAATCACATTATGTCGAGACGTGCTCTCGCACGCACAGTCAGATCGACGAGAGAGAGAGAGAAAGAGAGAGAACATCTCGTCGTTTTTCAATCTCTCAATATATGTTGTGCGTGTGTGTGTGTGAGGCGCGTGAGTGTCTGTACATCGTAGCTGGCGACTGTTCAGAAAGGCGCTGTTCTTACTACACACGATATCGTCTTTTACCTTGGCGTTCGCGCTCGCACGATGCTTTTTGTCTGCCTGAGTTTATAATAATTACGATCGTCTAGGCACGCAGGCACAAACTCTTCTCCGCTTGCGAAAATCAACCAGAGAGAAAGAGACGCTGATCGGAAGGTTTGCTACTGTCTAAATTCTGACTCCCAGGCTCATGTACACTTTTTACACATACCGTGCATACACCGCGAGCATATTTTATAAACATTGCCAGAGTTATCGTTGCTTATTTAGAAGACGAAACAGCTCCGAAGGATCCTGGCAAATATTTTCATTTACAATTTAAGTCTGGCATAAGAGCAATTAACTTAATCAGCTCAGAGAGACACTCTAATGAGATTAATAATAAAATGTAATAAAATATCAAGTTGTGTACGATGGACCAGAAGAAATGATACAGAAGACAATTGTGGAGGCCACTCGAGCTGGAGCACTGCTGTCATTTGTTAAATATTCAAGCCAATTAGCAATTTATTCAATAACGAATATTAGATGAAAAATTTCCAACTCTGTGACGTAGAATAAACATGGAAAAGACGCGCAACTCGTTTTGCAATATGTTTTAAATGGAATCTTAAAAAAGTAATTATTCGGTTTATGGAATTTGACGGCCGCAGTCAATTTCAACCGTGCAGTATGAATTATTGGGAGTAGAAGACTGTGATGTAATGCGGGGAATAAAAATATAATAAGAATCTGAAATCCTTGTAACATTTTGTTTATAATGAAAGTTCGATATTGCTTCCGCGGAAAAATCCAATCCCAAGCACGGACATTATATTTTATTCCGGACGTTTTACTGACATTCCAATTTCAATTTTCCTAGTCCACTTGGCTCGATGCAGAAAAATGAACGTACATGTTTATATTTAGTAATGGAGTCGTCATGCCAAATTATTGGTTCTACGTCCGCAATAAAATTCCAAAGTGTCCGCCCGATGAGACTCTCTTCCGCCGTTCCTATCTTTCTTTTTCACTCTGCGGATAACCCTTTCGGGAAAATTGATCATAACATTAAGAGGATTTATGTATGTACACTCGATGGTTATCCATCACCGGCATATTATCCATTGCCCCTTTGGTCGCGGCTTAGTGAAAATGAGAACCAGGCGGAAAATCAGCTCGAACCATCATCCGAAGCTTCTCCATCTTTTATTCCCACTTATTACAGTCTCATAAAATTCGCTAAATTCTATAGCTACGTGTGTAACTCGAATAAACCCACAAACATTTGGTCACGAGGCAGAAAACATGTTGAAATGAATATCCTGCTTTTTTCCAGGCCAAACAAAAAAAAATGAAATTAAAATAAAAAACATTTTGCCTTTTTGGGACTAGAAAAATGCTCCAAATTGGGCAGCCGAGTGAAAGGTCTTTCGTTATTTTTGCGTCCACGTGTAGAAAAGAAAGTTGAGAGTACAGCTTCGAGGAAGAGGTTAAACCATTAAAAACGCGTTTACCATCCACTCGACTCTACTTTTTGTTTCATCGAATATAAAAAGTCTATTATAACCAGTGACTCGGATACAAACTAAACTCGTGTGTACTACATATTGTCTACAACGTTTTGTAACTTGGAATCCTCACAATTATTATTCAATATGGTAAATTTCTCGGAATCAGCAGGGCAACTTATTTATTTAAACAAATTGATTTTCAACCTTTCACTATCATTCGTACAATTGTCGGGAAAACATTGAATCAATGGTCTTGACATGTGATGCCATTGTATGCGAAAGATCGAGCCTGGAGGATCTATTTTTCCATTTAAATTTTTATTTAAATGTCGAACTTGCTGGAAATGTTTAATTTTATTTTTTCGTTTTGTTACTTGGAATTATTTGGAATAATTTTCAGTGTTCAGAGTGATTTTTTCAAGTAGTTGTGTAAATTTGATGCAATTTTCCGAAAACAAATGGATAAACCAAGTTTTAACTGGAAGAATTTTACAAACCATCGCTACACTAATTTCAAATCTTCAGTAAGAATTTAAAAAAAAAGCAATAATTCTCCTTTTTTTTCCTTCTACGATTATTTCTTTCCTCTCATAATTCTCGTTGCGAGGACAGCAAGCACGTACATTGGTTGGTATCGTGCGTGTACGTGCTCTTCGTAGGCCGCGAATAGATAACGAGTTGGTGCATAACGCGAACGTTCCGGAGTGTATATCGTCGAGTTGGTCCACACACGACGATGCTCACGTTTTTTTTTTTAACTTTTCTTCTCCTCGTTAGCAAATGATAAGGTTCTGACTTTTGCACGAATCCCAAGTGTTGGTACGGACAGAATTGACGAATTTACGGCAGAGGCTTTGTGTTTTATAATTATTGTTAACGCAGGTGGAAAAAAAAATTAGTCGTCGAAACATCGTGGAAAAAATGCAGCTTGCTGTTAGTTTCAATTTTTGAATTTTTTTTTTCATTTTTTCAGCGTTGATTTTTCTGTCAACGACACACGAACGTCTCGAGGATCGTAATAACACGATTTTCTTTTTATTTGCAACGTTCTCTCGTGCGCAAACCGTTTCTTCGCGCCGTAATCCCTACACCCGGCAATTTATATTGAAGATCCTGATTGTCTACGTGAGCAGCGACGTCTCACTGTGGAAAAGACTCGAGATCCCTCGAGCAAAACTATTAATACGTCTTTCTCATTGTCAACCTTTGATAAACTTGTTTTGGCCGCTAGAAATCGTAAGGACGCAAATTTCACATTCTCCCCCTTAATTTCACGCAAGTTATCACCTTTTTCATGTGAGAAGCTTGCACATGTGTGATATCCTTCTGGTTGCTCGTTAATGAAATTAATTGCTCGTGATCACGAGCCCGTAGAGAGCAATCCTGCGTATTAAGGAAACGATACTGAGTGTGCCAGACAACTCATCCTTCGGCTTCTCATCGGCTTCGATACTCATCCACAGTTTTCCCATTATCGAGGCCCCTCGCATGCGCCTGTCCATCGAAATGCATTTATAAAAAATTCCGGGATGTTGGAAAACGTTCGTAAATATAAAAAAAAATGATTTTTGATAAAAATCGCTGAAAATTTTGTTGAAAAAGATGGACGTTTTGTTCGATACTTTCGATTGAACGTTTTCATTATCAATGCAACCAGGATCTCTAAAAATTATATCATTTTTGGACAAAACTACAAAAAGGTCGATATTTTTTTTTCTTTTTTTCGATCGTTCGTTTCTCGAATTGAGTCGGTTGGGTTGTGATTGTTGTTTCGAGACATGGAGATGGACACCCTGTATATTTACGTATAAGCAGTAGCCAAGGCGCGAGAGTGAACGTTTGCGCTTCCGAGAGAGCTAACGAGCGCACCGGCGAACTCAGAGATCTTCGTGGGAACGCGTTTATCCGCTTCGCAACGCTCTCCCTGTCTTTCATTTCGTCTCTCTTTTCCCCCGTTCCAATCTGCACCTTTGCTCTCTTCTCCTTTCGATATTTCTTCCTCCGTATCGGACGGACGGGGCTCCTCAAAAGAGAAGAAACATGCGCGTGAGCGTTACACGCAAAATTGACGGGACCGAGAAGAGAACAAGAGAGACAGAGAGAGAGAGAGAGAGAGAGAGAAAGGAAATAAAAAGAGGAAAGAGAATAAGGAAAAAATCATTCGTAACTCTCTTCCACGAACGATCGACGATATAATTATGCGTCGATGTAACAACTACTACTCTCTATCGATCTCTCATCGCGTGTAAGTGTGCGTGTATCCCTGATTGATGGATGAAAACTTTCCGAACACCGCCGCGCCACCAACACAGACACAGAGTGAAAAGCACATGCGCAAACGCACGTGTACGATTATTATTTCAATCGGAATGCAAGTATTTTTGTTGCGATCCTTTTTTCTCGTGATTTTTTCGATCCATCACAAGCGGAGGCAAAAAAAAAAAAATTGCAAAACTCGTTTTTCCTACCGAAGAAAAAAATCACGTTCTCGAAAAATTTAGATTAATTTTACAATCGGATTTAAAAAATGGTCGTGGCACCAACGTACACATGCTGGAAACGCGATCGTTCCAATAATTGGCACATAAAATATTTTATTGTTCGGAGAATCATTAATAAGCAGAGAGGAGGCGCTTATCACGATTTACGAGAGAAGCAGCAGTTTGAAAAAAAAAAAAACTCTTTCCAATGCATGCGCGTGAATAAAGAGATGCAAATTTTTCCGATGCTACGGAAATTGTCGCGGTGGGAGAAAATAAATGTTGATGGGACGTAATGAATGACATTTTATTATTTTTCATCAAGCCCTATCTCGTTATCGCTGTAAATAGTTTCGCTTATCGTTATATACTGGCAAGTACACTGAAAACCAAATTTTGTTGAAAAAGTTGGAAATTTTGTTCGATACGTTCGAATAAACGTTTTTTTGAATAATCCCAAAAATTGTGTCGCAGCAAGAAATATTTTAGAAAGTCTCTTCGGAAGCAAATTTGAGTCGTTCCACTCGTAAATTTCGCTGACAATTCCGTTAGAAAAACTAAATATACTGCCAAAATAACGAAAATTTTGAAATTATCGAAAAATATTTAAATTACACCGGGTTTAACGAAATATCGACGTTTTTTAACAAAATTTCATTTCCACTGTACAGAATCAATAAAATTTGGAAATTATACATTGAGGGACGACCATCATGGGTGTAAAATCGTTGCATAGATTGCAGCTCTCCACCTCTCCTTCGTAATTTTTGTTCAATCACCCCTTTGGCCTCTTCCACGAGTTCACACGTTCCGACCGAATTTTTTAAATATTTTGACGCTCCCGGACGAGCTTTTGATGCACGGTCGAACGGAGACCAGCTTGGTCCACTTAATACATTCGATACATCAATTTAGCACGTACATACATGCCTCCACGAGGACCTGAAAATCAATAGGATATAATTGGAATTATTTTATACGTATTATTCGCCCTTTTGACCTTTTCGATCGATTTCTTCGTCATAAAACTTTTCCGAATCATAACAGACAAAAAAAAAACACTTCTACACTGAGAATGAACAAACTGAAAAGATAAGGAGCTCGATTGGTGCACTGAAAATGAAATTTTGTTGAAAATCGTCGATATTTTGTTGAAAACGATAAACTGAATATGTTTTGATAATTCCAAAATTTTCGTTATCCATCTTTTTCAACAAAATTTTGTTTTCAGTGTGTCAACAACATTTTTACACAAAATTTGAAGAAACTCTTAAATCAACCGATGACTTTGCGATAGTAATAATACCTCGAGGAGGGGATTTCGTGATCGGAAACTTTTGACCAAGGCTGTATTTTGTGTATAAATATTTATTTGTGACTATAAAGTATAAGAAATATACGAAAGTCTCTCGTACTATCGTTACGGATAAGCGAATGTAATATCGATCCCGAGCCTCGTCGGTGATTCGCTGCGAAGAAAACTGCCGAAAGATAGACAGAGAGCATCGGTACGAATAACCGTCGGGTTTACCTCTGTGGTTACGGAGCTTTCAAGAGAGATACGAAAGAGAGCAAGAGGCAATCGAAAAGGAAAACGAGAGAGAGGGAGGATAAATAAATAGGAAAGAAGCGACGAGGGGAAGGTGCGGAGCAAAAGAGTGAAAATACTCTTTAGAAGGGTTAGGGGGCGGGTTTCGTACCCCTTCGTGTTTCCAAACGTGAAACAGGGAGCGAGAGTGAGAGAGAGAGAGAGAGTCAGAAAGAGACAGAACAGGTGTGTGCCTCCGACGATGCCTCTCTCTTCGCGTGGTATAAAATTAAAAGCGCTTACCGCGCGGCTTCTCCGCGCTCTCGTGCTTGCACTCTCTTTCCCTCTCTGTTCCATATTTTCTCTTGCTAGTCTCTGACTCTCTCGCACACATACACACATACACACACGCACGTACACACTCTCTCCTTGTTTCTTTCTCCCTCACCTAACGTTTTTGAAGCGATTTCGCCGTCGCGGTCTGCACGCAGGCAAAGAGACGAAAAGCCAACAATCTCTGGCGATCGAAGCTTTGCCATTTTTTTTTCTTCCAGGCATTATCTCAATGGAATTGAAAAATACAAAGTAAGACAATTGAAGCTAAGGACTTGTCTATAGTTTTGAAATTCCGACATCGTGTGAAAACATTTTTTTTCAACGTTAATTACGATAAATTACGTTTAATGAGACAAATCATTCGGGACTCCCATGCGCGATTTTTCGGTTCGAGAATCATAATAATCTCGTTCGCTAGATTTCCTCACGATCTGTCCACGTGCTGTACCATTTTTGCTTATGTACGTGCTCGCACGCGAGACCTCGACAACGAATCCTCATCGCGCTATGGAGACTCGCTCGAGCTTTTGCAATCTTTCTCGTTAAATTTTATCGTCTTTTGCTCGCTCGTATCGTCTTGTGTGGCGGACACAACCTTTCGTGCCTAAATTCAATTAGGAAATTCGATTAAGAACATCAAAAAGTGACAATCACATTAAATTTACTTTTACTAAAAATATATCTCCGTCTGTATGGCCCCAGAACATCGCAACTACTGTGAGTACAAAAATTCTGTTTTTTTTTTTTTTTTTTTTTTTTTTTTTTTTTTTTTTTTTTTTTTTTTTTTTTCGTAAATAATTAGGAGGAAAATTGATATTAACCCTAGAACGGTAACTCGGGGTCAAAAATGACCCCTTTAAATCCCGCGTCCTTTCACCCCTCGTTCTCTCGTTTATTTATCGTTTTATCGCATTTTTTACTAATTTTCTGACTCCAAGCAAAATTATCCCAGGCTCACGTGATCCTGCATGAAAAAACGAAAAAAATGAGTCCAAGTTGAACGCTTTTCGTTCAATTTTACCGAAGAAATGAATTTTTCAAAATTCTGGTTATTTGCGGCTCCAGATTACCGGAATATGTAAAAAGAAAATAAGGATAACGTTCGAGAATTAATCAAATTTCCGGAATAACAAAAAATACTCCAGAAATATTGAATCGAAAAAATTCACGATCGCGTTGACCTTTAATTTTTTTCGTTAGAGAAAAAGTGGAAAAGTCAGTAACCCTCGTTTGCCAATGAAACTTCTGAAAAAATATTACAAAGTTTACATTGACAAAAAAAAGTAAGCAACGTTCCATCTAGGAAAGACTTGTTCTTGTCGAAACAAGCCATGGAACGTTCTGTGTGGCAAGAGCGATTTCTACGTTTGTTTGAAATCGATCAGAGGTCGATCAAAGTTTGCACTGGAGTTATTCGAACCGCGGAGCTTCTTCCTTGCGATGCTTTCTCGTATTTTATCGAAGATTGAGAGTGAAAACGACGTCGAATTTAGGAAAAAAGCTCGATTCGTTCTTGCAAGTTAAGGCCTTGAAATAGCGAGCAATGGAAACTCGTAGTTCAGTAAATAATGAACCGAGTGAACTTCCGTCACTCACATTTCTAGGTGCATCGTCGTCCTTGTGCGATGAGACATTCGGTGGACGACTGTTTGCTCACCTCTGTAAATATCCACTTAACCAAACGTCACGAGTTTCCTCAAGCCTTATCTACTTTTATTTCTATACATGGATTGCCTCCTCCTCGTGTTTTCCTTATTATAGAAAATTTTTAAACACAAGTTGAAATTTTATTCACACATGCTTGAGGGTGATTATGAAAATAAAAAACATCTCGAGCATCCGATTGAGTGTGCGTAACGCGTCGTCGACAGCTGGGGTCAATTTGACCAGAAATAATTTTTCATCGTTAAAGAATCCTACACCAAAAATATTCCCAAGGGGCGTGATAACTTTTGGAGCTTGCACAATTTTTAAATTTGCCCGAACTCGTTCGAATAAATCCTTTTTTATATTTTGTCGTGGCTTTTATTTTTTTAACAAAATTTTATTTTTCATGACACTTCCGGTTGTCAAAGTCCAAAGGGTTTGAAATTCAAATGAATTTCAATTTATTTTGCAGTGAATTATCGCTCTTGCTGAATTATTAAGTTTTTCGAAATATTTGCAACATTATTTCATTTAATTTTTTGCGAGGCTGGATTTTAATTTTTCCTGGAAAATTTGCTCTAGAGCTTCGGGTCAAATTGACCCAGAATGTCACTGGAGGGTTACAGCGTCTATTTAATAAAAAAAGAACATTATTTTCACAATTGAAAAAAAGTTTAATATTTTTTCAACCGGATTGGCGGAGAGTTGCAATTTTTTTCTGTTGTTAAATATTTGTTGCGCGTTTTAAATGCAACACTTTCGCAGGCTTGTAAAGATCCTGGGACAAGTAGAGACGAGGAAGAAAAAAAAAGAGAAAGGAAAAATGGGGTGAAAAAATGGAGCGCGCGTCGATGGGGTGGAGAGAGTTGCACTCTGGTCGCGTGGGACGTGTCGCCACAGGTGTCCTGTTGGGACCCTCTGTCGTGTTGTTTTAATTGAAAAAGATTGTATTTTCTGTGCACACAAGTACGTGCATTTGTACTCTCGTGCATGGATAAACAATCATCGGGCTATTGGCAAAGAGAAAATTTGGGTGATTCGCAAAAGCCTCACAAAACGACTATGGCCCTAAAAAGGAGCAAAAATAAAAAATCTTTTTAAAATTCTTCCAAATGTCTGGAAATCAACGCAGACTATATCCATGCCCATTCAACAGCGACGATTCACTCCCAGATTTCATGGTGGACAATAATTTTCAAAAAAAAAACAATAACTCGAAAACCACTAAATACAACATTTTAATTTTCTCAACCACGCAATCCTTTTGGAAAGTTTTGTGAAACAAATTTAATCAACTATTTCCACCTCGAGCTCCCACAACTCAAAAATTTTATGTCTTGATCATTTTTTTCCAACAACGATTTTACGATTTCGCGACTTTACATTAATCAAAAAATTTGCGAAATATTGTTAAGAAATTTCGGGAGGTACAAGCTGAAAATTAATTCGATCAAATTTAAATCGTTTGTCGTAGAAGAATTGCTAAGGATCGGAATCATAAAAATTCCAAGGACAACGTAGAATTTCGAAAAATCGAAGGACAAGAAAAAAAGGTTTTTTTTTCGTTTTAGAAACATGGACCCTCTCGAGCACGGCAATAAAGTTCTGATAGGGCATAAAAAAGAAAGAGCTAGACGGTTGAGTAAGGGTAGGTTGGCAACGCAGTGTTTTTATGGATCTAAACTGCACGTGCATATATATCGAGCGCGGAAAAGAACAAAACATGCGACACGTTATGCGTGCCAACTGCGATATAAAATACACATGTACACAAACTTATGTGCATGTGTAAATATATATTTTATATAATATATAATTATGCAGGTATTCTGTGGATAAATATAATCTTCCAAATTGATCTACCTGAGCAGATGTACCTCACGTCATCAAATTTTTCAAGTGTTCCGATTTCGACAATTTCCAGGTCAACTTCACTCTATTCTACACAGAGCAGTTTGCATTTTAGCACTCGCCGAATAATGAGCAACGTTCGAAGTTTGTCTCATTTTCAGAGAAATAGGAATCAAACGAACCGCGCCATGGACATTCAGTTTTCATTCTCCGTTGGAAACAGACTGAGGAATCAAATTTGCAGAGTCAATAAAATTTCGCGGATGACATTCCATGAGATTCTTGAGAGACAATCAGATTCTCGTACTGTGCGATTTCTATTTCAAATCCCAAATCGAGCGAATGTACTGAAAACAAAATTTTGTTGAACAAGATGAATATTTTGTTCGATACGTTGGACTAAACGTTTTTTTTTTTTGTAATCCCAAAAATAGTGTCGTTGCAGCAAGAAATATATTAGAAAGTCTATTCGGAAGAAAATTTTGAACAAAATTTCACTTCCACCGTGCAGCAATGAAATATTTGTTGTTAATTATCTCAACACGAAATATTCTGTTGTTTTCACAAAATTTGCTCAATTTCTCCATTTGTTAAGCCTCGAAAAATTGCGCATCGAAAGTATATCCGCGATTGTCAAAACCTGATAATTATTGAATTTTTCAACCCTCTGGCCAAGCGAAGATAAAAATTGGAACAAACGGTTGGCTCGATTGTTTCGGTGTCTCATTTAATTCGTCATTTTGTTATAAAACACATTGGTATGGCTACAGTAGCAGACGGAGGACACGGACGCGATGATAATCTTCTCTCGTTGGGCTAGCTAGCTCGCTGCTGCTGCTACGTCGTTACGCAAGAGCGTTACGGAATATATATGCGTGATTGCTAATTGCCAGATCCGACGCGAGGAATCGCGATACGTATCGCCCGACCGGAAGCGCATGGCGAGCTCTCCACTTGCTGCTCTCCTCCCTGCTATATATGTACTCGCACGTATGTATGTATCTATATATAAACATATATTTGTATTATACAAACGTAGACATTGTTGTCGAGGATAACTCCCGGGAATTCCACTTTCGGGCGATATACTGAAAATCTATACATGCATCATTTAGCGCGCATCACTAATGCGTCATAGATAAGAATTATAAACAAGAGCATTTGCAATGAACGAATCATATTTTTCTGAAGCAATTTTCACAACTTGCGTATGATTTATTTGCCTCGTAAAAATCGTGGCGATTTCTACATTTTTCGGTCCCGAATTAAGGAGGTTGGATCACGAAATCAAAATAATCAGAATTTGATCAAAGTTGGTGGATAACAATTTTTGGCATCGGGTCAAAAATCACAAATTTTTTACCACATGGTTATCGAATAATTGAGAGAGTTGAATCGAACTTTTCGTGCACGAGATGTATACCTGTGTATATATGTGTGTCCAATTACTCGAGTACTACGTGGTGGCAAAATGTTTAAAAAATTGGATTGTCAAATATATTATTAGAGAAAATGTTTACCACATTTTGTTAAATTCTCATCCTTTCGCAATGTTTTTATGTTAAGTTTCCATCTCCTTAAGTTTCTGTAACCATTCTCGCAATTTTTATACATTTTTCAAAATATTATTGATGGAATGCGGAAAAAGTTGCAAAACGAATGACGAGAGAAGAGGAAAAATGTGGATACACAGTCGAGTTTGTTTTTTTTGTTTTTGAAATAATTTCGTCAATTTTTTGCCATTCGACAAAGCTGAAACGAATCACGAACTCGCACCTCAAATGCATCACGGCCCGATGCAATGCCGAGGCCGTTTCGGCCAAGATAAAATCTCTCTCTTTCAGTGTTTTCTGTGTTTCTACGCTGCATGGCACTGTGCGTGACAGGACAGAAAGTGTAGCTCGAACACGATGGTGTCGAGGTTCCTCACGCGTGTCCTCGCACGCTCGAATTTAGAGGCACGCATGTCCCATTCGTTCTCCTAGCAACATATATCACGAGGTGCAATTCCGATTGCACATTGAGTTACTCGCGTCTGAAAAATCCCTCGCCCCCCTCTCGACAACTTTCGCAGCCGTGGACTTTTCTCTCGACGAATTCACAGTTACGACAGTTCGATTAATCGGCTATGTTTCTTTATCATTAAACCTTTACTTGCCACACCTCTGTAGAATTACGTAATTGCTACCATGGGGTAGCCTTGTACCCCAGTAACGAAAATTTTGTTATAAAAAATGAACCACCGAATATTTTAACTTGAAAATTCTTGTAGAACGTATTGGAAGCGTTTTCAAAAAAAATTGTTTACTTTTTATACGAAACGGGAACGAGATTTCGTTAAAAATCATGGATATTCTGTTGAGTATATGGTCAACTAAATATTAATTAATAATTTCAAAATTTTCGTTATTTTGACAGTACATTTGGTTTCTAACAGAATAGTCAGCGAAATTAATGAGTGGAAAGACCAAAATTAGCTTCCGAAGAGACTTTCTATAATATTTCTTGACACAATTATTGGGATCATTAAAAAAAAACGTCAAGTCGAACATATCGAACAAAATACGACGAAGTTTTGTTTTCAGTGAAGCCCAAGTAGCAAGGAACGGTTAAATAACAAATGAATGATCTTTTTATCATGCCGAGGCGGTATAGAGATTCGCTGCACTGTCGATTCAAGGAAAAATTGAGATGTGCTGGAATGATTCGCGCATGTATAGTTCGCCAGTGTTGTCCCTCGAGGCATACAGCCGTTAATTTTTATTACGTATAACAATAAATACAGCCATATCCCATATCGAAAAAAAACCATATATTTAAATACGCTACGTATAATATATATATATAACAGCACAATAAATAGTTGGAGGTTAGATATCTCGCAGCCTCACGCACTCGGAATTCGCTAATAGGCACCGCAGCCTCGAAGAATCTCCGATGTTCTCTCGCGCAAACCTCTGCTCGTGCATATATACACACACGACGCCACCGTAATATAGTTATATATGTAGGCTGTTTCGCGAGAGCAGGTGCGTGTGTGTCTTCGTGCGAAGGGGTTGAACAAGATCAGACGTACGTGCCGGATATTTACGAGAGTTCGAAAAGAACGATGTCGGAAAGGGTTTATACAGACTTTGTATATAGACGTATATATGTACGCACATACGTATATAGTGATAAAAGCTGCGCATACCTACAGGGCGGATGTTCCTCTCGTTGTATCTACTCGCACGATATAATGCCTCGTGCTCTCGAATATAAGACGCGGGACGCATCGAGAGGCGTTCGGATTTACACGACGGGCTTTGAATTTTACGATCCCAACGAGAGCACATCACTTTTCCTCTCTCTCTCTCTCGCTCTGCTTCTTACTNCTTTTCCTCTCTCTCTCTCGCTCTGCTTCTTACTTTGTCCGCCTTTTCCACGTTTTTTACTCGCATCCCTTTTTTCGTTTCTTTCTTTTGCACTCTCTCTCTCTCTTTCTCTCTCTCTCTCTCTCTCTCTCTCTCTCTCTCTCNCTCTCTCTCTCGCTCTGCTTCTTACTTTGTCCGCCTTTTCCACGTTTTTTGCTCGCATCCTTTTTTCGTTTCTTTCTTTTGCACTCTCTCTCTCTCTCTCTCCACTTCCATATGCTCGCGGATAAAGCGTTCCTGACTCGCTTTACCGTCTCTCCGACGATTTTTCACTCTTTTAGCTCGCTCCCTGTTTACCTGCGATGCTCCAAACAACCGGTGTTTTTCACGATGCGAGCTCGATCCCATTGGTCCTTGCCTGAGCGATCAACTGAGTTCAAACATCAAGCAGAATCGCTTCACGATACATTCTGCTCAAGATTTTCCGAAAAATCAAACTTCTGATTTTGTCTGATGAAAAAAAAAATTAAAAAAAAATTAAAAACATTGTGAGGAAGTTTTCAACGCAACAGAATGATTATCATCGCACAAATGGGCAATCACCGTGTATGTGTGACATCTACAGTACGATTTTTTCAGTTTTTCCACTCTCACGACTTTTGCAAATCGCGGCGCCTCATCGCGCTAGTAGTCGAGCGATCGTCACGAAGCCTCGCACAGAAGCAAAACCGTGAGCCCACACGCATTTCAACCGGGTTTAAAAGTCTCCGTCCTGCCCGAGAGAACACCAATCTTTTTCTTCAGCAGGAACATCATTATAAAACCCTTGAGTAAAAAAAAAGAGCGAAAAGACTGCGGAGGATGCGAAAAAGAAGGAAATTTATTCGTTTCGTAGTTGTCGAAATTGTTTTAAGACGCGGGAATAGGCTCGAACCTTTTTTGTTTTGTTTTTACGTGCCGACATTCGGACTTTAGATCACGCACGATAATTTAAACTCGCTGAAAAATACCATGGGCGAACTTTCGAAATTTTGGCTTTCAACACACCTGTACGTTTAATTCGAAACAAAAATGTGTGTTCCTTTTATTTTTTTGGGGTGGTTTTATGGTTATTGCGTTAGCGCTCAAGTAGCAGCATCGAAAAACCTTCGATAATCACCCACAATAATATAATTGAGAATAAAAAATTTATCATTTTAATTGGAATGGGCGATGCATCACGCGCGAGCAATGGGAATTTATTTTAGAGCAGTTTGATAAAAATTCGGAGCTCCACTCCGGCCGTTTTAGCAAAAATCGTGACGTTTTTGAATTTTGAGAAAGTTAGCGCCGCCACAAGATTTATTTTTCGTTCTTTTGTAATTTTTTGTGCACACCAGACTCAAGAGTCTCTAAAATGCTTCCACTACAAAACTCTACGCGAAGATCAATTAGTCAATTTTGGCCGTTGTAGTGAACGACAAGCCTTCACTGGGAATGAAATTTTGTTAAAAGTCGTCGATATTTTGTTGAATACGGTAAACTAAATTTTTATTTCCAATATCGAAATTTTCGTTATTTTGGCAGTATATGTAGTGACTAACGGAATTGTCGGGAAAATTTACGAGTGGAGCGACGAAAATTTGCTTTCGAAGAGATTTTCTAGAATATTTCTTGCTGCATTATTGACAGAATTTTTGGGATTATTAAAAAAAAAGTTTAGTCGAACGTGGTGAACCAAGAATCCATCTTTTTCAAGAAAATTTTGTTTTCAGTGTTCACAACCGGAGCAATTCAATTAAAATCACTCCACTAATTAGAAATCCAGTGATTATAAATACAAATAATTATGTGAAAGCATTGAGCATTCTTGTAATTTTTTTGAGACGTTCATAGCGTTCACTTGAGGATCAAACGAGTCCTCATGGGTCCTAATTAAGAATTTGCACAATAGATTAATTCATCTTCATTAATTTTGATAACACTCGACTGTCACCCTGGAACGCAATTCATCTCCATTTTTCGTAATGTTTTCTATAAAAAATGCTGGTGAAATTAATGCGTAAAGTTGAGAGACGACGAGAGAAATGAAAAAAGGACGATGGGTGCGGGAGTGACAGAGCGCGCCGGACTTGTGCGTCTTGGTGGCAACAACGCATTAGTGTCGGTACTGTGCACCCCCGCGACCATCATTATCTTTCCATGGATGAGGATTCGTTATTATGGCAGGGTTGGGTATACGAGCAGTCGGAAGAAGCAGAAAAAAGTAAGAAGGAGCGAAGAGAGAAATGAAGAAAATGAGACAACAGGAAGGAATATAGCAGAGTCTTCCCCTCTCTCTCTCTCTCTCTCTCTCTCTCTTCGTTTTCATCGTTCTCGCGGTGGAGAATATCCTCGTGGTAGGTTGTTATTATTAAACCTCTTGGCCGCAGCTGCCGCGTTCTACGACTATACGTGAAGAGGACCCAGAAGGATGCGATGACGGAGCCAAGGCTCGAAAATACAGAGTCCACGATGCTCTGTGCGCTTTGAAGAAGCTCGTAATTTTCTGATTGTAAGAGTGTCTCAGATATTCTCCAACTTTCCCCAAAATCCTCAATATCCGCGCCAGTATTTGAATTTCCACGAAAAACCAATATCAAAATGTTTGAACAATTGTTATTTTAGCTCGTAATGAATCGACCTATCGATAATTCGCCAAGTATTAATCCACTGAAAATGAAATTTTGTGAAAAATCGTCGATATTTTGTTGCAAACGATAAACTGAAGATGTTTTGATAATTTCAAAATTTTCCTTATTTTGGCAGTATATTTGGTTTCTAACGGAATTGTCAGCTAAATTTACGAGTGGAACGACAAAAATTGGCTTCCAAAGAGACTTTCTAAAATTTTTTTTGCTGCAGTGACACAATTTTTCGGATTATTCAAAAAAACGTTTAGTCGAACGTATCGAACGAAATATCCATCTTTTTCAACCAAATTTTGTTTTTAGCGTGGAACTCATCGTGGATGAGAATCTTCCAATGAACCCCGCAAATTCCTCAATGCAGCCTCTTTTTTTTCGATAAATCGTCTTTCCTTTTATTTCCGTGTAGCGAGTTAATTGCGGGAGTCACGAAATTAGCACGAGACACGAGACCAGAGTGAGAAAACGAAAGAAAAAGTTATGCGCGCGGGTGTTATGGTCTTTGGAAGCGAGGATGCTGTGCGCTGCACACCCGCACACTTTCTCTCTCTCTCTCTCTCTCACTCGCTACACCGATTTTCCTCTCCGACCACACATTCGTCCCTTCGAGCGTTTACTCCTCGAATAAGTTGTACGCGGAAAAACTGATGTTATTAAGCCGCGCGCGCGCTCGGTAAAACTTTCTTCCGCACTTGTTCTTCTTCTCGTGAGGGCTCGTTCACCCTTCTCACGTATTCCTCTGCATCGCATATACAAATCTAGAGACAAAAGTATTGACTCTTATTGTTGGAAGGGAAAAAAAATCCGAGTCGTGCCGCGCATCATTTCGCTCGTCAAATTGTTTCGCACAAGCCCTCTTTCGTGCTGGACCTTAATGTGCATACAAATATTATGGTTGGTTATAGAGAATGATAATAAGAATAATAAACTGAGTCCGTAGAGCTGCGTCAACGTTTCCTGCGTCCAACCTTTTGCTCGGGGTCCGGTGCTCGCAGATACTGCGAGAGGGAGAGGAAGAGCGAGAGCTGCAGCAGAGCTCCGCACCAAGCTCGCTAGATTAGTTCATTACTCGGCAGCAGGCCAGGCCAACACAGAGAGCAACCTCGTGTCTTCCGTTTTTGCCATAGCGTGGAAATAGATTTGTTGCAAGATCGGCGTCGTAGACTCTCTCTCTCTCTCTCTCTCTCTCTCTCTTTTTCTCTTCCTTGCCATGCATGCATTCCTCCTTTAATTTTTTCCTCACTCATCTGCTGTCTCACTCTCCGAGCCTGCGTTTTCTTGCGTACGAGCCATGCAATATACGTTTTGTAACAACTACACAGGCCTTGCCTTTCTTTGCTCCGTGTCTCTTCCTTTATATACTTCGCCTTCTCATCTCATCATTTCTCTCTCTAGCTCTTTCTCTCTCTCCGTCTCTCTCTTGATCCAAGTCTTTGTCCATCTTTCTCTTTTGCATCTTTACTAGGACGTCATCCTCTTTCATTTAAACTCACAAACACACGCGGAGAGAATAGAGGAAGTAACTGCGGATGTTGGCAAACACCTATACACTGCTGCTTCTCGCTCGGTTGGCTTTACGCCGATCGCCCTTGCTCAAAATCGCGTTAACGCCGGGTGGTCCGGACTCCAGCTTCTCCAGCTTCTCCGTGCGAAACTCTGCTTCCTTCTTTTTTCTCTACACCCCGCAACTCTGTATCCTTTTCTCTGCGTGGATCCCTCTCCCCCTCTCACTCTCTCTCCCTCCTTCTCCTTCTTCCTCTTGTATTTCGCTTCCGTGGGAGTTTGCCGAGCTTTCAACTTTTTCCTCGAAACTAATATTAACGATTTTTCCAATGCATGTATTAGAATCTTCACGGGTTATGATTTTTATTACCGCGATCGACTAAAAAGTCTCGAAATCGTAGCTCCCAACGATTCCGCTTCAATCACGATTTACTCTCATGGGAAAATGATTCTTCGGAGAAGAATTGCGTTTGCAAAGAAAAAAAGATGAAATTGAAAAATCGAGGCAACATTTTTTTTCTTTACCAATTTGAAACATTTAGCATCTGCACTGTTCCGACTACTAAAGGAATCGAGTCTCGTTTTTTGTCGCCCTGTTTTTCATACCGCCTTTCCGGCATCAACTTTGGCGCGAAGAATCGTTAAGTCATTATAATAATGTTGTTTGCAGGATTTATTCCTTTGGTTCCTGACAATGCGAAACACGAAGTTAGCTACGATGATAAAACAGTTGATGGATCAATTAAACAAAGTTGAGACATTAAGCGAGTCATTCAAGCCCGAAATTAGTCTGAGTTTACATAATTGCGTTCGACGTCACAAAAAAGAGAGAGAGAGAGAGAAAGAAAAAAATGATCGTAAATCTTAGTCGTAAAATCAAATCATAATACTGAAATGATATTCCGTTGAAAAATAATTCATTCCTCTAGGAAAAGCATTACGAACCGATCGAAAAAAAAACTTTTTTGAAAAAGATGAATATTTCGTTCGATACGTTCGACTAATCGTTTTTTTTTAATAAACCCAAAAAATGTGTCAATGCAGCAAGAAATGGTAGAGAACGTCTCTTCGGAAGCACTTTTTTGTCATTCCACTCGTAAATTTCGTTGACAATTCCGTTAGAAACAAAATTTACTGTCAAAATAACAAAAATTTTGAAATTATCAAAAAATATTTAGTTTACCGTATTCAACAAAATATCGACGATTTTTAACGAAATTTCATTCCCAGTGTAACGTTATTTTCAATTATTCCAGGAAACATCACTGAGAAGATAGCAAAAATATAATGTTGTATTAGAAATTATATTTTGATGAGAAAAAAAAAGGATGACGTGAAAAAGTGCATTTCGAAATGATTGGAATTAATGGTGGCTAATTATTCGGCAAAAAATAAGAAAATCTAAAGCTCGGTGCATATAATTACTGCGTTTGAAAAAGTGATTCCTTCGATTAGGTTGCGCGTATGCGTGAGTAGCGGCGATGCTTGAAGAAACGATCGGACGTGTGTGTGAACCGATAATTTATCAATTAAGCCATTTTGTGCCCGCCCCTCTGCAATATCGTAGGCTCGTATTAATACCAGAGCGCGAGGATCGAAGTATGCTTCCGAAAAATAAGAAAAGTACGAACGAAAAAAGAGAAAAAGGAACAAATTTTTATAGACACACGGCTAAAAAGTACCAGTCGCTGGAATTTTCTTCTTTTTGTTTACGCTGATAAACTATCGAGTTGATGGGTTCTCGTAAACGGCTTTATACTCACGGGATATCCCACCCCTCCTCTCTCTCTCTCTCTCTCTCTCTCGCTCTTTTTCTCAACGAGTGCAACAACGCTCATGATTGGCGTGCATCAAAAACTCTCGTGCCTTTAACGAACACTACGTATAGCATCGGTGTACAAATAAACGCGTACATATCATGACAAAAAGCTCATCCACGCTGTAGACACAAAATGTCTAAGGAAGAAAGCGGCTCAGCTCGTGTCCCCGAGATTCATCGAGTTACGCCCTTGCTCTCGGCAGTCTGCTCTGATATGCGAAGAGTTCGTCGGCGCTCACTGGTGTGTCCCTTTTAGTCTCTACCGTTGCTCAACCTCCCTTGGTCATTATATCTTGCCACTTTTTTTGTTTTTTATTTTTTTACGCTCTTTTGCCTTTCTTTGTCTCTCTCTTCTCCTCATGGACCAATGGATGCACGATATTACGCGCGTATGTACAGTTACGTGCACCCGTATGCCGATTACGTCGACGTTACACCGTAACGTCAAGCCGGCTCGATCCTTTTTCTGCCTCTCGCTCCTCGGATCGTCGTCTCCTCCTTTCTCTCTCCCTCTCCTGTTCTCCGGATAATAGCGATGGTTTAACGAAGACACGTTATGACTCTGTGCTCCTGTTAAATAAAAGCTGACGTAACGTTGAAAATCCATCGAACAAACTCGAGCCGAGATTTGAAGCTACAAGGTTTTTTTGTACTTTTGAAAAAGTCTATAGGAATCGTTCAGCAAAAAAAATGATGAAAAATTTGCTCTGATTGTTCATTTTGTGAAAACTCAACAAAGTATACTATAAGACAGAGGGGCCTCGTATAATGTCCGCACTGGAAATGGAATTTCGTTAAAAATCGTCGATATTTTGTTGAATACGTTAAACTAAATATTTTTGATAATATCAAAATTTTCATTATTTTGGCAGTATATTTGGTTTCTAACGGAATTGTCAGCGAAATTAACGAGTGGAATGACAAAAATTTGCTCCCGAAGAGACTTTATAAAATATATCTTGCTGCAATGACACAATTTTTGGGATTATTCAAAAAAACGTTTAGTCGAACGTATCGAACGAAATATCGATATTTTTCAACAAAATTTTGTTTTCGGTGTGGCGTTAAGTTCTAGCACGTGCGAAGCAGACGATTGGCGAAGGTGCATGATCGAAGAAATTGTGGATAGAGAACCGTTTATTTTTTGGTTGTTGTCGTCTGCTGCTCCTCTTATTTCTCTCTTTCTTTTAATCGATCGTCTGATGAGGGACTCGGTGGCGATGAACGTCCCGAAAATGGGTGAGGTGGAGCTCGTTTTCGTCCTGTGGTATCCGGCAAAAGGGTAACGTGGTTATCTGCTGCAACGTTCGATGTGCTTACCAATATTCCCACGGAAGAGGGTGGTTGCGGGCTAGAGAACGACGAGAGAACGATGCCAGGGCGAAAAGATAATATATATAGAGATATACATATTAGGTTGAGTATAGAGAGTGCGAGGAAAAAGGGAAGCAGGTTGGTAAGGAAAGGGGCAGGAAGAGATGAAGGGAAGGCTCGCTCGTTTTTCGCCAAAGTGCTTATCATTATCGATTCGGCTCTACACTCGTGCTGCTGCACTACTCGTCCTTTTCCTCTTTTGCTCTAGCTCTCTTGCTCTCTTCCCCCATCACCGAACGTTGATACGCAAATGAGAACGTATTGGAAGGGGTTGGTGCACATGGCCTCGCAATTTCATGCCAACGAACGAGCCCTCTGAATTACCGAATATGCTGGTACCCACAGTACTGCATCCTTTTGATTAAAGAGATAACCCTCACGTAACTGACACAAAATGAAGAAAAAAAAAACACCATTTTTTTCTATTTCACTCAGCGCACGATAATCTTCAGTGTTCTCGTTTAAAAAGCTTCAAATATCTTAGTCGAAGGTCATTACTTAAGCTCGAAAAACAACCGCAACAGTTTCCATGCGACCCATGCGACGAGCTTTTTTATTATTAAAAATTAAACAACCGCCCAAAGGACTAATTATTTATTTATTGTTTGCCTTTTAATTTTCGACCATTCCGCATCGACGATTACTCCACCAGAGAGAATGCAAGACAAAGACAGAGAGAGAGAGAGAGAAATCAGGTGCACAACTCTCGCTCTCTCTGTGTCTCTCGTTGTCGAGGACCAACCGGAAGTAGTAACCTCTCGGTCCATTAATTTTCGTTATGGGATGGCCTGGTAAATGGGGCTCTAGCGGCAAAAGCCATTCAGCTTCTGTCTCTGTGTGTTCTCGTGCTATATATACTCTGGATCTGGACAAAGTGGTCCAGCGACGTTTACGATTCCGCGCCACACGCGGTAACTTCCCTTTCGGTCTGTACTCCGGCAAAACTCATCCGGGCTTTCTCCCTGTTTTGTTCAACGGCTTTTCCCCGTCCCTCGCTCCTACCGGCCGACACAGAGTCCGAGAGAGACAGACTTTCGCGAGAGTTTACGCGTTTTAACGCGTGATTTACGGTCCCGTGAGTGCCAACCTGTGTCGACGAGGGAGGATGACCCAAAAATGCCAAGTGTGCCGCGCAATAGTCCTCGAAACTTCGATTTTCGTTCATGTACGTCTCTTCACATATAATAAAATTTCAGGCCAACCAGTTATACTTGCGTATTCCATGAATTTTCCCTAAATTCCTCTGCACGAATTGTTCTCGTTGTAACGAAACCAATTTCGAAAAACTTTTTCCCTTCCGAACTTTTATTTGATTGAAAACAAAAAGTTTTAAAATCGATCAAAATGCGCGAGACCCGGGCCCCATTAAATTTTGCATTTTTATCCAAAAAGCATGCTACAATATGCCATCGTTTGAAACTTTGAATTTCCACCGACACAACTTTGCAAAATGGTTTGTCAATTAGTCGAAAAATCGTTCCTATAAGGAACTATAAGAATTTGAAAATAATGTTTCCCACTCTTCGTACTTATTTATTGTAAAATATTGTTAAAAAATCAACTTGGTGAATGAAATCCATTCGTTGTCAAAAAGCTCTGCACGTGAATGTATCGTTGGCTGAAAAAGTGCAATTCCAAAGATTCGAGAGGCAATAATATCTCGAAAGGAAAGAAATGCTCTTATGGAAAATGCTCGTATCGTATTACGGTTAAATATATGGTGTGTGTATAGGTAAAATACGTGGAAGAATTATGATATCGCTTTATGGCATAATAACAAGTTTATTAACGAGAGATACGATGCGAGAGATCACGCCCTCGAACTCTTCGGACATGACCAGGCTACAAGGTACAAGACTTTTCGCTGCTCACTTGTTCCTTTTCCTCTTTTTTCCTCTCTCACTTGTACTATGATTAATTTCACCTCATGATCATATATAGAAAGTTTCTCTCCCCTTCCTCTCGCGGTTCTTGGCCCTTCCTTCTCGCGAGAAAGATCTGCAGAAGGTGTAACGAGAGAGAAGCCGCCTTACAGCAATAATACAGGACGATGTTACGAGACTCGTTCGACAAGCCGAACGAGCAGAGGCGGCACGCCTTTCTCGCGCTCCCTCTCTCTCTCTCTTTCTCTCTCTCTCTTAATCTATAGTTGCACGTGGTACACGTCTTCTTGGATGCTGTGCGAGTCGCAATTTTTAGTCAAAGTGTCTCCTTTCTTCATTTATTCGGCGTTCTCGTATAATCGACTCAAATTTGCTAAACGAGCTTTACAATATCCTTCGAATGAAAAGCTGGATTCCTCTCGTTCAACATTCGAGATAAAATTCTCCGAACATTGGAAATGAAATTTTATTAAAAATCGTCGATATTTTGTTGAATACGGTACACTAAATATTTTTCGATAATTTCAAAATGTTCATTATTTTTCCATTACATTTGATTTCGAATGGAATCGTCAGTGAAATTAACGAGTGGAACGACTAAAATTTGCTACCGAAGAGACTTTCTAAAATATTTCTGGCTGCAATGACACAATTTTTTGGATTATTCAAAAAAACGTTTAGTCGAACGGATCGAACAAAATTTCCATCTTTTTCAACAAAATTTTGTTTTCAGAGACAACGCTATTCCATTCAATTTCATTGTGGATAACAAAAGAGTTTGATTACAATTTTCATAGTTAATTAGGTCTGAAATAATTAGTAAATTTTATGATCTACACGAGACTCGATTTCTGTATTAATTTTTTTTTTTTACCCCAACGAAGATTTTTGTACGCGATAAAGAAAAAAAAATGATTTGACGTTGCGTCAACGTAGTCATTATACTTGCGATTTTCTTCGTTTCCGATCTAGCGCGGACCTTGGCGTGAAAATTGCGTGGGAACCGGTATTCCGGTAACCCCGGCAATTCGCATCATCGTACACCCTCACAAACTTGTATATATTTATATATGTAGCGTGTGAGGTGTTATATTATATGGCGTATAACCGGTGTGTGGCAAAGGTTAACCGATCTTTTTAACGCATTCTTAGAGCTAAACGGTAGTGTAAAGACCGCGTCGTTCTATAAACGCTCGTGCACGATGCCCCGAGTATTTATAACAAAGAAAATAAATGAAAAAGAAAAAAAAATGAAATTGAAAGAAAAAACATACTGCGAGAGACTTTATACAGATAAAGAAAAAGAGAGATTACTGCACGAGATCGTACGTCACCTTGTGACGCTTGTAAAAAAGCACGACAATCGTTGGGAATCCATGTCTCTGTGAAATACAATCGCGGCCCATGCGTTCGTTATTTATTGATACGGAGGCATTCGTACACTCGTTTTTAAACGCTTCTTCCAACATCGTATTGATCTATTGATCTCGGCTATTTTTACCAAGAGTAACATCCGTATAGTCTCGTTATTTATTGACAGGCCAATGCCTATAGAATTATACGTAGAACGAATTAATATCCGTATTACAAATGATTCAAGATTTTTTTTCTCTATTAGTAACAACTTACGTTTGCTTCGCTAGTTCCGGTCGAAAATTCTTCGGAATTTTTGCACTTTTATCATCCCACCGATCGGGAATCTTCTTCGTTTGTGAATTTTCTCTGATTGAGTATGTTTTAATTTTTTACGCCGCTCAAAGTAACGAAGCAGCAGAAGGCAATAATTTTTAATTTGTCGATGGTTCTTTTTCTCACTGGGAATGAATTGCAGTATATTTGGTTTCTAACGGAATTGTCACCGAAATTTACGAGTCGAACGACCAAAATTTGCCTCCGAAGAGACTTTCTAAAATATTTCTTGCTGCAGTGACACAATTTTTGGGATAATTCGAAAAAACGTTTGGTCGAACGTATCTAACAAAATATCCATCATTTTTAACAAAATTTTCTTTTCAGTGTGAACCGGCCCATGGCTTTCCGATTTTTTTATCCATGAAAAATCCTTCAAAAATTAATTTAACTAGCTTTTTCTTTACACGCGGTTTCGCCTCGTCGACCAAACGCTTGGCTGGAATCACGAAAAATATAAATAAAGAATAACGAAGGGGGGGNGGGGGGGGTAAATATTTTATCTCATGAGAGGCGCGAATAGAAAACACGCAGGTGCGATTGAAGCGTGATCGGCGTGTACCTGCGGCAATCACGAGAACGCGCTAGGCAAAACTCTCGCTCTCGCGCGAGTTCTATCTCATTTCGTTGGATACTCGCGCGCGTTCGAAAGTTCAAGCAGGCGATTCTAATGACGTGGGAAATGCGCGCTAGCCTGTGTGTTATGTACCCGTAAAGATCGGCTCCCGCAGCTCTCGATGCACCAGCTCGATCGTTTGTACATTTTTTTCTTCCTCTTTTCCCCTCTCTTTGGCTTGACGTTTTTTTTCACTTTCATCCCCTTCCCTGCGTGGTTACGAGTTCGTCCCGCAAAGTTCTCGCGCGGCCGGCGAGTCTTGCCTCGCTTAATGCGCGATGTTACGCTCGCCACTTAATATCATACCAGCACCGACAAAAAGTGAGAGATCGAACAAGCCAGCCGGCCATTTCAAAGCATATACGAACGTATATCTTGCCTATAAATACATGCAAGTGCAGTTTATATAGAAAAGCTAATTCGACTTTATACGCGCGATCGATAAAAATTAAAAAAAAAAAAAAAACGGTGGGCGATCATTATGCGGATTCTTTTCCAGGTTATCCGATCGCTGCGTCATCAAATTTTCAAATCGAGCAAACGCTCGAAAATCGTTCCTAATGCTCTTACAATTTTTTATTTGTTTATTTAATTGATTAATTAGTTGATTTATTATTTACATTTTGGTAGATTTTTTTTTCGTAACCGCAAATACAACACGATGTCCAAATTTCTATTTTCTCTTCCAGGAAAATGCATTTGTCGGAAATAACAATTTTAAGTGCAACCACTGACCGGGGCTCATCGTTTCCTTTGATTATTATCAACACTGAAGAAAATTTTGTTAAAAATCGTCGATATTTTGTTGAAAACGACAAACTAAATATTTTTGGATAATTTCAGAATTTTCTTTGCTTCTGACAAGACTTTCTAAAATTTTTCTTGCTGCAATGACACTATTTTTGGGATTATTATAGAGAAAAACGTTTGCTCAAACGTATCGAAAAAAAAAATATCGATCTTTTCCAACAAAAAATCTTGTTTTCAGTTTTTGGAAGGGAATTTTCATGAGTTTGATTCTCCAAACGCATTTCGGAAATCACAGGATAATGCGATATCAAGAAAATTTATGTAACGCACCGAATTTTATGGAAGATAAAGAACATGGCAAAAAAATGAGAAAATATTGTGACAGAGAGAAAAGAGAGCGTCCTGAAGGGTGCGCTAAGCTGTGGAGGGTTGAGCAGCAGGAAAAAAAACGGCCAAGAGTCAGAGACGCCGAGTTTCCCTCGCAAATTCGAGGGTTCTCGCAAGTATACGTTGGCGCAGGTCGGGGAGGGTCACGCGGAATTCGGTCACCATTTTAATATCGATCCGCCCAAGGCTGGAAGAGAAGAGAAAGAGAGCGAACGAGGGAGCAGGGAGAGAGGGAGAACGGAGGAAGCCTCTACTCTCCCATTCCAAATTCACGCTCGTACAACCCTCTGTTCCTTTCTTGTTCTTCCTCCATCTTTCCATCACTCCTTTTATTTCCTACACCCATACAAACAAATACACACTATTTTATCCCCTTCCGCTGACTATTCTTTACCAGAGCGGCGAATCCACGATGTAAATTTCTTCTGCCCGACCTTCCCTCGCGTTTTTCATTCCCTCCAGAATTCTCAGGATTTCTCAAACGTCCGTTGTTGTTGGCTTGCGATCCTCCTCCGCTCCAGACAAGTTTTTCTCTTCAATTGATGAAGAACGAACGTCCAATCGAGCAATTTGATTTGAGCGACGTATATACGTATGAAAAAAAATTTTATGCGAATTGCGATTGCAGTTTACAACGAAAAAAATAAGATGCTCTGTCATTCTTCTCACAGACACTGAAAACAATTTTTTTTTTTTAAAGATGGATATTTTGTTCGATGCTTTCGACTATTGTGTCATCGCAGCGAGAAATATTTTAGACAGTTGGCAACCGTCAGAGATATTTGTCAGATTAAAAAATTGATAAACAACGACGTGCCTCTTTGCTCCGCGCGCACTGTATCAGTTGCAATCTACGCCAAAAGTTGGTGAAATTTAATTGACTAAATGACTTTATTCCCATCACGATAATGCTCGGCGCGTTGACGTTAATATCGCGATGAAGGAATGAAATAAGTGCCTGCGAGGATTAAAATGTCTCCCAGAAGGGACGGCAGGGTGCGGAGAGGGATGAAAAAAAAAGTAGAAATAAATAAAGCACAGATTTAATTCTGGTGCAGGGTTTAACCCTCGGTTTAATTTGTCGTTGTCGGAGCAGAGACGAGAATAAGAAGAACATGATACTTCCGAGAGAAAGGGTAAACAGACGCAGAGAGAAAAAGGAGAAGAGAAAAAAAAATGCTGGAAAGAGAGAATCGCAAAGTTTCTGCATTAACGACGGACGACAACGAACTAGACTTACTATGTAACTACACGAAAAGTGGAAAGAGGTGTATGAGAGTACGACGACCAAGTACGCTTGCTAAACTCGCTATTCGCTAGTGAAAACTTTTTCTCCAGCTGCTCGTATACATACAAACGTATCTCGAATGCTGCTGGACAAAAAGTCGTAACTCCCTCGATTCAGAGCTTAAAGTTGCGTGAGTTGAAAACTTTTTTCTTTTGCTACAGAAAAAAAACGCAACACAACAACTTCTCCCTCTTTTCTCTTTCCTTCGTTTTTCTGCCGATCGCGACGATAAAGGTCGACTGGCCTCTTCATTATGCAACACCGAACACCAACCATACAATTTCTCATACAGACGGACGTACCGTTAACTTCTCTCGACTCTACATCCATGTATGTACCATATTTATCAATATATATAGATATATTTGTGCACGCATGCAGATGATAGATAATGATACGAATTATTTCACAAACTCAACCGTTTCGCGTCTGCCATCGATAATTCTTCAGTAGAGACGCCTTGACATTGTCGCAAGAGTGGATACGGGACATTACTAGTCAGACATTCTACTCCAGAGGCTCGGTACAAACGTCACGAGAAGCAATTATTTTTTTCTTTAATTAAAAAAGAATTGATTTGTTAAAAATTAGTAAAAAGTGGATTTTCGCAGTGAACGTGAAGTCGAGGCTCGAGTTTGAAAATTCAAACGATGTACCAAGCGAGAAAAATGCTTCGCTGATAAAAGCGAGTCTTCGTTTTTTTTTTTTTTTTTTTNTTTTTTTTTTTTTGTGAGCACGTATAACAATCGAGAAAACGAAAAACGAGGCAGAAAAAACAACACGCTCTGTTTCGAAAACAATTATTTGCGGTCGATCGATCTCCCGAGATTTTTCGTTCTGGTGCATTCGCTCGGTTTATGTACGCTCGCAAATGTGTCGGATATTCCGTGTCAAGGGACACCGTTTTTGGCCGGAGGTCAGCGATTTTGACGCTCTTCTAGAATTTATAGACTTTTTACCGCGTCCACAGCCCCCTATTGTTAAGGGGGTAGCTTTTTTAATTGGCACGGGACACAAGGGGGCTGCGGCAATTCAATGAAATCCGCGCTGCTTTTTTCCTCCGGTTATACGCGATGGATTATAACGGACTGAAAAAATACTGAAAATAAAATTTTGTAGGTATATTTTGTCTGATACGTTCGACTGAATATTTTTACGAAAAATCCCAAAAATTGTGTCATTGCAGCAAGAAATATTCTAGAAAGTCTCTTCAGAAGCTAATTTTCCGTGCTAAGACAATTCCGTAAGAAACCGAATATGCTGCCAAAATAACAAATTTTTCAAAAATATTCAATAATATTTAGTTCACCGTATTCAACAAAATATCGACGATTTTTAACAAAAATTTCCAGTTTAATTTTGAGGCTCGCAAAAAAAAGAGAGCCACAGAAAGTTGTGACTAATGTTTGTTGTTTTTTTCTCTCTCACGGTTCGTGTTTCCCCTGGAACGTTTGTTAACTCTCTCACGATAGTAACAGACACTCAGTTCAATAGTCGTACGTATTGTTTATCCAAGAGATCATCGCGGTAGTATGCAATGTTCTTGGGACCGAGGTAAAACGCGTTATCCCTCGGTATAGCTTGGATTATTAATTCTTTACACACCTAACCATGCACCTATGTGCGCTGCTGCTGCTTCTCGGCTGTTTCGTTATGCATACTGGCTCTCTTTCTCCACAGTCCGAAGGCTCTCTTGGTCTACGTAAAAATAGAGTAGCCGTGCAATGACACACAATGTATACCTGTTTGTACATAGAGACTTTGCACAAAGTCCAGCAGCGCGTTCTCCAACGCTTCTCTTTCTCTCTATCTTTCTCTCTGCTCGTCGCGTACCACTTTACAGTCCATTAATTTGTAATGTTACCATTATCTATTATGGCCTATCAGGGCAAGAGCTCGTCGTACATACACCACCAGCTAAGCAAGTTATCGCTGTTGGTACACTACTCAGCGACAACCACACTGCAACCGTAAGTTTAACAAAACAGCAGCGTACATCGGCGTCGTAAGTAAGGTCGCCGTGTACGATCCTCCTGTTCTCCACACGTTGTACGACATATGGTGATCCTCTTTTAACCCCTGCTGTGTCTTCCCCCGCTCCCTTAGTTACACAGCCACCGGAATTTTCAAGCGAACGTTGCGTCTCATCATCGCATCGACCCGCCCCTTGCTCTTTTCTTCACTTTTGTCTCTTTCGTCGAACGTACGGGCCCTTTTGCGACGACGAACGAAAGCATGACAATCATTGGAGATTTCTGAACGACTCTGAAGTTTCAAGTTGAACGAAAAATATTTTCTCTATTTATTTATTGAATTTGGAAAATTGTGGCAATTTTTCGTGCCGATTGAACTTTTGCCTGGCAAGGAGAATCGTTTTATTGTCCAGACCAAATATTTAATAATAATTACGAGTTCTGTTCAAGAAAAAAAAACAGAATTTCGTTGCATTCCAACGATGCAAAATTCAGCATAATATTTCTGAGGACGATTTGTATGTCCTTTCGGATTAACTTGGCTACGTGCTCGTGCCACAAAAGCCTCTATGCATTATTTTTGGTGAATTATAATCGTGTGGCTTCTGCAATTGTGTAAAGACAGTTATTCATCTGGGAAGAGCTCTTGACCTCTGGGCACACAATTTTCCATTTCCACGAATTCCCATCTTGAGCCAATTTTCTTCCGCATAGATTTTCTTCCAAACGCGGGTGTGATATCGCGCTCAGCCCATTGAAACGTTTCCATCAAAGTTTCTGATGCCGAGTCTTTTGCTTTTGCGATCGCTCACTAGATGCATGTGTAATAACGATATTTCTTGATCATGTCGTTTATTTATTTTAATCAAATATTTAAAAAATATGCGGACGATCGTTATCGCGTTCCGTTGGAAAAATCGAAAATGCCGAGTCTCGCCGTGTTTCTACGTACGAGCGTGAAATATATTATGGCATCATGCACTAACTCTGCAAAACAGGCAACTATTCACTGCTGCTGATGACAAAATGAAGCTCACGGAGGGTTGACCTTTGTCTCAGGCATGGAAGAGACAACGAGCTTCACTATAGAACGTGCGCCCGACCCGCTTTTATATATAAATGGTTAATGCACATATACATAGACACATGTATTATTTTCTTGCTATTTGCAGCACTCAACGAGCTTCGCGACTTGGATGTGCTGTAAATGTCGTGCGATACACCAACATGCACTCACCGGTTCTGTCAATTTAGCAACAAAGTACGAGCCGGACGACGCAAAGTTTCGTGCAATATGTACATGCTTTACCCAACAAACTTATTAGCCAACGCCGCAACGGTTTCTGTTAATAATCCGTGTACAAACAGGTGGGATAATGAGGAGGAGAAGAAGGATGAAAAATTTGGACGCTCTTGTGCGAGTTTCGGTCCAACAAAAAATTGGAACGACAGCTCATTATTAATCATAACGACCTCGATGTTCCCTTCGCGCGATTTGTTCCAATATATATAAACGCAAAATGCAGAGCTAATAGTTTATAGAATTACGTGCATCATGCTGACGAAATAAAAAATTTGTCAGGATCCAAATAATTAAGGACGATGCATTTAGCTAAAGTTTCTTGATGCAAAACTCGCATTTGAAAATATAAGTCATTTCATTATTTAGGAAAAGTACTTTTTTCTGGCTGCTGCTAGGGGTAGAAACTGTTGATAAGTTTGGGGTGAGATTTTGACTCGACGACTGTTATTGACGACTAAAGACAAGTTGTCATGCAACGGAAAGAGCCCGCGTGAGGCTAAGTTTTTCGCACAAAAGCGCCTTTTAATTTGTAGCTTAACCATTTTCACCTTTGCCGTGAACGATTTACTAGGCTTTTTCCCTGCTCACCGTGCACAGTTTAGCAAAGCCCTTTATTTTTTTATTTCTCCCTTCATTCGTTCGCGATCCATACGCAGACATCGACATTCATACAGATATATGTATGAATGCACAAACAAATTTCTATGTATATATGTGTGTATAGAGAAAAAGACGAGGTCGTTGTACAGCGCACACGCCTCTCGCGCGTTCGAGTAAACTCTCTCGTGAGCACCGAGACACGCGCGCGGGGGTAATGCCGGGCTAGCAGGCTGATCGGTGGAAATACGTAGGGGAAATCGCATGTTCAGCCCGATAAACGAAATAAAAAGTTGCTCGGTGTACTGGCTATATCGAAGGGGTGGAGAGGAAACGGAGCAAGAAGGGAATCATTCCTCCCCTCTTCACCTTTACGCTTTCTCGTGGATGTAACACAGCTTGCAGGCGAAGGAATATATCGCGTAGATGAAGGGATGGAGAACGGGCTTGAAAACGCTAAGCCCGATGGGGTGGTTGCGAAAGCACGTGTACGTGTATCAGCCAATCGGTGTGTATGTAATGCGAACGTGGTTGCGGCGGGCTCGGGGTGTGTGTATATAGCGTGAGCTGCATCTACACACGCCATTCACCAAACTATATAGTACACGCGTATGGGCCATTCCGGAACAATTGCCGAGACTGCCTAATTTTATTCTTTTACGACTTGGGCCTCGTGGTGCGTCGAAGCGAACGATGGGGCCTCAATTTTTTGTTCCAAACTTTCGGGAGCTTCTTGCGGGAGGGAAATTGGACCGCGGAACCTTGTCCGAGCCAGACCGCTTCTTCGGGGAGTGATTTCCGTTGAGAAGATGCATCTCGAAGGCATTTTATCCTCAGCCAACGTTCAGTCCACAGGTCAAAATAGACTCACACAACTTTTGTCACTGAGTAGATTGAGCGGTTTTTGTGACAAAGCTCAAAGCAGGGCGCACCGAATCGTCCTGGTAGACGACGATTTTGTGAAAATTTGACTTTGAGGTCTGGAACGACCCTTATGGCTATACGTAATGTACCAATCTTTTTCACCTTCGACGTAATACCTGTACACCTGAATAGTGCTGGTAGGTGAGTCGGTTCCTCTCTCTCTCTCTCTCTCTCTCTCTCTCTCTCTCTCTCTCTTCCTCTCTCTCTCTCTCT
>JBAJMU010000005.1:3814218-3879488 GCA_037952995.1 Hyposoter didymator | reverse complement strand
AGAGAGAGAGAGAGAGAGAGAGAGAGAGAGAGGAAGGGATGAGGAAAAGGAAGCTCAAAAGCACGAGAAAGAGAGAACCCGTGCGATCGATACGCCCGAACTTATTTTGGATTATTTTCAACTCTTCACGCCGAGGCAGGGATGAGGAGGAAACCCGGAGGTTGAGGGAGGAAAAGGTTTCAGCTCACTCTGGCCACGAACCCGGCAACCCCCCGTTTTTCTCCTCATCGAAGCTTTACCTATGCCTGCAGATGTATCGCTATGTTTTTACACGTACAGATATACCATGATGGACTAAACGTACCGATTTTTCTTACACACACTCAACAAATATATATCGAACATTTGCTATCTTTACTTCCGTTTCCCTCTTATCTTTTCTTTTTCGAACCCTCTCGCAGTATTTTCTCGACATTTTCCTCATTTGTCGAAAGAAATAGTGCGTCGATCCCGAAAAATACGAACAATTATTTATTATTGTAATTCATATAAAGTTTTATTAACTTGTAAAAAATTGGAAATTAAATATCTCGAATTCTAAACGTTAGAATTTTTTTTTTCGTAGCAGAAAACTGTTAGTTTTGGTGCCAAGAACGTTTATAAGCATTTTTGAAAGAACCATAATACCTTAAGTAACGTTCTCGTCGTGGATTCGACATTCATTAATTTCAAGTAAGATATGATAATAATAAAAATAGATGCGGCACGTAATTTCATGAAAAACTTGGAGGAAAGTTAAATTGAATTACAGGACAGCAAAGCCTTGGTATTCCTTGTTGATTGAATCAAGATTATTAATTTTCTACATTTTCCTGAAAAAAAAACAACTCGTTTAAGAGTTGTCGTTTGGTTCGTCGAATCTTTCTCGGCCGGGAGGAAAATAATCACGTTCGATAATTATTGACGCGAGATATGTTTGCTAATTGAGAACCAGTTGGACATTCTTGCGGTCTTAATCCACGAGGTTGAGAAAAATAAAGCGAAGCGATTTTTCTTTTCTGCATACAAAAATAATCCCGATTGCCTGCTCGTATGAATCGCAGATATTCACTTTTTTTTATTACTTCCTTGGCAAGCGTTATCAAGGCCCACCGAGTGAGACGTATCAACCCACGCAATTAAGAGACACTCCGCGAGGGTTTGCAACGCTCGATGTATATTTGTGGTGGAAGGAGAATATAACGAAGTGAATAAATCGTGAGATTGGGAGTGTTGGCAACGGATCGATTATAAATAAGACGGTAATCAGGCAATCAGCGTCTCATCGGAGCAAAAGGATATGATTTCTCATCGCGGGAGTATAATTCACCGCGCGGAGAAGCATCGAACACGTAGCTTAAAAAATAGTGCATAACAAACTCGCAAATAAATTACGGAAAAATGTTTCTGCAGCCGAGCAATCGACCAAAAAATAAAAAAAAATAAAAAAAATTGATTAACGTCGCGCACTTGTTGTAAAATATAAATAAATTCATTAAAGAGATAAATCCTCCGGCTGAAATCACATTTTTCGTAGATTACTGTAATGAAATCTCAGCCTCGGACAATAAGGTCGAGAATATGAAAACATTTCGACAGTTAATTACACAAAAATTGACGAATAATCGGTTTGACATTCCAAGTCGATTTTCTTTTTCCCTCGCCTCATTATAAACCTTCTTCTCAGTCCATACGATCGACACGTATTTCGTATATTTCAAGATTCGTTAGTTACACGTTCGCTGATGAGTGATATTCGCGCATATTGTGGCTGCGAGAATTGCTGCGCATTGGATTAATTATTGCGTCGGCGCGCTCTCTGTTTTATAACGTGAATCGAGGCCGAAGATGTGGCGCGACGGTTTAACTACTTCACTGTGTATTAAATATACGCGCTCACACGCAAATATATACAGAATCTAATGTGTATAGAAATACGCGTATGTATATGGAGGTTATTTTGCTGGTGGGTGCGGAACGATATTATAGCCGAATGTACAGGTGTATACACATTTGTGTAGACCCGTAAATACAAATGTGTGTTACGTATGAGGATCTCGCAAAGGCCTCTGCACCGGCGGTTGCTAGGTCCGAGGAATTACGCTCTTCCTGTAACTCGCTCGGGAACGCGATGCATCGCGTCCTCTCTCTTCCTCCTCCTCTTCTTCCTCCTTTTATTCTCGTCTTCGTTTTTCCTCCAACGTTTTTTCTTTCCCTCTCGCTCTCTGTCTTTCGCTGCACCTCACCGCCCCCGCGCTCGCTATCTTAGCAATCTCGTAATTTCTCAGGGAAGTTAATTGCTCACGCACCGCGAAGTGAGCGGTGAATGAAGGAGAGGACGCTAATTCGATCCGTCGGGCCGGAATGAAGTCGCTCCGGAACGCCCGGTGGCTATAAAACGTACGAGAATAAGAGAGATGGATATATATATTTATGTATACACATATATACATGTGTCTGTGGATAAAGAGAAAGAGAGAGAGAGAGAGAGGGAGACAGCGGCAAAACCCGACGGCACGTTCTCGGTCTCCGCAGAAAATCTTTGTGTGTATGCACGACGAGAGCGCCTATATTATTATTCCCTACATTCGGACCTTCGTAATTTTCGTAAATTAGTCCAAGAGAATGGCAACGACAAGAAAAAATAAATTACTGGATTAGAGCTTATGCTCTCGTGAAGAAAATATTTGGAGCGAGAAACGTGCACCGCGACGTCTCCCGTTTCCTCCTCGCGCGCAGTAACGCGCGAACATAAGATACCTACGACTTTTTTTTTCTATGACAAATTTCAATCGGTATCTACGCGTTCAGCAACATTTTGACAACACTTTCTATTCGGAAATCTTTGTTCTTTTCGTACCTCCTTTCCATAATCAATGAAAATGAAATTTTGTTAAAAATCGTCGATATTTTGTTGAGTACGGTGAACTAAATATTTTTTAATAATTTCAAAATTTGCCTTATTTTGGCAGTATATTTGGTTTCTAACGAAATTGTCAGCAAAATTTGCGCGTGGAACGACTGAAATTTGCTTCCGAAGAGACTTCCTAAAATATTTCTTGCTGCAATGACACAATTTTTTGAATCATTCAAAAAATCGTTTAGTCGAACGTATCAAACGAAATATCGATCGTTATCAACAAAATTTATGTTTTGAGTGCGTAAGACGAAAAAATCATTGCGGGGCCTCGTCCCAGTATTGTGAGTTGATTATCACAGCAGTCCATCAAGAGTTTAGCTCTGCTCGGTTTTGTTACTTTCGCTGCTGCGCGATATGATAAGAAACTCACAATGTAGTGCCGCGCGCGCGGGACTTGCACATAGTCACGGCTCTTTTGTTTTCGAACAGACGTTGAACCGGAATAATGGAATTATCACTATATATATAGAGGTCGTGGAGAAATCTTGAGAATCCAGGATCGTTGAAAAGTGTTGGCGGACGCGAGAGTACAAAAAGAGAGAAAGAGCGCAGCAAGGAATGGGATGATTTTGCTGCGTTTACAACGTTTTTGTTGGATCCAATGAGTCTCGAAGCATAGTTTGAGATCGGTGTGCCTTGAGTGCGTTTCGTAAAGAACGCGAGAGCCAGAGAGAGTGAGGGAGGGAGAAGGTGGAATAAGGGAGAAGAATGGAAAAGGAAAAAGAGAGGGAGAGAGAGAGAGAGGCTGTAAACGGTGTTACGGTTCGTTACGAGGCTCTCAGTGCTGTTAAATTATTTATGTACAATAATCTTTATAGAAAATATGTATATATAGATATGTACACGTCGATAAGTACATAGCTGAAATGGTCGACACGTCATTTCGAGGATTTAAGCATCGGGTACAAAAAAAAGGAGAGTCGAGATATTTCACGTTTCCAGAAAATCCTACGCGTCCTCGTTGTTTCGCTGTTTTTTTTTTGTATGGTTTTCACTCTTGTCCTTCCGTTCGGCGTCAAGAGAGCACGCATAGCAACCTGCTCCTCTCTGTGGACCAGAGCCGCGCTTACCAGAACCGCGTCAGGACCTTCGACAAAAGGTTTTAAACGATCGTTCTACCGCCGCGTTTCCATGGAATCGACAAAAAGCGTCGTAAGATCGTTACGGTAGTATGACCGTGGTTATATACACAGATATACGTTTTATAAGGTACGTAAGCTACGTATTATTACCTAAGAACCTGAAAAGGGCAGTTTCGCTGGTTCGATACCGCGCCAATGGGAATTCCCTGTGCTGAGAAAATGGAGCCAATTCGCACCACATATTTCAGAAATTCTCTATATATATTCCTTCTCATTATTTACGATTTCTACAACGTGGTCCCATTTTTTTTTTGCTTCTCAACTGTCTCCATGATTTTCTTTAAATTTTCTATAAACGTTCTTGGCACCAACACTAACAGTTTTCTCCTACGAAGGAAACATTTCTGATGTTTAGAATTCGAGATAATGAATTTCCAATTTTTTATTTTTCCCATCTAACCGCGTGTAAATTGAATTCGCGTTTCCTCAAAACGTTGCAAGAAAAAAGCAAAAGAAACGCGATTTAAATTCACACGCGTTTAAATGGAAAAAATAAATGATTGGAAATTAAATATCTCGAATTCTTAGACGTGAGAAAATGATTCGTCTTATAGAGAAGTTGTTCGTTGTAATTTCGCAAACATTTACACAAAATTAAAAGAAAATCGTAATTTCGTAATCGGAAATTCGTATAGTGCAGCGTTAATTCACAAAATAATTTCCAAAAGGTGGCAACTCTTCGACGTATTCAATATTAGAGTGCACATTGTTCGAAGGACAAAGTGTCGAAGAAATACTCATCAAACGACCATCGGCCGACCGGCAATTGCGTCGGTGCTGCTGTTGATTTTTTATTCCTCCGTCGCCTGCTCTTTGGATCATCGGAGCGAAAAGCCGCGGCGATTCGGACATTGCGAGGTAGTCTTCGCTCGAGATATGTACAAACTGCGTTTTAGCCTCACTCTTTCCGATTGCGTCGGCAATAACTCTCGTCCCAAGTATCTTTCGACGAAACGTTCATTCTTGACGCGGATACACGTTTCCATCTTTTTTTTTGGCTTCTTTTCTTGTTATGAAGTCGCTAAATTGACTAAAACTGACAACAATCCGAACATGGAATATTATCGTGTTTCCATTACGCAACGGTTTAGCTTTCGATTTGCTATTCATTTGATAATTCACTGGCGCACTGGGAATGAGATTTCATATTTTTTGACTGAAATGGTTGTTTACTTTGTATTCGTACGCATTATTTATGTCTCAAGAGTTGCGTTGAAGAGCGAAAACGCGACAGATTTCTTGCTACGAGTTTCAAGCTGTGAAATATATTGTTGCAAGAGTTATTGGGAGTGTGCACAGAGCGCATGGGTGCGCGAACGCGTCTCTCATTCTTTCTCTCATCCGTCGTGTACAAAGTGTATATTCAAGAGCGATGCACTTGCGCTCGCGCGAATAACAATTACAGCTGCTCTCGCGCGTCCTGGCGAAGGAACTGGGCTGCAATCTTCGAAGGTCGGGACGCGCCACTGCTTCCTCATTGTGCCGGTACAACTATATACTATATATATGTATAAGAAGCTTATATATGTATAAGAAGCGAGCACCTTTATTAACTTCACGCCAGCCCACGTAGCAATACTGCAGCGTCTACAACGTTCAATTCAAGCCGAAGTCTTTACCGTCGGACATCCTCGGTCCCCGCAATCACGATAAGAATACTCTGCAAAAACTCTTCGTGATTCTATCCCGCGTGAAGCCTCGTACCGAAATTTACTTTAATTTATCGACAATTATAAAAAAACAACCACTTCTAATTATTTTCAAGTGAAAATTGCCTCATCGTGAGGTCTCCGGAATTTCAATGCTTCCTTCTACTTTATTTCGTCCCATTTATTCTGAACCACGTTTCCTTTTTTGGAATGAGACTCAATGAACAAGAGTGTTTACCAAAGAAAAATTTCTGCAATGTTTTATTTTTTTCTAATTAGAATTTCGTACGCGAAGAAACAATGCATCCCGAAACGAAATTTTCATTACTCAACGATGTCTCGACGATGGCGTCTCTGTATGCCAGAGGCACAAATATAATCGTCCTGGAATACGGAATTCGATAAATGTCAGAGAGTCCCTCGATCCGATGCTTTTGGGACGAGAAGTAAATGAGTAGGATGAGAAAATCGTTGATATCACTGAAAACAAAATTTTGTTGGGAAAGATTGATATTTTATTGGATACGTTCGACTAAACATTTTTTTTTCTTCTAATAATCCTGAAAATTGTGTCATTACAGCAAGAAATATTGTAGAAAGTCTCATCGTAAGCAAATTATAGTCGTTCCAATGGTAAATTTCACAGAAAATTTCGTTGGAAACCAAATACACTGCCAAAATAACGAAAATTGTGAAATTATAGAAAAATATTTAGTTTACCCAATATATCGACGATTTGCATATTTCTTTTCACTTACTTTTTCTCTCCTCTCGCTCACGAGGTTCTTAAAGACGACGAAGTAAACTGCTCGTCGGTCCCATTCTTATCCACTCCCTGGCGATGATTTCTATGATTTTTGTTGTTCATTTTCAATGAATCAATGCCGGGCGAGGAGTCGAGTTGGGAGAAGAGAAAATGTTTAGGAATGAAAGCATGAACAGACCAAATCACACAATTGAATTGTTTCATTTATTCCGAAGCGAGATCATCTTATATTTACGGTTCATTAAGGATTCATCGCATTATCCACGTTTTAGAAGGGTTCGCCGCAGGGAGCGAGGAGGGCGAAACGCGACGCCCGTCGAAGTATGAAAGTGGAGCCAGCGTCCCGTCACGTTAATTCCCAAACGAACGAGCCCAAAATATCTTCTGTATCAAGCGAAAAAGCGAGCAGTTCGTACACACACCAGAGTACCGAGGAGCACACCTAGCCGTAACTATATTTGAGGAAAAGGTTTATAACACCGAAGCGAATAAACGAACATTCTCCGAGTACCTCGAGAGCAGAGACAGCACGAGATTGTTATTTTAGGGTTCATCGATATACAGCCAGCAGATTTCCACGTATTAGCAGGACGCTATCTAAAACAGTCGCTTGCTGATGATTCGTTGAAATGTTTCCACCACTGAAACTTAGTAAATGTAGATGATGTAATACTCGTTAAACTCGGTATAAGAATATTTTATGCTCAAGCGAATCGATATTTTGTTCGATACGTTCGACTAAAGTTTTTTTTGAATAATCCCAAAAATTGTGTCAATGCAGCAAGGAATATCTTTATAAAGCCTCTTCGGAAGCAAATTTTAGTCGATCCACTCGTAAATTTCGCTGACAATTTCGTTAGAGACCAAATATACTGCCGAAATGACGAAAATTTTGAAATTATCAAAAAAAAATTTGTTTACCGTATTTCACAAAATATCGACAATTTCTAACGAAATTTCTTTTCCAGCGAAACAGGGAGAGTGTGGTTAAGAGAACAAACCTTGATCTATAAAATTGGAATAAAATAAAATAAACGCACAAAAGTGTATAAAAATCGATCATCAAAAAATCTGAATCGATATTCATATCGGAGGGTAATTTCTTTTTTTCAAATCGTTCACAATCAGAGTGTGAAGACTATACTCTCGAGAGTAACGATCGAGATTAAAAGTTTCATTGAAATGTTGTAAATATTGTCCATGATTTTTTCAATCCACGATACAAAAACCTGAATTTTGCATGTCTCATTAATAAATAGTAGAGGACGATAGAAATAAATCAATCAATCAAATAAAACACAATTAAATGGAAGAATTTATCGGTTTTTATTGAGACACGCAAAGCACGGACGTTCCAAAGGAACGATAAAAAACATAAAGCACAAATGCAATGGCTACTCATGCATTATGACGCACTGCCAATTTTTGTCGTGGTTGAGCAGTCGAGACGGAGTAATCGAAAAAGAATATTTCCGTAGATGAGGTGAAAATGTATAGCGATGAACATTGACGCGGTGGGAATTGGATAATTCGGATGAATTTTCGATTCGGTCAGTGGCCGTTTCTGGCGAAGAGATGGGGGCGTAGGGTGTGAGGAGGGAGAAGAAAAAGAGAAGCTGAACGTACGATTTGATCAATGGAGAGAGTTTTATACACATTATTATCGGATGCTCAGTTCTGTGAGTAAACGTTGACGTTTGAAATATTCTTGGTGCGCTGTCCTAGCCGCAGTGTTTTTTATTCCCCAATCGCGACGAGAGGGTCGTGTATCCAATCACGAAAATTTATCCGGGCACATCCTCGGGGCATCGAGCTTGAACGCTTCGATATCGAATTACGAACTATTTCAAGCTCCGTGCATAAAAAACGGATTTTTTGTTCGTTCCCTACTGTCGCTTTCTCGCTCCCTCTCTCTCCCTCCCTCTCTCGGGCTCGCTCAATTTTTTTTTCGTCCTCTCTCACTTTGATTTTCCACCGTCAACGAGGCAACCAACGGCGCATCGTGACGATGGGCAGCGATGCCGATGAATTGATAAAAACAATTTTACACTCGATAAAAGTCGTGTGGTACGCGCGTGCATCGATCCAGCTATGATATAGATAAACTAGTCGATATACATATATTTTTTTTTATCTCCACTATACGTATATATGAACGTACGCATTGTAGTAGAGTTACATCCCGTTCAATGCTTTCAATTTCACCACACACACGCACAAAAACATACCTCCACATATATTATTAGCTGTGAGAAAATAAAATCAAGCTCCCGCTTGTTTTTCGCAATCTCGCAGCGTGAAATCATTGTCATTGTCATCCATACCCGACTGGGTGTTCCGGTCGAACTAATTTTCAAAAACGAGAGTATTCGTCGTTGGGTTTTTAAATGGCGATGGGTGCACTGGAAGTGAATTTTTTTTTTAAATCATCGATATTTTGTTGAGTCCGTTAAACTAAATATTTTTTTATTCAAAATTTTCATTATTTTGGCAGTATATTTGGTTTCTAACGAAATTGTCAGCGAAATTTACGAGTGGGACGACTAAAATTTGTTTCCGAAGAGACTTTATAAAATGTTTCTTGCCGCAATGACACTATTTTTGGGATTGTTGAAAAAAACGTTTGGTCGAACGTATCGAACAAAATATCCATCTCTTTCAACGAAATTTTGTTTTCAGTGTGGGTAAATAATGGGGGATTGGGGATCTTTCGAGTTACTATAGTCGCGCAGGAAACAAGGTTGAGTGAAACAGTTCAGAAGCATCAGAACGTCTGCAATCGTGTAATGTAAGATTTTCTTCAAGTTCCTGGAGCAATTTTCTTCCACTAAGCTCTGCCAATTACCTAAACGTACGTGCAAACAATTATTGTCCATTCTTGCTGATCTTTCTGAATAAATATCATGAGCAAATATGAATTTAGGCGCGGAACGTGATACGAAGATGCAATATCTGGAGATATAAGCTCGTACACGTAGCCGGTAAATACAGACCGTAACGAATATATACATACATGCATTTAGTACGTACACACGTGCAATATATAAAACGCACTGCATAGTTACATGCATATGTATATCTATAAATATGCTGGGGCCGTCGTGAAAGACGGTCTTTCTCTTGGTGGACCAGCCAACGAAATGAACTTGGCCTGGGGCTGATGATTCAAGGGTTTTGCAACGGTGTTTACCTATCCGGACGTGTGGGCGTCGCAGCATGCATCGCAGGGTCTCAGCAGTGTGTATTTGTGAATCGTCGGAGGGCGGCTCTCGCTTGGCCATCCTCTCGTCGTCGTGAGCTTCGTGCACGCGCATACTATTCTCCATATCTTGGCATTAGTTGCCAGCACGTATACAGATATCTATACGCCAGCAGTTCCTCCTCGTTCGCCAGTTCGAGAGACAAAAGGGCGTAACTATCATTTTTTAGCGTGCAGTGCCATGAGAAATCGACCTTTTTCCAATTCATTCGATTCTGCGTTGGTATGGGTGAAGGGAACCGCGAGGTGCGAGACCAGCAGACCATGCTCCGGACCAAGTCCATAGCAGCAGAGTGTACGTGCGATGACTGCTGCTGGTGCAGTGTTAAAAGCTGCTCGTGGCTACACGGTAGCCGTTTCGCACACACCCGCCGGCTATATCGTTCACTCCTCACTTTTTTATACCTTCGCATATGTGTTTATATATTTATGTATGGATTATGCGTGTATTTTGATTCTGTTCTTTGAGCTTATCCGCATACTGACACTCGTGTACCCTGCTTGCAGTTGCAGGTGAAGATGGCAAATCATGCGTGTGAAAAATTTATTGTGACGGAGACATTTGGGCCAGTTTCTAGGTGTTCAGGTCCGAATTGGAGAAGATGGCGGGGAAACGAGGGAAAATGCATTTTGTTGGAAGAGATCGATATTTTGTTCGATACGTTCGACTAAACGTTTTTTTCTAATAATCCCAAAAGTCGTGTCATTGCAGCAAGAAATATTTTACAAAGGCTCTTCGGGAGCAAATTTTAGTCGTTTCACTCGTAAATTTCGCTGACAATTTCGTTAGAAACCAAATTTATTGCCGAAATAACGAAAATTTTAAAATTATCAAAAAATATTCAGATTACTGGATTCAAAAAAATATCGACGATTTTTAACTAAATTTTATTTCCAGTGTAAAGTGAATTTATTCGAAACGTATTTTACCGAGTGGATTATTCGTTGTCAGAATTATTTTAAAAGATTTAGTACTTTTTAATATTATTGGAAAAATATAAATTTGTGTATCAATCCGCAAGCTCCCATTTACAATTATAGAAAACAAAAGACGGTGAAAGTTTGGTTTAGATGCAATGTTGACTTACAGTTAGTGTGCTTGATTCCGCGATAGCTGCGGAGTAGTCTATGTCGAGAGCGAGAAGCGGAGATGGGAGCGAACGAGCGAGCATTCAGGTTTATGGATGCTCGGAGCATCTGTTGGTACAAGACGGACGTCCGTGGCATTACGTTACACGACGTTACGACGCATAATGCCTGAATGGTCGGAATGGGATGGGCAAAAGGGAGGCCCACACACAGATTTCTCGCATCAATCAGATAAATTCAATTTTTTATTTACATTCGTATTATTATGATTTTTCGTAACAATTTTAATGAAGACTCATTTTGCGCGAATCTCTAGAAATATTATTGTCCGACAGTTATACTTAAAATAATGCCAGATAATGAGGAAAACGTATTGTTACCATATTTTGGAGTGTTCATCGGTTGACGTTGAAAAAAAAAAGTTATGCCTCACTCATGGCGTCGACTTGGAAATTTATCTCGACACTGAAACGAAAACTTTGTTGAAAAAGATGAATATTTTGTTCGATACGTTCGACTAAACATTTTTTTAATAATCCCAAAAATTGTGTCATTGCAGCATGAAATATTTTAGAAAGTCTCTCCGGAAGCAAATTTCAGTCGTTCCACTCGTAAATATTTCTGACAATTCCGTTAGAAACCAAATATACTGCCAAAATAACGAAAATTTTGAAATTATCCAAAAATATTTAGTTTACCAACAAAATATCGTCGATTTTTAATAAACTTTCATTCCCAGTAGATGTGGAAAAAACTTCGATGCAAAAAAACAAAGTAATTCACTTTCTATTACTAATTAGTCAATTCCATCAATAATTAAGGAACGCTCGAATCATTTTGTTGGATAAAAAGCCTCTAGGTCTTGACGATCTAAGAGACGGAGACGTTTCATCGTTCCAGTCTGTACAGTACTGTCCTTATCTACTTACCATCTCGATTCACCGGTCCATTGCTTCTCTCTGTCTTGCTCCTCTCTCGCTCTCTTTTTCTATACGTTGTTCCAATGTCCACAACAGGCCACACCAAGTCAATGAGCTTTTCTTCCCATGCCCGGAAGTGATTACGCGATACTCAATCGTAATTGATTAATCCACACCTACATGGACGCATGCGTGTCGCACGATCGACGCAAAAACGCCTACGATTGTCTATACTCGATTCTTCATCGTCCTCTGTGCTCGTCCTCAAGAACACTCGATCTTATAAACTTCCTGCCGCATAGATTTACTTCTCGCCTTCGGTGTTTCAAAAAATCTTGAAATTTTTTTTCACCCATTATTCGAGATGAGGAATATTTCATGCCATTATTTTAACTTTCACGTCGAAATCAATTAGATAGATCGTGTGGATACATTTTGTCTCTGTATCCTTTTTTTGTTAATGCATTAAAAAAATCATGGTTCTCGACCTTTAATGGCGAGTATGTCTTTTTGCTTCTTAATTATCGGCGTTAAATTTGCAACGAATACAGCGGATAACGCAGTTGCATAAATGCAGTACAATTCAATCGTACGTAGCGAAAAACGAGTGAGAGCGATCGTCGATCCCTGACCACTCTGACAAAGGACAAGAAAGTTGAGTCGCAGAAGATGCTGGGTGGAGGTACGCCGTGGACAAGGCGAATAATCAGGCGTATAGCGTTGCCGAGTTGTATACGCTTTTTCGAATTAACAAACTCTCAAGAATATACATATATCGGCCGTGCACAGCGGCCGATCTTGAGGGTTGACAAAAACGGAGAAAGAAGTCAGCAACCTAATAAATTTCCTACAGGCTGTTCCACAACAAATGGGAAGATTCATCGAAAACGTAAAATTCAGCATTGACTGTATCGATGCATTTCCACAATTGTTAATCAAATCATCCCTGCTAATTATTTAGCTCCAAACTATTCATACGAAGAACTGTAAATTTTGCGGACTTGCGATTCGTTTCCGTAGACAGAGGAGCCTGTACAAAAGTTAGCCAATAAGTTGGAACTTGCGGCGAAACGTTCGAGTGTATATATAGCTCCAGTAAATCTCCGCACACGGTGATGAAACACGCGGTGGCAAAAGAGAGTACACATAAAAAGAATGGCAGGACAAACCGAGAAAGAATGACAGCGGCGAGCTCGCGATAAATTCTTCGGTTGTACTAACGTGCGATTATATTCGTCCTGGACGAAATCAAGATGTTTCGACTCCTGTTGCTCTCTTGGCAGGATAAACTCGACGTTCCTTTTTGCCCATGGAGAGAAAACACTGAAATAAATAACCCCGAGTGAAGAAAATACGTAGAAATTTTATAGAATCGTTCTACAGAATCCCTAATAGAGACCATATAGAAATTTGGGCATTCAGAATTTTATATGTTTTATAGAAATTCTATGCGGAATGTGATGGCTGACGGCTCTTGTGAAATGAACGATTATCGCCCAAGATATCGAATTTAAGAATATCTGCCCCATAGAATTTTCATAGAATTTTTATAAAACTTCTATAGAATTTTTATTAAATTTCTGTAGAATTTTTATCAAATTTTTATAGAATTTCTATAGAATTTTTATGGAATTACTATAGAATTTCTATAGAATATTTCTATAGAACTGTGTATGCCCAATTTTAAAAGAGATCCTATAGAATCTGTATATAATTTTTTCACTCGGGACAGGAAAGAGGTCTCGTTGAGAGCCAGACTTCTGCAACTGATAGGATAATTGACAGAATTATTGGCGCTCTTGGTGTCTCCGGTTTATCTCAATATTTAGTCGTCGAAGGCGAGTCGCGATGAAAAGCTTCGACAAGTGCAATATTCTCTTATCCCAGCTAACGACATAAGGGACGAAGGCAAAGAAAAACCGTTACAACGGATACTTTTTCTTTTACTATTTATTTTTGCGAGCCCGTCCACCGTTTTGCACTTTTTACACATTGTACAATTCTTTTTGCCCGAGGGCAAGAAATCTACCGGAGTTTGTACGAAGATAAAGAAAAAGAGCCTGTATATTAGAGTATCATCAGAAGTACGTAGTTTTACGTATTACTAGCCCCAGGCTCGGTAGAAAAGCGCGTAATACGCGGACATATACCGAGCTATAATCTTCTTACACGGATACGGGGTTTTATAATATTTACAAGCAAAGAGGCGTAGCTCTCGTCGTTGGAACAGATCCAACGAATTCCAGTTACGCTCTTTCGTTCGACAGTGGATTTACACTTTGCTTTCTGCTCCACAACATCCTCGAGAAAATACGGTAGCTCAAAAGATTCCGGTACGCTTGCGGGTAATCTTAAACAAATTATTGCGTTAATGGAGAGCGTTTAAATAACAGAGACAGCAATATTATTCAAGAATTGTGCTGGTTGTAAATATATTGCAGGAGAAAAGTCTCATCTTTTACTGGTTCCGTTGGAGCGCTTTTCTCGTTGCTATTTTCCCTCTTGTTACCAAGCTTGACAATGGAAAAGCGCGTCGTTGGCAATAGGGCCCTTATTGGCGTCACTTGGAATTCAGTAGAAAAGCTATTCGAAAAATTCCAAATAAATCGCAGTTATAATTTTATTGGAAATATTAAATTGCAACCAACAACATTTCCTGAGGTTTGCAAAAATTATCCTTGAAACTTCATTTTCAAAGATCGACGTTCTCGCGCGGTTTAAACGCAAAAATTGCCTTCGCTCGATTCTCGAGCCTGGACGTGAAGATTTTGTAATCAGTTACGTTCGTTGGGGTTGCGAAAATATCGAAAAAAAAATAGAATTTTCATGAATTTGTTGATCCAAGAATTTTTTTGTGATGTAATAACTGGAAATGAGGAGAAAATTCAAATATCCTCAGTTTGGTTTTGTGTGCTCACTTGAGGGGAGTTTTGAAATCCTTTTCGTAACGAATTGGCATTGCCGGACGTACCCTCGCAGTAATGAACGGTACGATGTTCATTTTTCGCTAAAATCACAATGTTCCCAGATATGAGAGATTTTGAAGTGGAATAATGTTTGCCGTGTTACTCTACACACCTTTTTGCATCATTTACTAATACCGGGCTCATCAAATCGTTCGGCGTTACTATCTGTTTGTCCCTCTTTCGCTGTGCTCTCTCAGAACGAAAACGTTTGGTAATTGGAAGCGTACGGCAGCGGCTACTTCCGCTTACCAGCAACCGCTATATTTACGAGCCAATAAAACAAAGCGCGAGAGCAAGAAGGCAGAGAGGAAGAATAAGGTGAAAGAGAAATGGGTTGCTTGAATCCTTTACGGAGAGAATGAATAAGCGAAAGAGATGGGAAAGAGAGTAGCAGAGCAGGGTGAAAGGATGCAAAGACAACGCGCGCGCGAGACGGATAGAGAGGAGTGCACAACTTTGCGTTTTACCGATCTCCTTTTCCTCCGGGCCCTCGTGCACACGCCCCACGGGCATACAATTACGTTAGAATCGACAAACGGATGGACGTTCTGGACGAAAGAGCGTGCGGACTCTCTTCTCGACGACACGTACCCATAAACGTCTTCCTTATGCTTTTTAACGAGTTGCAATTCCACTCGTTCGCAGACTTCTCCATCTTTTTTCTCTCTTCACCCTTCGTTCTTTCTTTATTTGACTCTTCCTTTATGTTGCTTTCTCTCTCGCAGTCGTCTTCGGTGTTTCTTCGACGCGACAGAAGGATTTTGCAAGCCGAGGGTAAAGCCACACAAGACTGGACCCTCGCTTCTCCGGCTCCTTATCTTCGTCACTCCGATCGAAAGATCGACAGGATCTCAATGGGCATCGGAGAGATCTCTCGTGTGCGCCCTCGATCTTCTCTTCGATCTCTCTCACTCTCTCTCTGTCTTTCTATACTCCGAGATACGAATTTTTCACCTTGAAGCCCTCTCTCGTTGCTGTCCATCGTCTCGTTAGAGCCCCGTCGATGATCCGACAGCAGGAGCTTGCTCTTATTCTTCCTTCTCTCCTCTAACTCGTTGTTATTCTTCGTCTGCTCCTTTTCTCTGATGACTTTGTCGGTATTATACCTTGATTATTTTCAAATTATTTAAGTCTCTGCCATTACTCGCCAATTATTCGAAAAGGAAATATGACATTTTAGCAAATGAAAACGTGGCACGAAAATTTCGATTGCACGCACTGGGAATTAAATTTTGTTAAAAATCGTCGATTTTTTGTTGAATACGTTAAACTAAATGTTTTTTTATAATTTCAAAATTTTCGTTATCCCGGCAGGATATTTGGTTTTCAACGGAATTGTTAGCGAAATTTACGAATGGAACGACTAAAATTCCCTTCCGAAGAGACTTTCTAAAATATTTTTTGCTGCAATGAGACAATTTTTGGTATTATTTTTAAAAAAACGTTTAGTCGAACGTATCGAACAAAATATCCATCTTTTTCAACAAAATTTCGTTTTCAGTGCGTGAAAAGAGTGAATAAGTCAGAGTCGTCCTTGATTATGAAAGCCACGAAGGTAGAAAAAATATGGCAATAGAAAACATCTGTCAAATTCACTCGCCACAAAACGTATTGGCAAAAAAATGGAGAAAAAAATAGTTGGAAAATCCGTCAGTATAAAAGAGAGAAATCATAGTTTTTTTGTTCGTTGTAATTCGTATATGATGGAAGAGCCAAAGGGATTTTAGGAAAAACATACCGTGAAACAAGAATCGCTATTACGGTGATGTTTCATATTTTTCGAGTCCGATGAAAAAATGTGTCTATTGTACACGATACGCGAGTGGAGACCCGTATGACGTTCATTTTAGCAGGAAAAACGTTATTGTATGAAGCCGAGGCTACAGAAAGAGTGCGAGAATAGGATTGACAACGAAAAGAGTACGAGAGAATAAAACTGGAGACAGAGAGAGGCTTGATGGCGAAAAAAAATGGCTAAAGAACTATATACACGAACGCATAGCCATGCAAGTTGCTTTTTCTCTCATATTTTATTTTTCTGCACGCTGTAGCGCCCTTTGGTACCAACAAAATGCAGCTTATCCATCACTCCCATTAGGTATATGTATATATATTCGGAGTGGCATGTTCCAAGAACACCAAACACGCCTTTTACATATGTGCATGTGTATAAAAATTCTGCCAGCCTCACCAGATTCCTGCTAACCAGGGAGGTACTTTTTTAGGAGCTTGATAAAAACAATAAATCAACAAGAGCAGTTTTTATTCGATGGTGAGAGCTGGAAGGCTGCCTCGAGGTTGACAAGGCTGTCTCATAGAGCGAATCAGCACGATAATTCGTCCGAGTGACCTTTGGCCTCGCCCTTGGCTCTAGATAATCGTCGAACATGCTAAATTTTCGTTAAAATCAACGAAAAATAAAATAAATTAAAAATCGTCGATATTTTGTGAGACACAGTGAACTAAATATTTTCTTATAATTTCCATATTTTCGTTATTTTGGCAGTATATTTTGTTTCTGAAGGAATTGTCAGCAAAATTTACGATTGGAACGACAAAAATTAGCTTCCGAAGAGACTTTCTAGAATAATTCTTGCTGCGATGACTCATTTTTTGGGATTACTCAAAAAAAAACGTTTAGTTGAACGTGTCGAACAAAATATCGACATTTTACAACAAAATTTTCTTTTCAGTGCACTTGATTTTTTAATTCATCCGCCTTTCTTTTATTTCAGTAATAAATCAAATAAACGGCTCTGCTCCTGCAATTTCTTCAAGTTTGCTATAAATGACGTGAAAATGTTGACCTTTTGATTACTCAATTGTTGTGCGAAAATTGTAGCTATCGCGATACCAAGTCTCGGGAGCAAAACGAAAAATATTGCAAATAATGAAATTGAATAAATTTATTCAACAAATGAACATTGAGAGCGAGAGAGCTTCGTTTCTTGATGGAGGAACAAAAGAATACATGCATAGACAAGATACATTTGTACGGTGGGTGTATCAGAAATACTCTTGGATATTTTGTACGCTGAGAATCTACGCTCGGACTCGGCCAGTCGACAGGCCCGTCAGCGACACTGTGTACACGCCTAAAAGGGTTTTCGTTAGATTTCATTTCACACCCAATTACACGACACAAACGTGGAGCAGGTGGGTGGCACGGGATATGGGAGAACAAGAGGATAGAGAAAAAAGCAAGAGAGAGAGAGAGAGAGAGAGAGAGGAAGAGAGAAACAGAACAGGATGAGCTGCGGAGCTTATACACGCGTCCCTGGTCGTCCAGCCAAGAGATAACCTTGCATGCATACAGCGAGAATCAGAGGGTGCGAGAGAAAAGGTATGTGTCTATGTGGAATAGATGAAGAGAGTACGATAGCGCGAGAGCACAGCAAGAGCAGAGAACTCTTCTACATGGTGTTAGAAGAGAAAAGAGGAGAGAGGGGGTAGCTTTGGAGCTTCACGTGGTAAAAATATACACGAAATGCTTTTCAGGGATATAGAGAAGAGGACGAGCGTATACTACGTATAGATGTATATATTTCCTCGTGTGCGGCTCGTGGTCGGCGTTCTCGCGCTTCAGCACCTGTCGACCCAGGGGCGCGACGTGCGAGTTATACCCATGTATGAATATAATACATAGCCATATATATATCCACCTGGTCCCGATGCACATCCGTTTTGGCCGCTTATTTTCGCTCGGTTTCTTCGCGCCCACCTTCCTTTTCCCATCCTCCGCGATCTGCATGCATATTATTTTTTTCTCTCTCTGCAAGATAATCCCGCATTCACTGCAGTTCAACTCCGGTGCATAATTGGCAATGATTTCGTGAAAATTAACTCGTTATAAAAATAACAACCACCGTGTCGAGTTTCTTCTTGATTTTTCTTCGTGCATCCTTTTTTTTTTGTGGATTAGTGCAAAGAGTTTCGTTCACTCGGTGCGAACGATGATTACATTGATCCATTGGAATCTTTCCGCGGCACGCGCTTCATCAGTTCAAAGTGGAAAAAAACATGCAAATATTTTGCAAGACACTTTTTTTCATATATACAACGCCATTAAGAATCCTCGCTTGACACACACCTGTACCTCCGAGCGAAGTATCCTTCAATAGCTAGCAGTCCCGACACACAAAATTTAATCACCATATGGTGAAGCTTTCTTTATTCCTCTTTGAAGGAAATTTGCCGTTTTCAACAGCGACGAAAAGGAATTGCGACTGCAATTTGCATGGACAGGGAAGTCGAAATACACGAGGTAGTTACACTGAAAACAACATTTTGTTGGAAAAGATGAATATTTTGTTCGATACGTACGACTAAACGTTTTTGTGAATAATCCCAAAAATTGTATCAATGCAGCAAGAAATATTTTAGAAAGTCTCTTCGGAAGCAAATTTTTGTCGTTCCACTCGTAAATTTCGCTGACAATTCCGTTAGAAACCAAATATGCTGCCAAAATACCGAAAACTTTGTAAATTTACAAAAATATTTAATTTATCGTGTTCCAAAAAATCTCGACGATTTTTAACGAAATTTAATTTCTAGTGCACGATCCCTTCAGGCGCCTCTTGACGCATGCACACGAAAGTATCGAGACTTTTGACTACCTTTTACCTCGTCGTATACTCCGTTATTTGGCTCCCGTGTGTTTTTTTCCTTTCGCGATGCAAAGTTAATGAGAATCCAATCCTCAAGGAACAGAAATCATTAACTTTTCTATCATTTAAGAAATTCGAGGCCTTTCGTGCAAGAATCGCGGTATCTGATCGTCGTGACTTAATCATTTTATTTTCGGCCTCATGTATTGTATATTTTTATCCGAATTACACAGTCGTTGGTAGACTGACTAACCGAAAGAAAGGAAAGAAATGCTTTCTGACTTTATTTCAACAAAAAGAATGGGAAAAGAGGCTGTGGCGCGTTTCAAATAACGCTTGGATGATTGTGTTGCAGTTTGTGCCGTCGCGCTTCACTAGGATCGAGCAAATCTCATTCCTCCCGCGAGCGGGACCCCCTCCTCGCGTTCTCCGTTTTCCCATCGCTGATCTCGGAATTTTGAGAGATCGCGCTCTTTATTTGAGCATTTGTGATTCGCGATTTGTCTCGTTTTATTCCTCTCGCTTCAAACTCGATTCGCCTTTTATTTTTTATATCTCTCCTGATTCCCCGTTGTTTTTTTTTTACTCAACAGAGATAATCCGTTTTTTATCTTCTCTCGTTTCCGTCCCGGTTCGTTTTTTCACCCGGATTTTTACCGATTGCTGTTTAATTAGTCAAAGTTTTTTTGCTCTGCCGTTCAAATTTCTCGATTCTTGCGTTTCTACGGGAAAGCCATGGCAATGTCTCATCTCATTTGCGCTCAATTTAAGCATCGATCAGTTGGAAATTTGACGGTTAATTATTGTTGCTATTGGATCGCTGAAAAAAAGTTTCAGAATAATTTCAATATCAGAAAATCAATGGATTATTTTTCTTTAAAGTATAAGCATCATTTTTGTTTGTTTTTCGACGTCGATTTGCGGCGTCTTCGTTATTCGCACTGAAAACAAAATTTTGTTGGAAAAGATGAATGTTTTGTTCGATACGTTCGACTAAACGTTTTTTTTTTAAATAATACCAAAAATTGTGTCAATGCAGCAAGAAATATTTTAGAAAGTCTTATAACATGAGACTTTATTATGCCTTTTTTCTTTCTACAGCAAATGAATTACTATTGTCACATTCTCTTCTGAATAAATCGAGGCCGGCATAAATACACATTCACTCTGATCAGACACATATACATACATTAATTTTCTCCAGCTTATTCTCTTGATAATAATTTAGTTCGCTTATCTTTTATTTTTTTGGTTGCGCGGTTCCCTCGGTGGCTCTTTCCCCTGCTCCGGGGTCTACGCGTTGCCTCTCCCGTCTTGTCGATGATTCCGTGCCTGAACCACGACTTTGTCAATTGAATTAGTTCCTGGTCCAGTCGATGTAGAAATTTGGAAATATAAAGTCCACGGTGACGAACGAGGAGCGAGACGTTTGCGATGTGTTGCGCTTGAGACGACCCCGGAACGAAAGAGACCGAGCAAAGCGGTTCCTCACAGTCCTGGATCCTAATCGATCCAGGATCATGCGCACGAATGTATTTAAGAAGAGAGGGGGCCGACGAGAGAACAATCGATTTGGAGAATCGACGGATCGATTGTTCCCGAATATTTGGCTCTTACAGTCTCTTCGGAAGCAAATTTTAGTCGTTCGACGAAAATATCGACGATTTTCAACAAAATTTCATGCCCAGTGCGGGCTTTCGATTCATGAGTTTTTTTTTCACCTTTAATTCTCGAGCTCCGTGGATCTGCTCGTCCGAGAGTAATTAAAGTCTTTTGTCAGTCTGGCGTACTTGCGACTTTGTCGGCAACTATTTTTTTCCATGCATTTTACAAAGACACCATTCTTTCTTGATCCAACATTTAATCTTCTTGCCCGAGTGTCTACGTATCCCTGGTATCGTCTCTATTTGGTTTTCGTACTGGACCGAAAGAAAGGACGAGTGCGATAGTGGGGTGATTCCCGAGGGATGCGGAGAAGAGTATGTTTCCTATAAAACGATCAAAACGTCAGAGAATCCAAAGAGACGAACATTTTACTTTGGGGTAGTAGTTGGAAAAGCTCGGGCATCTCATTTTTTTCGGTTGTACTTTTTCTCGGACTTTCTCTCTTTCTTAGTCGCTGTCTTTTCTCGCGGGAAATTCGGCTTGAAATCGTTCGGTGTCTCACTATCCCTTAACAATTTTTGTGAAACCTCCACGTTCCAAAAAAAAAAATAAACAAAACGGCAATGCACTTTCGAGCGGTGGAGCACTCTCTTGGAATGTGAAATAAAATTCTACAATCCGAAATCTCTCAATGGAAACGGTTCTCGAAATTGTTGGAAAAAAATACGCAAAAAAATTATTTTCAATCACTGCGATAATGGAACTTTGCTAAAACTTTTATTTTTCGCATGCTGCTGACCCATGTTCGGGATGAAATTTAGAGGCATAAGGGCGGCTGCTCTGAAAATAAAATTTTTTCTCCGTTTACGTTCGACTAAACGTTTTTTTGAATAATCCCAAAAATGGTGTCAGTGCAGGAAGAAATATTTTAGAAAGTCATTCAGAGCGTCATTCGTCGGTCCTGCCCTCGACCCAGAGTCAGTATTATCTCGCAATAACGATGTCGAAATTCGGAAGCAACGTATCATTGCCCTCTGCAGCAAGCTTGCCGCCTAGAAGCTACTCCCTCAAGTTTTCTTGGCTCGGGTGTATTATTTGGAGAAATTCAGGCAACGCCCGGAACTCTCGACAGGGTTAACGAACGCTCGCGCCGACTCAGGTACATCTTCTATTTATATATATCAATATAGTGTGTACATAGATAACATAAAAGCATAGACACGCTATCTATATATAGCTTTGCAGAAATTCACCTCTCGACTTGCTCGTGCTTCGTGTTCGCGTATCCATTGTGTGTGCTCTTTACTATATCGATTGCAAAATAATTGTTGACTCACCGGACTAACGAAGCCATGTACGAAACAGGCAGTTCCGTTCAAATTTGTCCATATACACAGACATATAGAAATCTCTACAGAGCAGCAGTCCTACGCTATTTGATCAAGTTTAGTTCCACGGAAGTCTCTGGGCGAATTGGCAAATTTTGCACAATTTATTTTTTCATTGTCCCTTCGTATTAACGTTCCGAGACCACAGAGCCGTGTCTTCGTTAACAATTTTCATCAAAACAAAGAAAACGGCGGATTCAGCATTCGAGGTTTCTCCCATTGATGGATTTCGATAGTGTAACCATATTTTTTCTTGTTCATTGCCAAGTTTTCTTTTTTTTCGTACCTTACAAAAGCATGATTACGACACAAAAGCAAATTGACAAAAAAAAAAAATGAATTTATTTCTCGAGGGAATCTGATAGCCGAATCGGAGAAGGCTGCAATGGCTCGAACGATCCGGCCTGCACTCCTGTCACTCGGATAGCTGCATATGCGTAGCCGGAACTTTGCTCTTATTCCCGGAACTCCCGAGAGGTAAAATAAAAAGGTAAATGTTTCTGCTGTCGTGGGGTTTTTTGTTCAATGTCAGTGGCATCGGGGCTCTCGCGTACTTTTCGCGCGACTATCACACGACACCGCGCGACCGTCTCAGCAGCAGAGCGTTTCAAGAGACCACGCCGCGCACATTTTCTCTCCGCCTCTCTCGCTCTTTTCCTCTCCTCGCCTAAGATGTATCCAATATCACGATTCTTGTCTTTTCATTTGAAATATATATGTACGCGTGTTTACTGCGTGTTAAACGTACGCGGCGCGATACTCTCTTCACTTTTCGCCGCTGCGTGAGAGTCTCCAGGCAAGAAATAAGAAGACGATCGCGAGATGGGATCCTGCTCGAGACAATTATGTATTAACCGAGCGACCGACTCCAAGAAAGAATTCCATGACTTTTTATTTAAAATTTTCTCTTCAATTGACAAAACGCGCCAAGTGCTTTGCATTTCTGCTGAAAAATTTATTTCCAAAATGCAATCAACGCTAAAACCATGACGATTTTTTTTTTTAACTTTTTGTCTCAAACATTCAAATCTCGTTGTGATAATCACACTTCCAGAATTTCTTCGTTATGGTCCATGAAAGTAGACGCTCATCCATTCTACGTTATCAAAAAAGTTTCATAAACATTCGAACTTGAATTTGTAGATTATTTAGGCTGCTCCTTGAGTCGCAGTAAATAATTTATAAATAAGTCGAAGTTCGCTCACGTACTCTAATTTTCTCGATCGACCTGCTTTCACGCTAATCTCAACGACGACCCACAAAAAACATGAATAATTTACCGATAAGCATGCAATTAATTCACGTGCAATAAAAAAAATAAACTCTCAACTGTATCTCTCGCCAGAGTAAGGCGATGCTGACGAGACACAAACGGGGATTCCCCGTTTTGCACCGGCTGAGGAGAGGACCGGTGCAGCAGACGTTGTAAATTTTATCGCCGGATAACAGAGAACTTGTAGGAAATCCCCATAAAGATGGTTTACAGTACATTTACATCACGATGGCTTTATGCTCGTGTAAGTGAATCGAACGACTTGGTCTATGGTGTTGCGAATAAGCTCTAAACCGAGGGGCTATTCACTTGTGAAATCAGTGGAGCACCTCGCTTTGAAATCGAATGCAAAATGTTGAGAAATCGCTTGAAATCCCGAAGAATGTCAGTAAATCGATATTATCTGACCGTGGTTGAAATCCCCTGAAATCAGCTTGAAATCACTTTGAGTCGTTCGAAATCAGCATGAAATCACTTGACTCTGGAAATCGCTGGAAATCTCGCTCGAGACAAAGAAATTTTGTTATGCTTTTTCGTAGTATTTTTTACCAGGTCCTCGCGGTAATTTTGATAATAAGCTATTGAAAAAACAATGAATTAAACCCTTTTCGGGGTTTTTCTTTGATTGCAGTGATTTCAGGAATCATTCGAAACTCACTGTTGAAATCGAACGAAATCACTCGAAATCAAATGAAATTCTATGAATTCATATAGTCTGAGAAATATTTAGAATCATTCTTGAAATCACAAAAATCATGTGAAATCGACTTCAGTCGGAAATCACTTTGGCACCTCACGAAACAGTGAATAGCCCCTCGCTCTAAACTCACGATTTTCATGCTCTGCTTGGTCTTGTTTCTTGATCTTTTCATACCTTTCCAGAGAAGCATATTGATAAACAAAATTTCACGGATTCACATAACAGTAAATACGAAAGGATTCGATGCCTTCACGAAAACGAAATTATCGAAATGACGAATTTGCTCCCGCATTATTCTGTGCCATTCTTACCGCTTGTCCCAAAGTAGAAAATCCATCGAGGCGAATAAAAAGAAAAGAAACAAAAAAAATACAAAGAGCAGCGTGATAGTGCGAAGCGAAACGAAAAAAGAGACAGAAACGAGGCCGAGAGAGCGGGGAGGGTTGGGAAAAGATCGTAGGGGTTGCTACACCCTCGGATTCTTCGTCCGCTTCTTTATCTGCCCCTCGTTTTGCTCTGTGCTGCTGCTGCTGCGACTGTAGTGTAGCAAAAGCAGCCTCTCTCAAGACATGGTTGAGAGCTTTCAGCGAGAGAGAATCGACGGTATTTAATTACCAATTTTGTCGAGCAGAGGTAACATCGAGGCTGCAAGGTTTCTCAATTCCTCTGTCGCGATCTTCAGCGCATACGCTTATCCAATTAACACAAATATGTATGTGTATTGTGTATATTTATAAATTTTTATATTGATGTATACACTGAGAGTGAAATTTTGTTAAGAATCGTCGATTTTTTGTTTAATACGGTAAACTAAATATTTTTTGATAATTTAAAAATTTTCTTTAGTTTGACAGTACATTTGATTTCTAACGGAATCTTCAACGAAATTTACAAGTGGAAGGACAAGAATTTGCTTCCGAAGAGACTTTTCAAAATAGTTCTTGCTGCAATGACACTTTTTTTTGGGGATTACCAGGAAAATAATATGGGTCAATTTGGATTTAAAAGAGTGAGAAAACCAGCTGACAGCCAACAGCTCCAGAGCCTCTCGAGTTCGCGAGAAAATCACCGAGTGCGAAGCGAGGTTAAGAATTCGACCCGCCTCTCTGCCCCTCTCGTTCATCACCTCTTTCTTATTCCTCTGCTCCGCCTAATAAGCTCCCTTCTGTTTGCTGTTTTTTTTATTTTTTTTATTCAGCAATAAATTTGTCCTTTTTTTCAGCTTTCTTTCGACTCATCTTCTCGTCCGGTAGCCACCTGGTAGCTCGAACATTATTCATGAAGACAAACGATTTATAATGGACCGGAATTTAACACTCTTATAGCTATGAATACTCTTGGTCCGATACTGAAAGGTAATTTAGGTATGCTGTGTGAAAAAGTGTTGACAGGGTGAACGAGCTCGTTGAGCCTCATCTATAGAATTTTTTGGGAACTTAATTAGTGATGCACGATGATTATTAATTTAACAAATCGTCTGTAAACGTTTTGTCCACACTCTCCGTCTGTAAAACTGCACTGAAAATTAAATTTTGTCAAAAAACGTCGATATTTTGTTCAACGCGATCAAACTGAATATTTTTTAATAATTTCAAATTTTCTGCAATTTTGACAATATTTTTTATTTCTATCGGAACTGTCAGCAACATTCACGATTGAAATGACAAAAATTTGCTTTTCGAAGAGACTTTCTAGAATATTTCTTGCTGCAATGACAACATTTTTGTGATTTTTTAAAAAACGTTTAGTCGAGAGTATCCAACAAAAAATCGATCGTTTCCAACAATATTTTATTTTCAGTGTAGACACACCGTTCTTCCGTGATATTCATTCCAAAAATTCCATTCAAAAAAATACAGGCCACCGTTAAAAATCTTTAGCTTGGAATTTCAATTATAAAATTGCAGAAAAATCCAGGTTTACAGACCAAGTGTTAAGCAAAAGTTACAATAACCATGCGGGCGAGAATGCGATGCAAACGTTGACGAGGTTATTGAGAAACGTTGAAGCAACTATAAGAATAAGAAGCTGTATTGGCATGAAATGTTGACACTATGGAATTGGATAAATTTATTAGGGTTTCTCAAATTTTCACTGTTCCTACATTTGATTTCGGGCTCCCAAGGAAGCCTCAAACGACTCCGATGGTAAATGCTCATGTTCTTTGACGAAAATGCGTTCCTCTCTCCTTCCACTGTGTTGCTCACCTTCTCTCTCTCCCTCTCTCTCTCTCCCTCTCTCTCTCTCTCTCTCTCTTTCTCTCTCTCACCCTTTATCACTCTTTTCGTTTCTGGCTCCTCAAAGTGCACAGTTCTGTTTCTCTTTGTCGTATATTCCCGAGCAAGGGCCTCGGTGTACGTTGTATAGAACGTGTAAAATGAGGAAGTATTGGTGACGGTATAATTGACGACTCTGCTTCTCATGGATGCGCTACCGGGCGGTTTCTCGCTGTGACGTCCCGACGCTATTGTCCAAACGTCACGCAGCCAGTCGACTGATCATCGCGGGGGTGGAAGAGGGCAACCCACACCTCTCCCTCGAGCGTCACTTCAAAGTCGCGAGAGAGAGAGGGAGAGAGCAGAGCCGGTTCGTCCGTCCGCAACCATTACTCGTCGTCGACGTCGTCGTCGTCGTCGTTGTCGCGGCCTTTGAGGTCTGTCGTCGCTTCTGTGCAGCTCTCGATCCCACAAGGCAGGAATCACCTATACAACGCGTCAAGAGACTGGTGCTCACATTCAGAGGAAAAGTCATCCACAAACACACACACACACCCGCGTGTTTCCTCGTTTCTTAGTTACTCAAGCTGGAAGCTGCATGCGCTCGTGTGACCGAAATAATTAAACCCTTTCCTTTCCATCCGATATATTCGAGGTTCTCCGAGAGGTTCTCACCAAAATCTCAAATTTGCTGAATTTGGAGTTTTTGTTTTTTTTTTCCTTTTTTTTCCTTTGTTATTATATTTTTGGTTTTGTCAGAGAATCAAATTGCAGTTGGTCACTGCATGAGTGCTCGAGCAGGCCCAACTGCAGGTTGTTTTGCTCACAAAATACTGGTTTTTAATTTACGATTAAAAACCAAAAAAGGGGAAAGAAAAAAAAAATTTACGATTCTTTTACTTTTCTTTATTTTTTATGAACCTGGAGTTTCCAACGTTGGCATAGAACGTTGAAAATTTCTTTCCATTAATGATTTGTTCAATATTAAAAATGACAAAAAAATTCTTCACTGGTTTCTCTTTCGGTTCGCAAGAAAATCATTATGTCGTTCTGCAGGAAAATCTTAATAAAAATTGTGAGCCCTGCTGAAGAAAAAACTGAACTTCGTTGCGTTTCAACGCTGCAAACTTCAACGTCGTTATTTTTTATGTTTTATTTTCCCAATTATCACAATATTGTTATTTTTTATTCAAGTTTTAAGTTACTACATTTTTTTAATCTCTTTTTATAAATTATTATTATGATTATTCGTTGGCTGTTTTCTTTGCCTCATGAAAACGTTTCCAATGCATAAAATAAAATGATGAATCTTTTCCTGCCTCTCTTAGGTAATTAATGTACGGGAGGCTCTTAGGTTACAAAAACGACAAATCTCATGGTCGTAGCGCGAACTAATAGTGTTTCAATTATGAGCTGACAATAGCGATCCACATTGATCGTGTCACGTTGATAAAAACTGTATTGAATCTCTCGTCTGCTGCTGATACGATATTTGCTTTTTCGCGTATATTTATCTTTGTAGTGTTTTCGAATGAACCGGCTACCATAAATCCTTCTAATAACCAACTACGGTTCATCCACATGTATAAATGTGTATGTAGGTACGCGTACGTATATAGATAAAGGGAGACGGTCGCAGCGATTGGTGTATGAGGGGATGACAATAACGAAACGTCCTCGACGTAACTATTGTGGGTCGTGTGGCAATAGCGGCGTCATATCCCAAATCGAAAATGCGGTTCTCGACCGGTACAGAGAAGAGAGAGCTCGTTCGGGTAGCAGGTTTGGGGGTTGGGTGACGGCGGCTCGATATTCGGGGTGCGGTCCCTCTACACGGAGAGAGAATGAGACGGAAAACGGTTCGTAGGTCCTGGCCGGGGGTTTGCGTGTGAGCCGTTGTGATATATACATGTATAGATATGTAGGATACACGTGCGGAATCAAGAGAACGAAAGAGAGAAGTACGGGAGCGAGGAGGAGATGGAGAAGGACAGTGGGTGTGGGGGCATGGGTATGGGAAGAAGGGTATCCGAAGGAAAGATCCTTCAGGCTAGCAAAACTGAGAAAGAGAGATCGAGCCCCAGCACCGCCTCTCTCTCCTTCTCTCTCTTTCTCTCTCTATCTTTGTCTGATGAAAGAGAGCGAGAGAGAGTTTTCTGGCTATGCCTGAGGCAGAGAGGGTTGAAGGCGTGACGAGGAAGAGCGGATATATAGAGGCGAAGCAAGAGAAGCCGAGAATAGTGCAGCGACCGAGAGCCTGCTGAGAGAGACGAAGCTCTGCTCGGTGTACGGCGGCGGGCGCCGTGAGACTACACGGCGGCACGCGGGGAGCTGAAGGGTGCCAACGGAATAGCAGGGAGAAGGGTGGTTATAGGGAGAATGGTGGGTTGGTGGCCGTGGGCCGTCGACGGTGGCAGTGCAGCGTCGGTGGTAGCGGCAGTAACGGACCGAAGAGGTAGGTTGGGGTGGGCGCCCGGGGTAGCATAGGACGCCGACGACGACGAGGAGGAGAAAGGTGAAGGAGCAGAAGAGACGAAACATGCTAGAAAGAGAAGAGAAGAACGGATGAGATGTTCAGTGGATGCGGAGACGAGGGGCGCAAGGGTGGATGCTTGCACGCGTTGTGCAGTGCGGTTAACGGCGTGTGCGTTGCCGCTGTGCCGACGGCCAACGGGTTCGAAGCGGAGCGGAAGGAGAGAGCCCCGATGGCACCAGCAAAAGCACCAGAGAAGAGTGCGAGCGAGAGAGATTCCAACACGAGTGAGAAACTTGTATAACGGCGAGTAAGAGAGAGAGAGAGAGAGAGAAAAAGTGAGAAGAAGACACACGGAGCAGGGGCGCAAAGAGGAAAAGAGAGATGCGAACAGTGTGGTAGGTCCAACTACACGCGCTTGTAAGTGAGATCGCGCACGTGGCAAGAGTGACAAAGAGAGCAAAAGAGGGAGATGGCAAGATATATCGAACACTGAGGGAATGAGAGGAAACTGCCAAGAGAAGGAGAGAGAACGAGAGAGAAAAGAGGAGGAAGGACGCGGGCGTCTCGGCTCAGCGTTCTGGCAGACGAACGCATCGATCCCAGGCGGGTCAAGCACGGAATCTCTCTCTCTCTCTTTCTCTCCCCTTTCGTTCCCTGGCTCCGCTACTCCTTCTACTCCTCATCCTCCATCGCCTACCCATCGCCCCTTCAGCCGCTGCTGCCTACGCGAACTCGAACGACCAGCAACTCCCCCGCACTCCTCTGGTGTGCACTACTAGCAGAACGAAAATGTGTGTATATACATACTCCTTGTACTCACCCTCTCATTCGTACCAAACTGTGTGCGCACGGCCCACCTACACCCCTGTGTATGCTTCTCAGTGGTATATATACCTTTGGTGCTCTCCAACCACCCGCTACTACCACGCAACTCTCTCAGCTAGCTCACCCCCGCCAGACAAAGACAAATTACGCTGCATTTTCAGAGCCCCCAAAGAGCCCTCCACCTCCTCCACCTCCTCCTCCTCCTCCTCCTTCTTCTTCTTCTTCTTCTTCCTCTTCTTTGCTTCCCTCTACCAACAACTATTCTTTTTCTCTATTCTCTCCCTCTATTCCACTCCCCCATAGCCTCACACTTCTTCTATCTTGCCACTTCTTTGCTCCTTCAGACGTAAGACGAACGAGGCAGGTTTTTCGTGCGAAGAAGGTGGTTTCTGGTGCACCAACACACGCGAGTAAGAATTCAGAAGACCCCTCTCCTTTCTCCACTCCCAACACTTCAGTCATCCTACGTGGCCAACTTTTCTCTATCTTGTCCATCCCCATTTGTCGTTACTTGCATTTCTTCGCTTACCTTATCACCATCCCGACTATGTGCTCCATCCGGCGCCAAATCCTAACGCACATTCATCCATTTTCTTGATCCTCGAGATACCCATTTCCTCCAAATTCTATATGGACCTGTTTCGCACTATCCTGCTGAAGGAACAAAGACTCTGTGAAAAGTTGGCGAAACATCCAGCCGGAGGATTCCTCGTCAACTAATTGACGCGTTGATACTTGTTGCAATGTCAAGTCGTTTATAGGTTCCTAAGGGGATAATTTAATTTACGTTGCATAATTAGTTGAGGGGTTTATCAACAGTCTGGTAAAGAAAATTTCAATGTCACGGTGTCGAGGATTTCCGAGTTTTGTCCCACATATGCTCGAAATCAGTATCTCGCTTCTCCTCCCTGCTTCAACAACCCTCGCAACTTCCTGGCTCTACGAGGGTGCGAAATTGTGAACCCGAGCACATACAGGCTCTCCCCATCACACGGATACGGCATTCACGCTCTGGGAATTACTGTGGCGTGTTTCCATCGCTATGAAGCACACAACCCGACGCACTTTGCACCCTTTTCCAACGCCCGTTCTTGATTCTGACTCTCGGTATGTGCATCCCCACACACGCATAATTGCCCGTCGAGGATCCTCTTGAGGGTGTCGAAGGAGTAAATACTCTTTGCATCCAACGGGGAATGGGAAATTGCTTGTATACTTTGTCTATAACCGGGATAAGTGTATAGTTACTCCGTGGAAACACACACACCCTGTACGCACTTGTCTCGAGAGTCAAATCTACTCCCCGTCATATCCTGCGATAGGGTGAAGGGTTGGAAAAAAAACCTGAGTTGAAATAAAGTAAAACACAAGCCAGTGGCAATAAAGTATAAAAATAGCGTCAACCCGATGGAACGGAAATAAAACAATCGCATATAGAAAAAATGTACAAGCGGCTGACATTTTTCTATCGTTTTCTTTCCATGGTAGAACCAAGAAGTTTCGATCGTCGTGGAATCCACTAACTTCACAACTTTCAACTCGCTAAACTTGTGGAAGTCAAGATCAAGACAGTGGCTTATGCAAAACACTGCTCGACGGAAAAACTATGCACATGAGGAAACTTCTGCTCAGGGAATTGCTACGAGTGTCCACTCGTGCACTCGTGCATATACTCTTTGTCTCGTAAGTTGATTCTTGGATGGCTCGGTTATTTCCGGTAAGTAAAAACAGTCCTGCCTCTGCTTTACATTCGATGCGATTTTGTCGAGCTTAGAAGTAACGCGAGAAGGCATCGAATGATCTCGAGCAAATTAAAAAACAGGGCAATGATAAATTCTTTCGGTTGGTCGTTATTTTATTCCTGAACAAGAACATCGTGTGCGAGAAAAGATTCGAATTTTTTGTTCTCGACCTCATTTCTTTACTCGCTGACACGACCAATTCAGATCGTCCCAATGAAGAGTTTACAGCTCACACGTGCAAGAGCGGAAGCACCCTCATCCATGCGCATAAGGGGCTCCTGTCTCTCGCGTATGGCAATGACCCAATTCGAAACGTTGTACGTTCATCTTTCAGTGCTGCAGTGAATACAGACCCTCGGTTGGAATTATGTTCGAGCGTAACAACTGCGTTGCCAGAAAAATCACATTCCATTGCTCTTGCGAAGCCAAAAGTAGCTCTAGACAAGTGACTAGTTCGCAAAGTCATCGTCTCTTCGTTTCATCAAGAGTCTCGAGCATTGCTGATTGTACGAAAATTTTTGCGGGCATTTGGAAGAAAAAAGCAAGTCCAATATTTAGCAATCTCGCGCAGTACGTATTCCAGTAGTCTCGTTCTCGTACGACGATCGTAGAGGAGAAAGCAGCCAAAGCCAGAGTTTCTATACATTGGCTCGTTCGGTCTCTCGAGCTTCCAGAATCAGCGATAATTAAAGACAGGAACGTTTCTGGGATTGGCCCGTAGCTATCGCTCGGATGTACGGCAGAGCAATACACGAGCACGCGAATATCGAGCTATATACTAATACCAGAGAGTAGTCCCCTGCTATGCGGAAAGTGCGGACGACATCGAGGAGCCAGCAGCCGAGTATGTAGCATAGTCTCTTCCCTCCCACGCTGCCTGCTTTTACTCTCTTCGTTTCGTCTCTCGGTCTCTGTCCCTCCGTTTCGTACAATTTAGTGCCGGTCCATGGATGCGTATGCGTGTGGCCTTCCATCCTCTGCACAGTTGAATCTCAAAGTATGCGCTTGTCCGTGTGTTCGGTTGCTCGGTCGCAAGGGTTGCAATATAAACGAGAGCTAACCTGTACGTTACGCGAATACCAGGGTGTTTCTTAGTATACGATAATATTGGACTCGTGTTAGTGGAACACTCTCCACTTTTCGCATCTTCTGTCTCGCTCTTGCTCCTGCTTTTCTCTTCACTAGCTTAGCACGAGCACAAGTACCAGGGAGCCACACGAACACCGTGGCCACCTCGCACCAATACGAAGAGGACCCTTCTATTGCTTCTGTACTACTTGATGCAGAGTCGGTCGTAGTGTGGGCTCCGGTGCGAGTGCTCGTGATGCTAGAACCTCAAGAAGAAGGTGGAAAGCGGTCGTTGGGTGCATGGTGGTGAGATGAGGGTGGCTTGAGAAGCGGAGAAGGCGGTTGAGACGCAGAGGCGCGCTTGGCTGGTGTTGGTGTGCAGCAACGAAGCAGTGCGAGAAGAGAAAGAAGAGGAAAGAGAAGGGAAACAGAGAGAAACGACGTGGAGTGAGACAGAGAGTGCGAAATGTCGGTGGGTTGGGAGGCTTTTGCACCAACACTGACATGCTTCCGCAAGCAAAGAGGAACGAGGGAGAGCGAGAGAGCAAAAGAGAGATCGAGGGACAGAACGAAAGGATGGGGCAGCTTGAGGATGGCCGGGCCTCTGCCTCGCTCGATAGAGGCGCGTCCCGTCGTCCCATGATTGGAAACCAAATCGCCGCACATCCATCCCTCTTTCCTTCGTCTCGTACCCGCGTTCTCCGCCAAGTCCTTGGGACCCTACACTAGACCCTCTCTGCTCGTTTCTCCTCATCCTCATTCTCCTTGAATTCCTCTTCCTGGTGTAGGCAACTACTACCTTCGCATCACAGCAGCCTAGCCCTCCTTACAACCACCTCAGCAAAGAGCGAGAAAGAGAGACATAGAGAAAGCGTCTAGCTCTCGCAATTCTATACCAGGCATAAGCTTACTCGCTCTTTCTTGCTAATGCCCTCACACCCTCTTGCTCCGTACCCATCTATCTTTCTCGAACTGCTCTCCGTCTCTCCTTCTATTCGTATCTCTCTCTCTCTCTCTCTTTCTCTCTCTNNNNCTCTCTCTCTCTATCAGAGCGAGCCGAAGCTCTACTCTCCTAGCTGCCTATATCCTTGGTCCTCTTCGTCGTTGACTACCTCCCCCGCTCCACCCTTCTAGTCGACCCACGGGGACGCTAATGTCGAGCTAAGTCCTTAAAACCCCTCAGCCGAAGGCCGCTCTGCCGTCGGCCTCCAACCCGCAGACCGGAATGGCCTCCATAAGTAACCGGGTTTACACACCCCAAGACCCTATTTCTCACTGTGGAAAAACTGCACTACCGCGTGAAACTCACCCGATTCTCCTCTCCACCACCACCTCCTCCTCCTTGGGCTCCCGGCTCTTTTGGATCTCTTTTGCCCTCTTTGGCTGCAACTGCTTTCCACCATCGCACCATCTCACGCCACACTAGTCGTTGGGCTAGGATTCCCGAAGTACCGTCAGGCTTTTCTGGAGAAAAGCTACGCTCATGGTATCGACGCTGCAAACCCACTCATTCTATTTCCTTCTATCTCGGCTCTATCAGTACGGCTCTCCCAAGAGAAGGATTAGGAAGATGAGAGCTAGAGAGAACGAAGCAAAGGGGTTGGGCGGTTTCAGTCACTGCACGCTCTCTTGCGGCTCAGCTTCGACCGTGTCTATATGAGCGCACCAGATTTTCTACTGCTCCTTCAACGCCCACCAACATCCAGCTCAGTATCCACGAGAACGTGGATAATTTCTCTTCGTGGTGAGTGAAACCCTGGGCTCCTACTGCTTCTACTGTTTCTGTACTGCTTCACAAACCCTCGACCCCCGATGGATGGACCGGTGAGATTGTTTTGAGCTCCGTGCGAGTTTCCAACTCACCCCACGCAACGAGTCCTTCGCCTTTTATTCACCAACTGAACCAACTGTTTTATATAAATGTATATGCTGCACGCGGAGCACCTTTAAGCCGAGAATTATCGTGCAAAAGTATTTCTAAGGGAAGGATTTCCAAGCGGAGGATTCGACTGAGAGACAAACAAGTGAAAACCTCGCTTTACTCTTATTTTTTTTTGCGGATTACACATCTTTATGTGAATCTGTCTCAACCTTTTTTTTTCCTTCTCCTACAGATTCACTTGCTTTTTTCAATTTTTTTTGTCTAAATCTGTACCGCAAGCACAAAACGAAACGCTGTGCTTATCGCTCTGAAAATTCATTCATCGTTATTCCATGACCCAGAAGAAAATCTACCAACTCTTCCAACACTTTTTTTTCCATGAAGAAACTTGGGCTTGGATGACGTTACCACTTTCGCTTTCTAACGCTCCTTGCTTATGCAGAACGGTAGTGAGAGGGCGAACAACTTTCTCGAAGCGAAGTAACACCCTTGCGGCAACTGAACAGCGCCACTACGACCTTCACAGCAGGGGTGCAAGAGCGAGCTAGAGCGAGAGAGATCGCACCGAGTTCTCTGACTCTTGTGCTACTCGAGAGCGAAGGGAAAGTTTGAATCCCGGTGTACTCTACACGCCACCAAACGATAATTGACGATGTGAGAGATACTTCAATTTTAGTTAGGTGGCGACTATGTTTCTACCGGCACTTCCGATTTTCACCTTTTTAAACATATCCGAATAGTCTTTTTCATTTCATACAGAACAATCGATGACAATTCAATTTCTATTCTAGATTACGACTTGATCGTGTTCCAGGAAACTGTATTCGAGATCGAAAGAGTTTCTCAATGGTTTCCAAAGCAAAGAAACTTTAGTGGTTGTCATGTTTCGCGATTAATGTTGCTACCCTGGAAGGTTTTTAGCGAAGATGTTGAAGTACTCGTTACATATATTCAAGTTTTGAAACTCATCAACCGCGTGTCCGAGTGGGATAATTTTCATTCAGCGTTGTGATGATTCAACTAACCATCTCAACGGGCTTCGGTTTCCAACGAAAGCTCCAATTGCCCTAAGTGGCGGCCGACTCGAAAGGAAAGGAGTCGAATTAAATGAGCAAACTTTTAACAAAGCAATCAAATCGCGTGGCAACGTGGATGGAAGCTGATTGATAAAGAAACCAAGAGGCAAGCTTGGCAGAGTGGCTTTGTTTGAAATCTCGATTCGCCTTGGAATTATTGTCGTCGACAAGCTCGAACGAGAAACTGTCATTCATATATTCCAAATTTCGGAGGGAACATTGATCTGGTAAGAACGATGAGCAGGCCAAGTTGATGAGCGCCAAAGAGGCGTTGATTATTTCTGAAAAACAGGTCACCTAATGAAAACGACGAATCGGAGGGAGTTTCCTCTAATAAAAAGTTCATGGGCTCAAATNGAAAACCGTTCGCGCGCGTTAGCGCGCGTGATGCACCCTAGTATACTTAAAATGTGTGTAGTCGATATTCCACAAGCCTGGCTTTCAAAGTGTCGTTTACAAACTGTGCCAGAGTTGCGACGGAACACTCCTTCTTGGCAGGATCCGAACTATACAGTGAACATAATATGCAACCCAGCCACTGTTGGTGCTGAAGAGCTTCAACGTAAAGTATCCACGACTAGCTAGTGTTGGAGAGTGCCAGTTGTGGATCTGCTGCCGAGTGGCAACAGGTATATCGCACATAAGTTAGCAACTTCTGCAAATGACAAAGCTTCGAACGGTACGTAGCAGTTATCCGAATTCTCGTGAAAAGCGCTCGGAGGTATTTTGGACCAAAGTTGAAAGTAAAAAAATTGAACGGTTATGTAATTGATTGCAATGGTTAAAGGACAGTTTATGGATAAGGATTGGAAACACCGCAACTTTTTGCAGGTTATATCTTGGAGGAATGTCAAGAAAGGTTGAAATTCCTATGCCCCGAGCAAGCTTCCGAATCTTAAAGTACCAGCAAGCGTCAGTCCTCTGATCTGTACTATTATGTCTTATCTGTGTTGTATCTCACTTGGGAAAAGTATGTTTCTGTGACACGAGAAGGGTGTATTGTGCCCTTTAGTAGGGCAGATCTTTTTCACCCTTGTCGAGATAGACCGTTCAAGCTAGACGGAGGGCCGCATACTCTTATTCGACTAAAGTCGCTCATACTTAGGGTAGGTTCGGGTTGTCTGTCCGTTGTTGCTGGTAGTATAGCAGAGGGTGGTTACTACGGGAAGCAGAGGGTGAGACTCGACGTGGAGAGAGAAAGAGAGAACATGGGCATGGGATGAAAAAGGGAAGTTGGGAGGAAAGAGTCTGGTTGGATGAGGGAAAGATTCTAGGGGAATCCAGTTGAGCGAGAGGGGAACCATGCAGCGAAGGGAGAAGACAAAGAAAGAGAGACTGTGGCTGGGTTGCGACGATTCTTGAGTCTTTTGGTGTCAGTGTAGGAAGGGTGAGAAGATCGGAGAGAGGGACCCTACAACCGACATTCAACCCTCGCTGGCAGTGTGAAAGACGTTGAGGCAGGTCCTGGCCTCATTATTATATGGCGGCGGGCAATCCCCTCGCGCTACCATGTTCGATCATCGTGAGCCAGAGAGTGGTTCGTTACAACAGGCCTCTCTATATACATCACGATAGAGAACTCTGTTTATCGTCGGTGGAAGGAGATGGATAGTCCATCGAGACTTGAGCGAACGCGTTGGATAGGCTGGGTGTTCTGGAATTTGGAGTGAATCGAGTTGAGGATCACTCGATGATGACGCGCGCGAGTCGATCAACTCGGAGCCCACTTCACTCTAAAACTCGATGAATATTGGATAAGTGGAGTACGTGTATATGAGTGGGGTACAGTTAGCATATACGATGAGTATTATGCGGATGCGGGGCTAAGCTTCAACGAGTACACATATGGATTAAGCCGCCGATATGAGCGATGGTCAGGCGCTCAATTTGGTCACGTTGATGGCTTCGTTTGAAAGAGTGAGAGACCAGAACCAATGAATTATGAGAGGATCTATCCCTACAACTTGGGGTACAATAACTTCACGGTAACTGTACGGATTAGTATAATCGTTATTGCATTATTTATCGCTTCAAGTTGGAGCATAATTAACCTCGGGGGCTTCGATTATCCTAATAGATTGAATGAGTATCTCGTGCAGATGATTCACAACCGGATTGGACTTTATTCGTTAAGGAAAAACGGGGAAACGGGTGGCGGATCTCCGCGCTGTCGCATAAATACTTCTTACCAACTGCACCTAGTTTCACCCTGGATGATTCCAGTGCAATTGCAGTTGCCGGTGACTGATAGAAAAGGATGCCGACGGTGAAGAGGAACAGTCGCGTATAGAGATGTGACTGAGAAGAGATTGCAGAGGTGCGAGAGGAAAATTTTAGAGTGGGAAGTGAGCAGCGAAGGAAGGTGCGCGGGGGCGTTCGATTGCGGGAGAAAGCAGAGGATGAGAGTGCTACAACGAAGGGGAAGCCAGCTAAAAGTGAAGGTACGTGTATGAGAGTGTAAGAGAAGAGATGAATAAAAAAAAGGAACAAAAAATTGGAAACCCTCCGGTAACGAGACGAGGAACAACGAATTCCAATGCGGAGTGATACATGGCCCTGGCTGGGCGCCAGGCTTTGCGCTGCAAAATTGCGCCGCGTCGCTAATGCGACCTGCTGCGATTCCACTCCTCTCTATATACCCATCTGTCGCTTTTTCTATCTCGCTGCGAACTGACGTTGCAATGTACACATTCTCTCACACACTTATACACGTTTCAACCTCTTTCCCTTCCCTTCTTCTCTCTCTCCCTCTCTCCTTCCACTCAGTCACTTGTCCACAGATTCCCTGCCATTCAATCTTTCTACGGATCGTCCGGACTGGTAGAACGATTTCCTGTCGATTTTTGCACTTGGTACCAACTCTGGATCTGGGAATGGAAGACCAAGAAAATTCTCTTGTAAACCCACAAAACATTATACAGTTCAATTAAGTCTGAAAAATAGATTCGTCGTTTTTTTATTAATCGCAGAAGTTGGACCAACCATTTCCAAGTATGCTGCAGTGAAGATGTAACATCCAAAAATGCAATGATTTGATCCAAATACCGATCGCTTAGCTACGAACAAAAACAGCGGAATTCTCCCGCGTGGGATTTCATAGATTTGATTTAATGTTCGAAAAAATACGTCATATTGAATCGTTTGAAGAAAACAAATCGCAACTGGATACATATAGGATGGAATATGTACGCGGAAAAGAATGCATGGGACTATAGAGACTATAGGCCAAAAGTGGTGGCCGAGTATTCCTAGAATGTCGATGCCACGAAATGGCTGCACGAGACAAACACGATACGAGTCACTTTTCTTTTTCTTTCTTTGACGCTCGCTCTAGAGGTTTCCTCGCTCTGCATTTATTGGTCTTTCTTTTTGTTCCCCTATATCTCTCTTTTTCTTCTTTTGCTGTACGCGTGCATCTATACAGGCATCGTACGTATAATGGTCTAGGGAAGAGTCTCATTGAAGATCCCGCACCAGCAGCAGCCGGTCTTCGCTCTCCAACCTTTCGACCCTCAACTTTCCCTCTTCTCTGCGAGCTTCTCTGCTCCCTCGAACCTGAAACGTGCAGTTGCACAGAACTCGACCTGCACTTTGATGAACATTGGTGGGTGGCTGTGTGTGTGTGTGTCGCCGCGCAAACAGAAAAACACGTTTTAGTGTAGGACAAAACGATCGTGCAATGACGAACAAGGACACACTGCGAGGCTTAAAACGAGGAAAGGGGCTCATCATGCTCGTCTAATTCCATTCACACCATATTGTCATGTCACTCATATCCCATGCAGTAAAAAAAAAGGCCGCTACATACTGCTTATGGTGAAACTTTTTACAGCCCCTATTTGTTCTCCTATGAATCAAGTTTTTTTTTTTTTTATGGAAAGCAAACTAGGCGCATAAAGTGACGGGAATCGCTTCTCAGATTTTTCATATAAAAGTCTACGCGCGCAGTTATATTGCAAGTTGCCGCAAGCAGCAGTGTGTGCTTTGCAGAATCGATATCGGGAGAATCAATAATACAGTTCTCTTGGGACCAGAGTTGCGTTTCGATTTTGCATCGTTCGGGTAAGTCTCGCTAGCCATGCGTACGTTCCAGAGGATCGGTACAGTGGACAGGTCGTATATCGCGATCTGCTCGAACGATCGGGTTAAATGTTAAGCCGTTATTCCCCCTCGAGGATTTTATCCCTCCCGGCAGCGCAGTTCTATATGGCACGGTAGCAACTCGAAGATCGAGAGAGAAAGAGGGTAAGAGAGACGAAAGGGAAGACGAGAAGAGAAAAGGATCGAGCCGAGAGGAAAAAACGATCTCTCGGGGCGCGTTCTCGAGTGTTTTCTGCTGCAAGTCGATGTATCGCCAATGGTAAAGTACACCATAGTCGTTATATAGATATATTCGTGTGTATGTATAAGTTTGTATATAAATGAGACATGTATATCGACGCCATTGTTCTAAAGTCGTGACAGCGCCGGGTCAGGAACGCGTGTCCCGAAGACGAGGAGAGCGCAACACGAGAGGAGTCTGAGGAAGAAGAAGGCAAAAGCAGAAGAGAAAAATAAGCGAATAAGATAGAAGCAGGCGACGGTGCTCGAGCGATGCCGCGGGTGGAGAGATTTTCAGTGCACACCACCCCGCATTAGCATAACCTCGGCATACCCATGACTTTCTTTTCTCTATCGGCATCTTAATCTCCTTCTCGCTTACCCGCCGATAACGCGTACCAAAAATCCTCCCAGCATTTGCACCAGCGCCAGGCACGAGTCTTGAATCACGATATTTATCGATTGCCACTGTATTATTTTTATTCCTATGCATGCTTTTTTCTTTTTACTTCCTCTCAATAAACACGATGAGAAACCAGGACGTTCGTGTTATTACGAATCGTGAGGTTTTTCGTGCTCTATCAGAATGAGACATTTTCGCTATTGCAACAGTGAAAACGAAATTTTGTTGAAAAATATCCATATTTTGTTCCATACCTTCGACTAATCGTTTTTTTTTTAATTATCCTAAAAATTGTGTCATTGCAGCTAAAATCTCTTTGAAAGCAAATTTCAGTCGTTCCACTCGTGAATTTCGCTAACCAATTTCCTTGGAAACGAAATGTACTTCGAAAATAACAAAAATTTTGAAATTATCAAAAAATATTTCGTTTACCGTATTCAACAAAACATTGACGATTTTTAACCAAATTTCATTTCCAGTGAAGCATTTATTTCTAAATAGACGAAAACCTCCAAACGTCTTCGGATAACACGAAATCCAAGAATATGAAAGACTCGAGGATATCGCCAGCCTGGGCAATTCAATCGTTCAGTAATACACAATACGTATGTATGTATGTATTTATACTATATACATATATATAGAGACTAGCCTGCATATATATACATATATATTCATTGGACGAAAGTTATACGAAGGTGCCGGCGTTGTAATGGTTCGCGGGAGTTCAAACGATCGTTCTCGGCTCGCTCCCTCCTCTCCCTGGTTGAGGGAGATCGCGCGCGCCTGCGATATATGTAAGAGGGGTAATTTATTAGAGCCGGAGGCGCGGGCAGGCGTGCTTATGTTGTAACGTGTGTGAGTGAGCGTCAATGACAAGACAAGGCGAGTATGTGTATTCGTGGATGGTTGTAGATGCATCAGGCGAGAGCCGTAGTATCGCGGAGAGAGAAAGAGTGAGAGATTTGCACTTTGCAAACGAAGAGGTGAAAAGGATACCGCGCGCGATCAATTCACGAAAGCGAGAAAGAGAGATAGTTTGCGGTGGATCTCGTTGCGTGTAAGAGTTCACGGGTCACGCGAGAATCGTGTGGACCTATCTCGCTTTATATATATATGTATATGTAGACGGATAGAGGTGAGCACCGAGACCGCGAATGCAATATACTTGGTGCAATTATATATGCACGTTAGCTTCTACGCGTACACTCTGTGTACTCGAAACGAATACGTTCTGTATTTTCATTGGCTGCGAGGCTTGGATCGAAGCATACATAGTCGATATTACTTTGGGACGTAAATTGAAGTGAGGCAATTGAAGAAAAAGAGCGTGAGTGAAAAATTGGTCTCTTTTGTAAAGTTGGTGGAAAACGTCGCTTTGAATTTCGAATATAGATCTAGATTCGCGGTAGGGACTGCAGGTAAACGAGTACATTGAAGGGCGAGTCAATCCAAAAGACTCTTTACAGCAAGGACGGCTTTTCCAATTGTTTGAGAAAGATTTCGACAATTCTTTCTGCAATAACTCGATATAGTGACAGCGTTTCGGAAGAAGTTCCTATTTTCAGTATTTTTTTTGTTCGACTGCGACGTTTTTTTGAACAATCCCAAAGAATAATGTGTCGTCGCGGCAAAAAAACTTGTAGAATGTCTCTTCGGAAGCAAATTTTTGTCGTCTCAATCGTACATTTCGCTGACAATCCCGGTAGGAACGAAATCTTCTAATGAAATGAGTAAAATTTTGAAATTATTCAAAAATATTTAGTTTACCGTGTTGAACGAAATATCGACGATTTTTAAACAAAATTTCATTCCCAGTGTGGGATAAGATTTAATGGGGCAATAATGGTGACGAGTCAATCGATCGCGTTGTTGTGCAAATGATGAAAAACAAGTAAAAGAAAAAGATAAATCCTCAGAAGGCGAAATGTTAGTGGTACGAGGTGGATATTGCGAGTGGTGGGTCCGAGTTCCGTGAGTCAATCGAGATTGGTCGGATTGGTCGACAGGCGAAGCATGGAGGTCGTGTCGAATGGTTAGACTTGGTTGGATTCGAGCTGACCAAGCCAGCAGGCTGCTTTAGTGAGTAACGAGATGGCGAAAAGAGAAGGAAAAAAAAGTGCAAGAAAAATCTCGCCACGAGTGGAGAAGCAATGGCTGAGTGTGCGAATGTGCATGCAAGTCCATGTGTGAGGATAATAGGAGCAGCTCGGATGAGTGCGGGACACCTGGTGAGCTGGGGAAGCTCTTGGAGACGTTCACACTCCGTGCTCCTCGCGATTGGTGGTGCGGTGGCTCTACAACTAACTATATAGTCGACACGTTTCGTTTCCTCGATGTTAGTACGTATAGCTCTTACCTCCTGAGCATCGGGCTCACGTCCAACGTGTCTTATCAACCCGTTGGCTTCGTTGCTGCTGCTGCTGCTGCTGCTGCTGCTGCGGCTTGATCCACAACCCGCACCTTTCCTATCCCTACATTTATATAACACGTGTGTAGGTCATTCGACGTCGTATCTATATGACCATGACACGTGTGTGCACTCGGTTCCATCACGGTCTCTCCCTTTCTGAAGCTCTTCGCCTAGCAGCTCGACATACATACGTACACGATATATAAATATACGCGTATGAATAAGCTTGTCGACCTGTTTCTCTCATCCCCTTATCACAGACATTTACCCTTCCCCTGCCTTCGCCACGTAACTCGTTGCCTCGGTGCAGCGGCTGTTATACAAAACCCGCCGGGAAATCCACGAGGTCACAAAACCAGGAAATCATGCAAGGGATTAGAACGATCCCCGAGGTCCGAGCTACAATGTGCGTGCATATGGCACCAGGGCTTCCTGCTGCGCGCTCAAAATGTCAAAGAAACTTGAGCTTTCTTTTTTTTTCAGATCCTCTGCGTTCAGGCACCGCGTGCGGGCTTAGATTTTTTTTGGTCATTTTCCGTTTGGGCCATTTTGAGCTTTTGTAACTGCTGTAGAATTCAAAGAGTCTCCGCGAACAATTCGCGTATCTTTAGAAAACTACACTGGGAATGAAATTTGGTTAAAAATCGCTGATATTTTGTTGAATACGCTAAACTAAATATTTTTTGATAATTTCACAATTTTCGTTATTTTGCCAGTATATTGAGTTTTTAACGGAATTGTCAGCGGAATTTACGAGTGGAACGACTAAAATTTGCTGCCAAAGAGAGTTTTTAAAATATTTCTTGCTGCAATGACACTATTTTTGGGATTATTAAAAAAAACGTTTAGTCGGACGTATCGAACAAAAGATTCATCTTTTTCAACAAAATCTTGCGTTTTCAGTGTAATATCAAGAGGAGGGAAGGGATATACGGAGATAAGCGAATAAGGAAGAGGTTGACAGGAAAAAGTTGAATGAGAGTGAGAAGGGAGAGACGTACGTTGAGGAGAAGAGTAGACTGCACATCGACGGGAGACAGTGGAACGATACGTTATATAGAACGCGGTGGAGTCGAGGAACTACGACTAAGGTGGCTCGCTAATGTCACGCCGCGTTCCTGGAACCCTCTGCACGCTGAAATTAGATTACCGCGAGATTGCTGCCCTTCTCTCCTTGTCTCTCTCTCTCTCTCTCTCTCTCTCTTTCTCTCTCGTTCTTTTCCCTTTCCCTTCCTGCGACTTCCTTCAAACCGAGGCCACTGTCTCGTCGTCTTCTCGACGTTACTCTCGCTCTCTCGCTCCTTCCCTCGAGCTTCCGATCGTCTTTTCTCCTTCCTGGCTTGACCAACGAGACTAGCCACTGTGTATTTTTCAGCATATACATGTATACAGAGGCCCAGGTTGTTCGGTCGTCTTCGTCTCGAGATTCTCTCTCCGCCCCGACCTCATCCTCGTTCTTTCCTTCTCTAATCTTTCTATCGAAGAAGGAGCGTGAGCGAGAGAAGAAAAAAAGATGATCTCTCCCTTTCGTCCTGCTTACTTCGTTCCCAGAGTGTAAACCTCCTTTTATTCCTTATTCCCTCCTCCCTTTCCTTTCTTCTCTGCTGTGGTACGCTGTGAACCCCATCCCTCTGCTTTTGCGTCGCCCGCACAGTTAGCTTTGCTTCTGGCTAAGAGGACCTACCTGCGTTCCTCTCATCTGATTCTTTCTTCCCTCCTTTTTATCTCAGGCCACAAGACACGACGATCGCTTTTTCTCATTCCTTCGCCCGCGACTCGCTCGATCTTTCCGACTGCGTGTGTGTCCACGTGCATGATCCGTGTCCCACGCACCTTCGCACAACTCGCCGCGATAATCAGACCTCCGACTCCCGAGAAACACGCCCCGAGGGTTTAGAAAACAAACATCAATGATGTTCCACAATTAATGCCGCATGCTGGACTAGGACACAATCGAGCCCTCCGATTCAATGAGTCATTATCCATCGTCTCTCTCCTTTCCTGTTTCTCCTATGACTTGTTTAGGGTTCTTTCAAAATTTTGTATAAACGTTTTTGGCACCAAAACTCAACAGCAGTTTTCTTCTGTAAAGAAACATTTTCTGACGTTTACAATTTTAAATATTGAATTTCCAATTTTTTATTTTTCCCATCCAAACGCATGAAAATTGAAGCCACGTTTTTCGTTAATAAGTTGCAAGAAAAAAAAACAAAAGAAACGCGACTTCAATTCACACGCGTTTGGATGGAAAAAATATAAAAAATTGGAAATTAAATATCTCAAATTTGAAACGTCAGAATATTTTACTTCATAGGAGAAAACTTTTAGCTTTGGTGCCAAAAAAGTTTATACAAAATTTTGAAAAAATCCTGAATAAAATTTCAGCATCGATAATTTATTCAAATTATTCCAATGGAAACGTCCCAGTTTAAAATTTTATCTTTTATCAAAATATTCCCGCGTGGTTATTGGGAACAATGGGAATTAATTGGGAATTGTTTGATGAATATTCGCTCGAAATTTAGATTTAAAAATCGTGCGATCAGCACTGCAGCATCAAATTTACGAAATGTATACAAATTTCCTCTCCTCCACGTGAGAGCTAGAGATACTGACATCACAGCGATGGAAAGAGGGAGAGAGCAAATACTCTCGCGAGAGAGTATATATATTCACGATGGAAATGGGATGACGGTAGATACGCGCACGCCATTTCCGAGAACTTAACTCTTTCTCTCTCCGCTCTCCGAGTCGCTCTCGAGGGATCCTCTCGGTGGTTGATTTTGCTGATGTGTACAAACGCGAATCTTCGCACGCACGCACACCTCACGCATTTCATCTCGCGGTGTCCTAGTATTCGGCGCAGAAAGAGAAGAAGAAGAAGAAATATGAGAACTCTCTCGTCTTGTTCTCGCGCGGCGCCTCTGCCAGAGCAAAAGCTCCATCGGCATATCATCCCAGCGAATTCCGTCGCGGTTATACCTATATAACGGAAAAAAGAGAGACCGAGAAATGGGCTCGGTTCTGACGTTATGAATGCGTGCGCGGGAGAAACTCTGTGGGAAAATAAGTGGGAAACATTACCCGTGTCCCTTGCCGTGGGCCTCTCTCTCTCTCTCTCTCTCTCTTTCTCTCTCCGTACGATCTCTGCGCGTCTCCTCCAGTGCCAGGAAACATACGCATGCAGCTTCTCTGCTATTCCGTTCTATGTATACACAGCACACGGAACTCGGAGCACAAGTGACGCTCGCGCAGAAAGTACAATGGAAACGGCGATACAGACCGGGCCGAAGAATGGCCAACAAAAGAACTTGGAATAAGGAGAAAGGTTAAGGTGAAAAGTGAGTGAGATACCGATAAATGTACGTTATGTACGAACCGGATTGCTGCATCACGGAGCATCACAACATTCAGGGGATTGTAGGAGCTCGAAAAACTCTCAGCAATGAATTTTCAATACTTTTTCGTTTTGCAAAGGAAATTTTTGACTGATCACGAGTTCTCAAATGAAATTTTTGTAATCATTTCGATAAAGAGTAAAAAGACTGCGTTTCGAAATAAATCGAACTTTTTGGTAAACCGAACGAGCTTCAAATAAATGTGTGTACACAAGAGTTGCTGTGTGTCAATACCAAAGAAGCTGACCATCAGGTTAACGTTTTGTGGTAAAGTCTGCGGTCGAAGCCGCAGAGAATTCAAGATAAGCAATTAATTTCCCTTAGCCGTCGACTGGAAGGTAACCGCGGGGCTTTTGAGCCATTTCTCCGACAACTCTCGTCGCAGACCGGGTTTATGCACATCTTAAACCGACGGGAGCAATACCGCCCGGTCCAAGAAGCATAAGCGCGAAGCGATGAGAAGAGAGCTCGCAAACAGACGAGCGACCTTCGCGGTTTCGTGGTGTGAACGACAAACACGATGGTGGAGGGAAACTTTTCAGTGACATTTATCATTCAAAATAGTAAATTAAAAATTCATCCCAAATTGAATAATTCGTTTATTTTTCTAATTATTCATTTTTCAACGCGCTAATTGATTCGTCGATCAAACAGTCAGCTTTTTCCTTAACCAAACAATGAGAGGTTGGAATAAATTACGATCCACACTCGGGGAATAATTAATGGGAAATGTTGAAAAAAAAAATGTCATTGAAAATAATTTTAATAAAAATAATTGTACTAAAAATAATTTTATTGAAATTTAATTTTTCGTTAAAATGATATTTATAATTTTTAATATAAAAAGAAATTAAATTTTATTTTCCAAAATTTATGAAACAAAACAATTTTGAAGTAATATTTTTTTTATTTAAATAATTAATTTTAAAATTAAATTAAGGATCGTAATTCGATGAAAATTTAAATGATAATTCGACAGTGCTATTCGCACACCGAGCAACGGATATAGAAACATGACACGTGATTTTAATTGGTGACCTAATAGCGGTGAAATAAAAATGAAAATGAGGTCAAACGCAGTGTCGTAATACACGGCGTGATCAAAAAGTAAGCCTCGCTGTTTGAAAGAATGCGAAAACATGCCAAGCGTGGCAAGTGTGATACCATTGCGTGTTAATATAATCGTCTCGTCCGCCCTGTTATCTTCGTAATTTCGCGTGTGATGCGATCAGCCACGATACAAAATTCCCCGTGAAGACAGAAAAAAATGAAAAGGTTATCCACAGATCGTATACGCGCGATACATAATATCGAACGAGATAAATTGTTTTATACTGACTCGTGAAAAGGGTGTTATTCATAGAATCGATTTTATCCCGATAACGCGTTTCAATTTTCACTGTTTTCAGAGATTTTTCTGTTCATCCGGTAAAACATCATTGTACGGGAGAACCCTGAGCCTGATCTTGTTCGCGATCACAGAAATAATATTTTTCTAATTAAAATTGAGCAAGGCAAAAATTGATAAACCGAATTTTATCCTGAATCGAATCGCTCTAAGTAACAAAAATATGCCAAACACAAAAACTAACGCCGCTGTCGAAAGCTGAACTCGAAATTAAAATTTGTTAATTAATCGACAATAAAAATAAAAAAAATTTAATTTTCATTGTTTTAGAAATTTATTTGATTTCTAACGGCGAAATTTACGATTTGCACGACAAAAATTTGCTTCCGAAGAGACTTTCTAGAATGTATCTTGCTGCAATGACACAATTTTTGGGATTATTCAAAAAAACGTTTAGTCGGACGTATCGAACGGAATATCCATCTTTTTTTTTCAAGAAAATTTTGTTTTTAGTGCAAAATTAAAAAAGTAATAATTAAATATGCAAACTAAACTATTCTATCCCATAAAAGTATAGAGACCCTAAGGGCAATGATCTTGTACATAAAAACAAATCCGAGCAATAAACGATGATGAAAAAAAAATATGAAATCACTCGTGCACAAACTTTGACCCGAGTCAAATGAGAATTTCTTCAAATTATTTTTGAAATACCTCATCGCAGGCAATTGAGCTATATCAATTGAAACCTGGAGTGGATAAGATTGAATCGAGCCGAAAAAAGCCTAATTCTCACTCGACCTACTCTCGAGGTGGCAAAGGACTTATTCGAAAGTGTAAAATTGAGTTAACTAAGTACGAGCAGTAGTTGAACGAGAGTAACATTTACACGAATCCTCGCAACGACAAGACTCGCATTTAATTCTAAAAAAACAATTTTTTTTTATTTTTCAAGCATCCATTGCTCAAATTACAAGAAAAAGAAAATCGTGCGCAGCAAGGTTGGATATTTTTCACCGCAGGGAAACATCGCTAGATTCCAAAGCTCGCTAGTGCAGCCTGAAAAAGGGCAATTGTTTGGATGCAAGAGTAGCAGCATCCTTTTACGAATTGTACTTGTACATAAGAGACGGATACAGAAGCGAAAGAGAAGCGAAACGTAGGCGAAGAGCCGAAAGAGGTTTGGCGAGGCATTAAGGTGGGAGGGAAAGGCTGACGGTCTTCGGGTTTCATCTTACGGGTTACGAGGATCTCTTTTCTCGCTACCGTGCAACTGCTGCCGCACACTCGCACATACGCGTAATAAGACACATACACGCGCATTTAACACAACTTGAACATATCCCATCAGCATTGCAAGAGAAAAGCAGCAGCAGTTGCAAGCTGAAAAGAGGAACGAGCGAGGAGGTTTCTCAAAAGTGGCATCGCATTACACCTCCCGCGTATTTCGCGTGTATTATATATTACTATACTCACCTGTACATTGTATACGTGCATATACGACTATAGCATCGGACACAGTACGGGAGGCCAAATACGAACTACATATACGTCGGTGTTGGTGCATAGGACGAAAAAGACGACTTTGCGAAATGTTTCTCGCTCGCCTCCTGACCGATGTGCATCACGATGCACCCGAATGGAACGCGAGGAAAGGTCATCCTTTATCTCTGACCCAACTCGTATCCAACCCCCCACCCTCTATTACTATGTTTTTTTTATTTATTTTTTATTATTCTTGTTGTTATTAATTTTATTGTTATTATTATTGTTCGTTCGCTGTTTTCTTTGCCTTATGGAAAGTTTTTCAAGGCACAAAAATAAATAATCATTCGAGCAATCTCTCTGTCGACCCCCCAACATCCTGTACAACTCTGGATTCTTCCTGCTCGTGCAATAATTCATTTTGAAAAATATTCATAAATCGAAGAAATCGAATGAAAAATCGTATTACGACCCTTGATCCGTTGTACGAGTGTGAAATTTCAGGAGCTCATAAAATGAACGCAATGATGATCGTTTGGCGCATCCACTCAATCTCTATATATTCGGGTCGGAGAACCGGTCAATAAATTCGAAATATTGAATTTTTTTTGGTTGCAAGTCGAAGCGTTAATTCTGGAGCATTCAATTATGTTTTCTTTTTTCACTTTATTCATAAAATTAAACATTTTGATATTTTGGAATTAACAGCGTTTTAGGGGGCTTCACATTAGCTCGTATTTTATTGGCTCACGCGGATGTCAGTCCTTAATTCGATGCACCACCGATTAACACCGCGGAGGATTTGGAAAAAAAAATTGCGCAACATCTTCTCTTGGATATCTTTCTCTCTCGTTTATCCGCTCCCTTCTCTCGCTCTTTCACGGAACGTCACGATTTATTTGTCTTGTCAAAGATATCTATTTGGAGATCGTAAAAAATATTTGCAAACTGACCCGAGGGGGTTGGCTTGTGGCTACAGGAGCGATGGGATGGCGTGCATCCAATAATCGTTTCACTCTTGATATACTATATGTATAGAACTGACGACGAGTCGAGAACACCAGTCCAGGATGGCACAAGCTATAAATATACACATGCAGAGACTTCTGGCAAGCAAAAAGGCGTATTGCACATTATTCCGATGATTATTTCATCGAAATGCAGCCTTTTTGACAGACAGCAAATAAAACATATATATATGCCTGCGAAGAAGGATCTCGCAGGCGTGGAGAGACGCGAGCAGTTTTAAAAGTTCGGTGCGCAGTATAACCGGCACACGGATCCACTTACGCCTCCGAGATTGTTTATAGCGTGCGTGTCATAGGTCATCCTTTTCCGCGCTCTCTCGCTCATCCGAGACGAGAAGGAAGGACGACCTGCCAGCTGAGAGTACGTTGCTAAAAAGGTCGCAAAAAGCTTCGTGTGTACACACCGAGTCTGTAGAGGAAGCTGCAGCTTTGTACTCGTCCTGACCGCACCTAATATCCAACACGCATCAATATTCTTCGCGAAGCTAATACATACGTTTGTGTATATGTGTCACTGTTCACATTTTTTCGTTCGGTTTATTACTGTCGATAAGGAAACTAAACGCGAAAGGAAATGGAATAGAGGTGACGATTTTTTTATTTTTCAATATTCTTTTTATTTCACAGTCTGCTGTACAGCGAAGAAAATCAACTCCGATTTTCACATCAGGTTTTTCCATCAGTCGGGCTTCTGAGAGGGACAGACGATCAATATTTCATGCAATTAGGACAAAATTGAGTATTTGTTTATCACGAGATAGTACGGACTTATCAAACTTATTTTTACTTCGTCAAATAGTAAAAAATATACAACGATAAAAAATTGAATCAGCCTGAGGATTGGGTCTGCTCATATACTGTAAAAATCTGTTCCATGTTTACGAATAAATTACGATGCAGACCGTGTGGAAATTCATAGCAACATGGCAAGTTTCGCAGTTTTTTTTTTCATGGGGTTACGTTCATGAAAAATTTTGAAATTTCTGAAACAAATATATTTTACTGCTGACTTCACGTTTTTATGCACAAATCGCGATACTCCGTTTTTCTTTAATTTCTACAGTAACAGTTTTCTCTGTCATGGATATTGAGCTCAGGGCAGTTAATCAAATTATTAATATAATTGATTCTAACGGCGGGACACATCGTCAAACGACGGATTGACACTTTTTGATCGTGTGCTTTGACATAATTTCGGTAATTTTTTCCACACGATTATTTCTGCAGTTTAAAAATATCGACTACGAATATTCGCGAAGTAAATTTTTTTTCTATATTTTTCGGACATCGCAGTAAATAATAAAATGAATAATCGGTAAATTGGAGTGAGGATGCTTACTAATGTGCACAAATTGCCTGCGTCGTACGGCGAAGATAAACTGCGGAATACTGAGTTTGCAAAACGATTGCCCATCGAATGTTAAAAAGGGAGAGAGAGCTATGTGGAATATGAAGGAGGAAAAAGCATCGAACCAGGAAGTGTAAGTGATGCGAGGAACTATGTACATACACGTGCTCGATAGGTCGGTGAAAATGCGTGTGCTGTCTCATCGCAACACTTCTAATTAGTGACATCTGCTGACCGCGTGCGAGAGCTAACCGTCGTATATTTTACACCAGCAGCTCTTGGGCCTATATCTAACTAATCGTCGTGCTAAATGGCTGTATAGTAATATTGGCCTAATGGGCCATTAGTTCCCAGGAAAAAGATAAAAAGAGCAGGAACGCGAAGCAGGGAGAAAAAATGGTGAAAGATACAGATCTCTCCTTTTCCCTCGCACTCTCTCTCTTTCTGGCCGACTCTCGTTCCATCCACGGCAAAGCGACGCGGTAAAACTCAGAATCCGTCTCTCGGATTTCTTCCGACTCGAACTAAAGGCGCCATCAGGTACAAGAGTCTCACTCGCTCGGTCGAGAGAACCTCGCTCACTGATTGCGTCCGTGTCTATAATAGAGATTTTAATTCCTGGTAGCAAACCGTTTATTAGAGTCTCGCGATGCGTCACGTACCGTGTCTCCCGGACTTTCTGTACCAGCAGCAGACAGTGAGGGAGAAACAGAAGAAGAGAAAAAAAACAACAGCAGTGTGAACAGAGAAAGAGCTCACAGTTCGCGCTCTTGCAATGCTTGTCCCGAGTCTGCTCACACACGACCGTTTCTACTTTCAACTGCAAACTTTTTTCCTCCTCCGTAACGCACTAGGGGAGAATTACACGCAGTCTGAGTCATTTCAATTGTTTTTTTTTTCTTTTTCTTTTTCAACAACTTGCACTCTTTCATTTCATCGCTCATTATTGTACTAGATTGTCAAAGTACTGTGATAACTTTTTCATTCATTTGTAACTTTGAAACGTATTAAATATTCTGTTCAATAAATGTTGTCCACGGGAGGCGGTTTGTAAAACTCGGTGTATACAATTATGTCAGGCCTGCCGCTATGCGCAAAATGCACTCAGGCCAAAGAAATAAATTGTTTTCGAAGAGTGACAATAACAAATACGAAAGGGAAGTAAAATAAAATGGCGAAGGGGAATGAACGAAATTAGAGGGTTAGAAATGTGCAAAGCAAGTCATATACGGCGCGAGCGCCTATCAGACCGCTTCGCAACGAACCAACCATCGCGATAATACAACTTAGCCTTTCGTTGCGACTAAAAAAAATCAGTAGACCAGGTAACAAAAAGGTCCTCGTGTCCCCCCTCGTCTGTGGTATAACATGCAATTTCGTTCTTTTGCGAAAATCGTTGCCACCCTTGCCTCACTTCTTCCTCGTGATGCGATGGGGTGCCTCGTAAAAAAAATACACAAATGTCCACTTGGAACAGGCTCGTCTCTACTTTATTTTCCCGGCCATGTTTTCTCTCCTCATTATGTGCATTACATTCGCAGCTCGTACTATTTTTACGTCAGCACGATAACGTTTTATCGATAACCATTCCCTGCGGCCTCCGATACCGAACTTTTTCGCAGCTATTCCAACCCTATTCAAATATAACAAGACAGAGATATGTTGGTCAAGTTTATTCTACGCTTGACGCCCGAAACTGAAAATTTTCACAGAAATCTTTTTTTTTCTGCATTCCAATAATTTTATTTTCGAGTTCGAAAATTGGCTTTACTTACTTTTTTGAACTTTGCATTTTGTCATTGCTGGAAGCTCCAGGTTTCAGTTTTCCCAACGTATGCAAAAAAAAATTCGCCATCCAGTGCATGGACAACAATTTCCAACATGCCAAAATGTAGTTTTTAAAATAACGAAAAAAATGGAAGAAACAGACATTCGAAATTTTGCGACTATTCCTATCAATTTCTCTCCTTAACGCTTTTTGATGATATCATTTGTTTATTGTTAAAAATCAGAAGGAAAGGAATTCACGCCAGGCGTTCGAATCCCGCAAAGATGTTGGAAAAATTGTTCACATCGCTTTCCGCTCACCATTTTCGATAAATGTTGAATTCCTTCGCCTGCATCGCAATGAGCAAACGTTTATAAAGATATGCAAGGAATGCGGGCTTAAAACACGTTTTGAATCGAATGCCGAAAGTACTACCCGATCACCCGAGGCTTACATACTTTTAGTGCGTGACCCATCATTACCTCATTCTCCCATACAATGTTCAAGTCTCGGCTTCCGTTATTCACCGATAAGCATGCACATTTTTTCTGTCGGTCCATGGAATCACTAGTACAAATTCTGATGGCTCAAGGCTCTTTGCGATTCGTTCGAATTATTACTGAAATATTCAGAATTATAATCACGTGCAAATTTTCGTAACGACTGGTACGTTAAACATTACAAACAATCATTTTTTATTTGGAATAATTATTAGCAAAAATACAAATTCCAATGGTGAAGAAAGTCTTCAAAGAATTTTTGTTATTTCTTTAATTTATTCAATATCATTACAACTCTCGTGTTAGTGGAACGTATGCATTTTAGGGATCGTAGATTGCATACGAGTTGATGTTCAGTTAAAATTATAAACAATCATTTTTTTATGGTCATAATATAGCAAAAACATAAATTCCAATTCACCGGAAATGAAATTTTGTTAAAAATTGTCGATATTTTGTTGAATACTTTAAACTAAATATTTTTTAACAATTTCAAAATTTTCGTCATTTTGGCAGTTTATTTCGTTTCTAACGGAATTGTCAGCGAAATTTACGAGTGGAAGCACAAAAATTTGCTTCCGAAGAGACTTTCTAAAATATTTCTTGCTGCATTGACACAATTTATGGGATTATTCAAAAAAACGTTTAGTCGAACGTATCGAAAAAGGAATCTATCTTACAAACCAAATACCGAGCTTTTCCAACGAACTTTTGTTCAGCAAAGATTTTTCTACATTCTTTTTAATAGCTCCACGTAAAATAGCAATTTTTTGAAAAATCTTGAGTTTGGCAAAAAGTATTGAAAAAATGGCAAATGATCGAGACGAAGAATCGTATAGATAAATTTTGTTTAAAAGCCCACTGTTATTTACGCCATTGTAGAAAAGATCGTGAGTCAGCTAGTGGGCCCGTGCTGCTGGTGGTGGTTTCGCGAGCCCGTTCGCTTTACCGGCCTCTCGATTCCGACCTGCGAGCAGATCTTCGCTCGATTTTAAATTAGCCGACTTTTAATACGCGTGGTATTGCATGCTTCGCGGATACGCTTCGTGCGCATTGCCCATCTCTTTCTTCATCTCTCCGTCTCCCTCTCTCTCTCTCTCTCTCCCTCTCTCTCTCTCTCTCTCTCACACACACACGCTCTTTCGCTTGCCTTCTCAGCACCCGCAATTCATTTTTACTCTTCTGCCATAGCAAGCACTGTTCTACCACTGGATCTTCCGTGTGTTCAAACACCCGCGTATATTTCACGACAGCGAAACAGAGAGATAGAGAGCGCGTAATGAAACACTATGATCGCGAAGCTCTTTGCCTCTTTTATCTAGCGTCAAATATTTAGTTTCGAATATTCTGGAGCAGGCTTCGAATGCATTGATTGAAAATCAACTGGTAAACAATCTACGATCCTTGAAATGTATACGTTCCACTAATGCCAGAGTTGTAATGATATTGAATAAATTTAAGAAACGAAAAAAAATGTTTACTTGCAGATCGATTTTAGAAAAATTACTAAACTAAAAAGAAAATTTTGTTGGTAAAGTTCCGATATTTTGTTCTATACGTCCGACTAAACGTTATTTTTTTCAATAATCCCAAAAATCGTGTCATTGCAGCAAGAAATATTTTAGAAAGTCTCTTCGGAAGCAAATTTTTGTCGTTCCAATCGTAAATTTCGCTGACAATTCCGTTATAAACCAAATTTACTGCCAAAATGACAAAAATTTTGAAATTATCAAAAAATATTTAGTTTATCGTGTTCAACAAAATATCGACGATTTTTAACTAAATTGCTTTTCCAGTGAACAGATCATCCATTCATTTCCAGCATTTACATTTTTTCTTAGTGCTGCACTATTTCTTTTTGTTTGAGGACAAAATCAAATACGTTTTGCTAGTTGTCACAACACAGCTGTTGAATAATCATTCGAGTAACAATCGAAAAGTTACGAGGGTAAAAGAAACTTGACGATAACTTCGCACTCCTTCAACCTGAGCAATAAAAAAGGGACGTTACGAGTTCGAAATCGATGGAAAGTTATTGCTTTGTTATTTGAAAGCGCAATCCATTCGAACAATCGATTATATGAATGCACGTTAAACGCAAAAAAAGAAAAATGTCCTCAATTTTTAAAACATTAATTAACAATATCGAGCATTTCAGTGACAAGAACAATAATTAAAAATAATTAATAATGTGAAGTCTATTGATTCATTTTATGATTTAATTATCAACACTCTACATTTTTTCTCCTCATTTTTTACCATCAATGGGATTTTGGCTCGAATTTATTTAACGAGAATATGAACACAGTGTGCAAGAGATTGAGAGACAAAGAGTGAACATGTGGAATATCGTTGAAGGATTAATCAATCTCTGACGTATTTATTGATACTTGGTAGTGAAATATTTTCTCTCCTCTCAATCACGTTGTCATCTGGATTTACGTGCGATTAAGAAGCAATGCAGCGCGCGATAGAACTTTGGAGCCGAAGAGTTGTTGTTTACCGTGAGAATTTCGTGTAAAACGTTCCGAGACTCGATCCGGATGGGAGGGTGGAGGGGAAAGGGGCGAAGGGAGCAGCAGGGTGAGAGAACGATCGAGAGATGTTGAGAATGCTCGCTACGGTTGCCTTGGATGCGCATGATTCGCAGCGATCGGGGAGAGCCCCCTCGCAAGAAATCGTGTATTTTCTTGCGAAAGTTAGTCGCGCGAGAAAACATGAGACAAGGAAAATATAAAATGATCGTATTTACTGCGTATCAGAAAAAGTTATCGAGCTAAATGTTGAGCAGTCAAAATTTCATGTATTTCTTGTTAAACAATTAGTGTAGAAAAATCAAAGAGTGACAGCAACGAAAACTGCGATACGGAAAACAAATCGGACCAATGTATCAAACCCGCGACGAGAAAATCGAGTAAACACAATCACCATGTTTACACACGATAATTATTCGACAACTCAGCCACGTGGAAAATGATCCCTGCAACCTCAAACGGTGAATCACGCGTGAAAACAGGACGCAAGGGAATATATACGAGTATATATAAATAACGTGACATTTACAATGGCAAATATGGGCTTCGTCATTCAACGTTTTACTTCGGCTCGTTGATCTTTTCATACGCGCTTGTTTATTGTACAAATATATTGAATATATTGACGTATTGCTGACGAACCATACGTTGGTTCAAAATAAATTGTAATAAATACAATAAAAGCCAAAATTCATGAGATGAAAACTGCTCTTGGAATAAATTGGCGAGTCAATGCGAATTGCATTCGATTCGTAGAGGATGTAGAATTCTTTGCCACAGTTTCGCCATGAAGATGAAACAATTGCTGCAAGCAAAATGTAATAAAATGGCAAAAAAAAATTCAATGAAATTTTGAGGAAAAAGTTAAGCGTACAAATGACAACGTCACTAATGATACTAATGATATGACGCGATTTGGTGTATTATGAAGAAATCCGTTTAATCGGTTGATTAAAATGTGAGAATTGTAATTGCAATTGTTTATTTTGTCACTCGCAAGTTATTTCAAAGGAGTTGTCGACTCGAAATTTGTAGCAGAACGCATTGAAAGCTTTTTTACTTTTAATTGTTTACTTTCTATAGCCAAAAATGAAATTTAAGTGCACTCAAAAAAATGCTGAAACAAGCAAAAGTGGAAAAATGACTATTTTGCTCACTGGGCTGGGGTAGTTTTGTACCCAAAGGTGGCAAAGGGTTAAATAATCACGATTATCTTATCGGGATTGATTGATAAGGAAATTTAGTCTGCTAGAGGATAATTCAGCGTTGCATGCTCATCGTCGTCGATATCTCTAGGATGAGTAAATCAAAGCAACATTGTGGATGCGAAGGTAGGGAGGAAGAAATCACCATAAATCATGGTCCCTGGTGAATCGATAGCTCAACTTACCGAGCGAGTGAGCACATGCTCTCTTTAGTTTCGACGCTCAGTCTCCATTAACGATCCAGCGGTAATGGAGCTGTAGTATCGCTAACGTTATTGGTGTCCTCTTAATAACAAACCATAGCGCAAGAGGCTCCTTCGCGCCTGGGCTCGCAATAACAGAGAACACAAGACAAAGTTGAGTTATGATGGCGGGGCAGTCGAGAAGTCTGCAGGACAGAGATGTTCTCCGTTCACAGCATCCCTCGATCTGCGGAGGAAAGTACAACGAGAAGGATACGCTTCGATCTTGAATCTTAACCACGATGCCCCCTGATTTTTATGTTTTGTACTTCTTGACTCTCTCGCTCAAACCGATTCATAGTACACTTCGTGATTCGCCCGAGGCGGCGTCTTTTCAAACGCGTGATCTTTGATCCATTTTAGTTACAATCAAATATTCCCTTCGACCGGTGAAGCCTCGTGATCTGTGTACACGTCCAGCTCTCGCGATAAATTATACTCTCGATTGGAGGCCATGCACCGATCGATCAATTTTTATTTTCCATTTTCTTTTATTCATGTTTTTTTTTTTCGTTTCGATTGTTGTCTCGATTCGTTCGGTCATTTTCCATGCGTTAAATTTTCTCGAGCCCTCGCATTAACGTCAGCGATCGAGAGATAATTCTGAGCCACGCGAAAGGGTTGAAGCGAGAGAAATGAATTGGCCAGCCAATGTATTTTAAACGTTCAGAGGGTCAACAGAGGAAATTCCCTTGAAAATTTCACATGTGTAACGTTACCGAACACTCACATACTTTCACACCCCAGTTTCATCTCATCCCCACCTCCCTGCATCGCTTCAGTTAATTCGGTAATCCGAAATTTGTCATACAATAAATCAATTGACGCGCTCGGGAATGCGGATCCTCGCGTATGTACATACACCGCGCGCGATGTATGTGCGAAGGGTGAGTAGGAAGAGGAGGAGGAGACACATCGGAGGACAAGAAGAGCGCGTTTATGCTCTCGGCAATTTAATGCCATGGCGTTAAATTGTCACGAGTCCAGACCAGACTACTCATCAGACTAAACGCGTTACAGATTTTTAATGGGCTGCAGAATGGGGAGGAGTGATGCGCGCGCGAGGAGAAAAAAAAGGAGGTCAAGCTAAACCTACGCCAGCAGAGTAGGCGACACAATTATACGGCGAAAAGGGAAATGGCGCGATATGTTGGCTGTTAAAAAATTATACACGCTCTCAACGAGTTTTATGATTTTTTAATAAAGAAATTTTATTCAATACGATCTTTTTTCTGTTTCTTCAAGTCGCTGAACATCGTGGCTCTAGGAGTTCCGAACTTAAGTTTCATTACTGCAGCATCTTTTTCAACAAAATTCTGTTTTTAGTATGTGGCAACATTGCATCATCGTGATCGGGACTCCTGAATAGGAAAATATGAAGAGGATTGATAGGAGTAGACGGAACTGTACACTGAAAACAAAATTTTCTTGAAAAAAAGATGGATATTTTGTTCGATACGTCCGACTAAACGTTTTGTTGACTATTCCCAAAAAATTGTGTCATTGCAGCAAGAAATATTTTAGAAAGTCTCTTCGGAAGCCAATTTGTGTCGTTCCACTCGTAAATTTCGCCGATAATTCCGTTAGAAATCAAATATACTGTGAAAATAACGAAAGTTTTGAAATTATCGAAAAAATATTTAGTTTAGCACGTTCAATAAAATATGGACCATTTTAAACAAAATTTTGTTGGAAAAGATCGATATTTTGTTCGATACGTCCGACCAACAAACGTTTTTAAAGTAATCCCAAAAACTGCGTCATTGCAGCAAGAAATATTTAAGAAAGTCTCTTCGGGAGCAAATTTTAGTCGTTCCACTTGTAAATTTCGCCGAAAATTCCGTTAGAAACCAAATACACTGTCAGAATGACGAAAATTTTGAAATCATTAAAAAATATTTAGTTTATCGTATTCAACAAAATATCGACGATTCTTAACAAAATTTCATTCTCAGTGTAGATGGCAATTCCGTGACGTGTGGATGAGAGATGCTGCGAACCCTGGTCAAATGCTTGTCAATTAAAATTTCGTTTCAGTTTCAATTCCATCCGCGCTCGACATTGGATCGTTCGGTTGGAGTTTGTCTACACATAGTCTGGATGTTGTGTACACGTGCTGCTACTGTAGTTTTCATAGACTATCCGTGTTTTGAAAACAAAACGAAAAACATTATTCGACCCTAGAACAGCAGCAACAGCAGGAGAGAGTTTCATGGACCGCGCGCGACGATGAGTGTGCGAGTGAGAGGGTGAACGAGATATGAAATCTCGTTGCGGTTTCGAAATCTATATACCGCGAGAATGATTCTGGGAGTACAAATGAGTGGATACCGCGAGTCTGATCCCTCGATTCCTGCGTACAAACCACCCTCATATCGAGAGCTTCGAAAACGTATTGTTCTCGGTCTCGTGGCTTTCGAGAGTAGACCAATTTTCCGAATAGCGATATGGCTCGGAATAACAAAACAAAAGTATCGATTCCTCAAAACTCGCAACCAAACATCGTGTCTATACGTCACGTTAGATATAAAACGATTGTTCCGTCGAAAGAGCAGAAATCTGTTGTACCTGTCAATAAGTTTAAAAACTTCAAAAACTAAATATTTTTCCTATACATTCTCCGATGGTCGTTGAGAACGAGAGCGTAAGCAACAGGAATATCTGTTAAGGACGTTGAATCACTACGATAAATGTTGCCATGCTAACATATTAAAAACATAAGAACATTTCAAAAAGATAAGAATTTAATCAAATTTGGTAAATGTTTCTTTAATAATATATTTGACGATACAAATTTTTTTTCGATATTTCCACCTCGTAGTACTCGAGTAATTGAACACTAAAGTTCACGTGTATGAGCATAGAGTTTCCATATATACAGGTATACATTTCGAGCGTAAAAAGTTCGACTGAACTGTCAATTATTCGATAACCATGTGGTAAAAAATTTGGAAAAAATTAGTGTTTCTATACTCGATGCCAAAAAATGTAATCACCAAATTTGATGAAATACTGATTATTTTCATTTCGTGATTCAACTTCCTTAAAAATCTTTCTCCGACGCTTTCGAAAGACTTTTCAATATATTCGTATCGCGTCTCTGCTAATCCGCTAATTTCAAAACACATCGAAATCGTCCGCGATCGATTTTATTAAACTCCATGGAATACCCTATTTTCTGAGGGTTTTCTGGATGGGAAAGAAATCGAAACAACGATAAAAAAAAGGAGGAATAAATCGAAGAACGGGGGCGAAAAATACGTGAAAGAAATGACGTCAGGATCGTCAAGTCTGGAATGAATTGACGCGCGATCGTCGAGTGTTCGCGTTGAGAGTGGGAACGACTTATATCCTATATATTCAGACGTATATATATATATACAGTTACATACACATCCGTATAATGTTGGTATGTATATAGACATAGAGGTCACGATCGATACGATCGAATCGACATCACGGTCGAGCGGATTCTCTCGCTCGACAATGAAGAAAAAGCGAGAGATGAGACACTGTGTGGTGTAATAAGAATCGTACGTGAAAAAGGAAGAGAGAATGCTTATGTATGGATATACATGTATACATGAACGTGGTATATGCTGCAGCGCAAGAATAAGAATCGAATAGTGGTAAGAGACATAAAGACGTCACGTCGGATCACGTTGGAGAACTGAAGAGAGAAAGAGACAGAGAGAGAGAGAGAGAGAGAGATGTGGGAATGCAATCTCTTGCAGAATTGCGAGAGTCTCTCTGGTTGATTTTCCTCCGTAGATATGANAAAAGAGAGAGATGAAGAATAAGCTGATCACAGCTCGATCTCGGTGTTCTCTCATCTTTGTCTTTCTCTCTTTATCTTACACCATGAAGTTTAGTATCTTTCTCCCTTTTGCAAAGGTAAGACACGAATAAAGGATCTCTGGGCGCAGAGCACTAGCGAAAGATCGAAGGATCCTTCTCTCTTTTCTCTCGTCGAAGAGTCTCGAGTTGGCGCTCGGAGAAGCCGCGCGGCGTTCTTCGCTTTTGCTCTCGGGGTTTGCTGCGTGCAATGCGAAACGTGACAGTGTCCGCCCTCCCTCCGTCCGCCCTCTTAACAATACCCTCGTCCGTCGCCATGCTGCCGATGTGCGCTTCATCTTTCCTCCCTCTCTCTTCCTCCTTCGCGCTTCCTCCTTATCTCATCGCTCTTTCTCTCTCGCGGGGGAAGACTTTCTTCATGCACCCACCGCCACTCGTATCTTTTCCCGACGATTTTCAGCTCCTCTTTTCCCATCTTCTCCTTCTCCATTTACTTTTCATTCCCTATCGCATTTATTAACTCTGAAGCATAGTCTCACTCCCGAGGCTTGGAATTCAAATTTCTTCGGGCTGAAGAAGATTTTTCAAAGAGAATAGATTGTTCGTTAATTATTTGTCTCTTTAATTTCATCGTTCGATCTCGATTTAGTTTATTTTAGCCCTGTAACGCGCATTGTTCGCGCCTTCGTACGGTCGAGCGTGCCTAACGCTTATTCGATTAAAGCCATTTTATTCATTTTAATCAAGGCGTTAAAGTGCGTTTATCACCCCCGATCACGCGGAGACGGAGGAGCTGGTCCAGTCGACACGAGCGCACATCGAACGGTAAGTTTGGAAGTTTTTCGAGAGTGATAAGTACGGGCGGTGTAGCCGAAGAAAGAGATTTGTAATTGTGCCCGCATGCTCCCAAGATCCCCGTAAATTCTCTCAGACACGCGCAAACGTCGTCAAACGTTCTAAGACGCGTGGAATTCCATGTAGCGACTCGCCACTTACATTTACTCACGTAAAAGAGGCGAGTTCGTTACAGTCTCTTCGGGAGCAAATTTTTGTCGTTCCAATCGTAAATTTTGCTGACAATTCCGCTGGAAACCAAATATCCGAGCCAAAACAACGAAAATTTTGAAATTATAAAGAAAATATTTAGTTCACCGTCGACGATTTTTAAGAAAATTTCATTGCCAGTAGAGGGGAATCCAAGGACGGACATGGAAAAGAACTCGCTGGGTATTCGAGGAGAGAGCAAAGAGATGAGCTCGAGAATTTTTCTTATGGTTGTCGAACGCGTGTACCGCGTCTCATATTTCCAATGGGAATGAAATGACCCCTCGATATCGTGTGGCACTACTTACGAGGAAGAAGAAGAGGCTTGGGTAAGGGCTGATACGAGAGGCGAAAGAGGCAACGTGAACGTGACGCCACTAGAGCACGTGCCGGTTAAGTAATAACGAGGCAGGAAAACACCAAAGGAACGGAGGAAAAAAAAATTTCACACAAATAAATATAAGCGTAAAGGACTTCAAGTTCTTTTATTGCACTTAACAAACGACCGGAACAAAATATTTCCATCGATTCGTTTTTTCTTAATTTGTAAATGCAAGCTTTCGACGAGTGGCAGTGAAAAATCATCATTTGGATTATTTATTATGTCTCAGAGTAAGAAAAAATATTCGCCTGGAATAAACTCGCATTTTTAAGGCGATTGATAAATAATTTATTTTGAAATATTTGGGAAATTAAATTATCGACAAAATTATTTGGAAAAACACTGAAATGTCGATTTGAACGAATAATGAAAAAATCAGCTGTCAGAAAAATTTGTAATAATTCAATAAATCGAAGCCACCTCCGCATCTGGAATTTTTCAATTACATCACCGATAATCGGTCCACCGTCTGTTTACTAATTCGACTCTATATGGGCATAAACTAATTGCGTTCCCTTCCCAATAATTCACTGATATAAATTCGATCCATATGATTCTCTTCGATCGAGAATTTCATCGGATTATGTAGCTTTGCGCGTGACTTTTAATAAAAACTGGCATTATACTGAAAAGGAGCCGGAGAAGGGAAGAGAAGAGAGAGAGGGAGCGAGAGAGTAAGGAATAAATGTGACATTTATAGGAAATTTTGATTCCGAAGCTTTTCTTATAGAGTAATTGTTAATTATGCGATCTCCACTCATGTGTGAATAAGGATCTATGGGCTTTTTCATAGGAATCAATAATTGATGTACGAATGATCGATTTTTTCAATGAAGCGGACGTCGTTCCATCTATAAAAATGGTATTTCGAGTTTTTAGAAAATTAGGCTCTCCTTTGACCAACCGATTATTTTATGCTCCATGCTCCATGTCGTCGGACGCAATCAATCAGCAAATCGTGTCGACACACAAGAAAAAATTGAAAACAGAAACAAAAAAGGAATTTATTTCAAAGTTTGCAGAACGAGCTGCTGGTTTATTTGGCCTGCGAAAAATTTCGTTGAAATTCGAATGCAAAATTTACAAAATGGGGAAAAAAAAAATAGTGGATCGGAAAAATCATGGCATCAAAGAGCAAACGAGTTGCGTCTATAAAGAAAGTTTACGAGATGCAAGATGCTGGAACGAAGAGCACAATCCATGAACGATCTCTCGTACCTGGCGACCCCTACATTTGGACCACCCTGTAAGACGTGAGCAAGGCGTATGATGGCGACCTCTACGCTTGCTATCTTACCTCACGATCCTGATCACGATCACGCACGCACGCGGAACCGCCCACTGCGTCCGCACGACTCGGTCGTCTCCGTCCTCGTTCTCCTTCTTCTTCTTACTTTTCTTCTTTTGGCTCTATCTCTTCTGTTTCCCTTTCCTTTATTCTTCGGTGCACTGTATATGGTTTCTTTGGGGTCGCTTCCTCGTCCCGTTGCTTCTCGACTTGTATCCCCGTTTTTTTTCTTTACTCCTCGCGCTTTTTTTCTCCTCTCTCCGCAATTCTTTTATTTCTTATTTCCTCGTTGGTCTCTTCTTGTGGTCCACGTTCCTCTACATCCAGCGCGGTGGACGCACGTGCGTGAGCTGCTCGCGCGAAGAGCAGGATGGAGTTGCAGAAAATTCGAAGAGAGAAAGGGATCGCGACGAGGACACCGAGAGAGAGAGAGAGAGAGAGAGAGAGCGAAAGAATAAGAGGAACTGCCTTGTTCGCCGCGTTCATCGTACGTGACCCTTGAAAATACTGTAACACACATATACAGACACATGTCCAGCGATAATCACGCACTCGACCTCTACACTCGATGATCTTGAAACGTAATCGATAAATTGGCCCCCTTCGTCGATCTACCTGCCTGCACACATGCCCTCTTCGTACCGCAGCAACCATCGCTCCGGAGTAAAAGCTTGCGAGCATTCGAGAAATCGATCTCTTCTTTTTCTCATCGGCATGATTCCTCGACTTCCTCGATATAGGTAATGGGTATCAATCATGCGGCATTACGAGGCTACTTAATATGTGACGTGAAAATTTCAAGCATAATAAAATTTATTTTTATCACTACTATTATTATGATTATTATCATTGCACGAATTCGATAGAACACGCTTCGATCATTCATCGCCCTCTTATCTGTTTCGCGTCAAATTTTTTTACCTCGCACATTCGTAACATCTACATTTTAAACCGGGCGTGTGTCCCCTAATAAAAAGTTCACGATTTATTTCGATTGTTATTGTTGCCATTTTATTCGTGCTGAGTAGTTGAAACTAAGGGGATTCTGGATCAAGTGGAGGTGAGGGGTATGCGGTGGCGGGGGAGGTGGAGTCCCCGCAGCTCCGCACCATGCCCCTCCCGCGTAGGTTGTCTGTTTTTCGGGACCGTGGATGGTTGGGTGTGCGAGAGAGATGGATAGATGGGGGATATGATGGGTGTGAGAGAGATGGATGGATGGAT
>JBAJMU010000005.1:3802984-3814153 GCA_037952995.1 Hyposoter didymator | reverse complement strand
ATCCATCTCTCTCACACCCATCATATCCCCCATCTATCCATCTCTCTCGCACACCCAACCATCCACGGTCCCGAAAAACAGACAACCTACGCGGGAGGGGCATGGTGCGGAGCTGCGGGGACTCCACCTCCCCCGCCACCGCATACCCCTCACCTCCACTTGATCCAGAATCCCCTTAGTTTCAACTACTGTGCTGTGATTGGTCGGTCCGGTTTCGACCCTTTTACAAAGGGTCTTGTCCACGATTTTCGGGAAAAAAAAATGAAAAATTACAACCCGCTATGGTGATTCGAGGCGATGCAGGGAGTCGCCCTGCGTGTCGTCGTGAAGAGTTCCCGTCCCGTACAATCGTGCGTGGTACGATGTTTGATTGTCAGTATCTCGAATCCCATAGTTTTCCGTCTGCTCAGAATTCTAAACAACTTTGTAAACAAAAAAAACCCTGGCTACCTAAGCAAGAATTCCAAGGAATAGGACAGAGTTTCTTCGACTATAGTAGATAATTCGTTGTTGGAATTAATGGGAATAGCGTACATAGAGTTTCGCAGTATAATACCTTTTTGTATATATACACGCTGTGTATGGGAATACGCATAAAAGGTCTAAAACCAGTATAAAGTACACGCCTCCATATATTACTTAATCCAGATTCTAATCCTACGCTTATCTCCACCGCAGAGATTTCCTATCGTTTTCAGCTTCTCGCTCTCTCGCTGCTCGTCTCCTCGCCTCGTCTTCCTCTCATCCGCGCGCTCGACTCTTCTCTCGCTTTCTTGCACTTTATCGTGTTCGAACGCGCGCATATCTGGCTTTTTTGAAACTTTGAGTCTAACATCGAGTATGTATAGGTACATACGCGGGGTATCGCACTTGGAAAAGCAGAGAGTCGGCTGGCATGGAGGATAGTGTAGGAGTGGAATATACGATGGCACTTTACTCGCCGCACGGCCCATTCTGTACGATTCCTACGCGTTAGCCAGATAGTGCGTAGATCGTAGATAGATAGAGTCCAGATATAGGCATAGTAAGCTTGTATTTAATGCGCTTGCATTCGAGTATGTTTCACAGCATATATACTTATGGATATGGAGATTCGATGGGTTGTAGAAACGTACACACGCGTGAGTATAAGTTGCACGAGAGAAAATGCACGGCGAGGTAAAATGTTGGTCGTTGTGCGAGTGTCTCGCGGACGGGATAAGCTTTGCCAACGCTTCCGCCACCTCGACTCTTCATCTGCCGTTTCCAACTTGGAATATTTCAACACACTTACACGAGAGAAGCCCAAGATACGATTATTTATATGTCTGTTAAGAGAATACACGTACTTATGGGGATTGCTGATGCTGTTGCCAGTGGCTAACGGTCGGACATGGTTTTTTATTTATTTCTGGACCTCCAACGTTTCGCAGATACACACACTTCCCCTTCGCCTGGCTGTGTGTATGTGTGTGGGTGTGTGACTCTCTCTCTCTCTCACTCGTTCCCTTTGACTCGCTGTTGGATACAAATGCCCCGAGCTCGCAGAGGAAACCCCGCACATACAGTGTGAAATGCGTGGGTGAAATTACTCCTGGCGTTACTCCGAACTTGACTGGCTTTGATAAGATAGAACTCGCACGTGCCTCTTCTCTATGTAATACGGCGAGATACCAATACAAAAGGTACGCAACGCAGCCTTACTATCGACTTAATCATGTACTTGTATTTTTTTTCAGCTACGATACTTATTTGAAAAACGATATCGCGAGTACAGCACTGCGGGAATTAAATTTTGTTAAAAATCGGCGATATTTTGTTGAATACGATAAACTAAACATTTCTTGATCATTTCAAAATTTCCGTTATTTTGGCAGTGCATTTGTTTTCTAATGGAATTGTCAGCGAAATTTACGAGTGGAACGACTAAAATTCGCTTCCGAAGAGACTTTCCAAAATATTTCTTACTGCATTGACACAATTTTTGGAATTATTCAAAAAAACGTTTAGTCGATCGTATCGAACATAATATTCATCATTTTCAACAAAATTTTGTTCTCTGTGAAGGCGAATAGTGCGAGGATCGAACCGGATAAAGAAAGCTTGACCAATTGAATAAATGCGAGAAAACTACAAGAGTGCATATCGTTCAAGGTACACAAGGACCCTTTAGGTTTGATGAAATCGAAAAGTGTTTGTTTTTCGTTGTTTCTCACATTTTTCGCGTTTCCTTCGTCACAAAAATTTCAGTAGCTTTCGATATTGATTTTTTTTTTTGCTCTTTATCCCAGGAACAAATTGTTGTGGCATGAGGACAAGATCCTCCAAAGATTCTTCTTGTCCCCACGCCGAAATGCGCGCGGTCGGAAAATGATGACAGTACGTTTTGACCCCCTAGTGAACCGCCGCTCGATTTTGTCTCCGCGTGTATTATGCGCGATTTTTATGCTGCCACATGTTGTGAACGAGACTGAGGGACGGAGAACAAGTATGAGAGAGTGAAAGCGAGAAGGAAAGACGTCTCGAAGCGTTTATGTCCGTCGCACGTCCGACCTGTCTTTTACGTTCTATATAACCAACCCTATCCTTCCGGACGTGTTTGTTGGTGACGAAGCCACCAAAAGATCTACAGCTATGTTTCCTGCGAGGTTGCATCTCATACTGGGTGCATACGAATGACATTTTAACTTGGAGCTAGCTTCACCAAGAGAGATTCGACCTTACAGCTCGAATTACTTGGGAGCATGGGAATTGAGCGATGAAGACAAAAAACGTTGTTTCCCGAAAGAAAAGGCAAACCGTGCTGGCTTTTTCGGAAAGCCAGCACGATCGTAATATCCTCCTCATTTTGTGATTTTATTTCTCGAATCTCAAGCACTACTTATGCGATCAAGACTGTGTAAAATAAAATGACGACAAATATTTTTCTTCTTTATTTTTCTCCACACTGAAAAGAAAATTTTGTTGAAAAAGATGGATATTTTGTTCGATACGTTCGATGAAACGTTTTTTTTGAATAATCCCAAAAATAGTGTCATTCCGGCAAGAAATATTTTGGAAAGTCTCTTCGGAAGCAAATTTTTCTCGTTCCACTCGTAAATTTCGCTGACAATTCCGTTAGAATATGCTGCCAAAAAAAACGAAAATTTTGAAATTATCAACGAATTTTTTACCGCATTCAACAAAATATCGACGATTTTAACAAACAAACAAAGAAAAATCAGTTACCGGTGTAGAAATAGAAAGAATCGATGAGAAAAAAAAATATCGAAGGAACTCGCAGTAGAAACATCCACGAATGATCAGACGCGAGCAGATTAAACAATTCTCAAGTCCGGGTAGATCGACGCTTGAGAAACTCGAGTTTGCGAAAGCAGGAAAGATACATTCTCCGATCCGGTTTCCCAATACAAATTGCTACTGTTGTTGGAAAAGATATTTGTTGCCCTAGCTGGTACGCGCCCACGATGTATATCCGTATACATATATGTATGAATATATGTCTCTCCATATACATAGGCGTATGGTGTATACATAAAATGTAGCTTATAGGACGATGTTCACGAAGACGCTCTCGTTAATCGAAGCGAGTCTCGAAGATGTAGATAGTCGCGGAAGAAGAGAGGAGAGAAGAGACGAAGAAAACGCGCGCGCGGTGATCCTGGACGCAAAGTGAAGGAAAAGAGTGAGAGAGGTAGAAAGTATCCCGTGGTTGGAGCTCATGGCCCGTGCGCGATCTGTCTCTTAGCTGCGACGTTAAGGAGCGCAAGGAGAGCGCACGCGGGGCTCTCCGCGAGCGCGCGGAGCATCAGAGGAAGCAAGACAGGGAACGGTCGTTGCGGCAGTTCCCTCCGGAGCACATAGCGAGTTTTCTCCTCATCTCCTTTTTTTCGTTCCTCTCTTCCTTTTGAAGGAGGCATGCACACAGCACACGGCGCTTGTATTTCCTTACGCCGCGCGCTTTGACCTCACCTGACCCACGAGCTAAGGGGGGCGCCAATCTTCCCAGCGCGCGGAGAGTCTCGTCGCGATGAGATTCTCGTATCGCATTCGATAGCTTGATACACTCGAGACACATTTATAGGATAAGTGATCAAGTCGATGATCTTCCAACGATTATTGCTAACGTTTGCGTCTGCGTACTAACATAAACATCGTTCCTGCTTATAAACTCCGCGCTAAACACCTCCGTGTAAGCCTTTACGAAATACGAATGGAAATATGTACGAAAATCGTCATGTTGACAAACATTAAAATTAGACGAAATAATTCGAATAATTGTAATTGTTAAATAGTTAAGGATGCTGGGTGACGGCCATACGTGATCTTTACAAGACCTATTTTCGGTTAAGGTTTCGTAATAAAAAACTCATCTTAAAATAGTCATTTTATCATTTTAAAAACATAACCTTTAGACAATTGTATGCTGGTTGGGATAAGTGTCCAAAACCATTAGAGATTAGAGATTCGATAATTATGATTACTGCCGAACTAGACAGTCAATAATATGAAAATTAGGCACATCGATTCAGTAAATTTTTATTTACGCCTACAAATAATTTCAACCCTTTCGATTGGACCTAACTTGTATTTATTTGCATGTGATTATTTCCGATCACCGATGATCTGAGAAGAATGGCAGAATTGAGGAAAGCTTGGCAACGATCTAGTGGAAATGCCTCGTGGCAATAATGACTATCCCTCTTAGCTGTGTGTGGGTGCAGGAAGGATCAGCGAGAAAAGGATAAAAGATATGCCCGATATATAAATATACACGCACGCATAAAGTTACGAGGCAGAACAGAGCGCGTTGCCTCCGAGGCAGCAACATCAGGAGCGTCTAAGGAGCGTTCTCTATATACTATTCCTGTTGCTCGGTCTCTCCTACTCTTTTTCTGCTCCGAGTTCGCTGGACCATCGAAGAGCAAAAGACACGCGGTGTGTGTGCGAGAGCTGTGCGGGGTCATCCACGGTTCATAATTATTGCCTCGTCGTTCTGCACCCACGCTCCTTGGACGCTCCTGTCCTCTCTCCTGCCATCTAATTGGATACTCCAAGTGTAGAGAGGAGTTCACGCGGCATCCTTCGTCCCGTCGTCCTTCTTCACCTTCCCTTGCTCGTTCTCACAACACAAACACACACAGAAACGCACTAAACGTATATCGACATTAAGATGAAAGTGTGGAAGCAAAAAAGGACGACGTTGATACCGTGGATCTGTCCAATGCGGAGAGAAGGAGATAGGGAGGGGGCGGGGGGGCAGCATCATTCGGTTGCCCTCGTACAACACACTGCCCAGATTTTGCGCGATCCTGCATCGATTTACGAGTAACGATATTATTTCGCGCGAATACTGGGAATCCTCAACGGGCAGGAGGGATGTATCGAAGTAAATAAATAAATGAATGAAAGCAAAACGAAGAATAAGTAGAAGAAGAAAAGAGGAGAATCGGAGAAAAGATGTCGGTGGGATGAGGAGCAGAGAAAACATCGGGAGAGTACAGCAGGACGAATGTGTACGCCAAGTATTCTTGAAGATAGGAACAAATATCGTAAATTCACTCGATCGTGCGTTCTTATTATCATTATTATGCTCATCATTATGATATTATTACAATAATGATCCGCGATATATAAACATACACAATGCCCTTGTGTTTGTATAAATCTTGTTCGTTATTAATTAACCACCCGAGGATTATTGCTAATTGGTCCAGAGGGTCATACACTGTCTATACTTTAATCGTTATACTATATATTTAATTACGAGCTGTCCGCTGAGCCAACGAGAAAGGGTGAGAGCGAAGAACGCGTAGGAAAACATTTTTCTCTTCTTTTTTTTTGTTCTCCATTTTTAACAGTTTACTCGTGTCGTACGTATAGATACGATAAATATATATAAAAAAGTCTCTCACCCGGACGTTGGGCGTGCTCACTCGCGGAGCACTTTGCGAAAACGTATACAATATTTATTCATATGTATGTGTATATTTTCATCCTCTCGTCTTTACTCCAATGTTCGTCTTTTCTCGCTTCCCTCACTAGATGCTGCTGCTTATATATATATACTTTTGTGTGTTTATGTATAATGGAACTACGGTGGTGGTACGAGCTATATATAGGAGGCTATATAAGCGCGGTAAGGTAAGCTAAGGTACGAGTAGATCATTAGCCATGATTTGTTGTCGGGCAGGCTGCCCAATGACCTCCGAGGCCTGAGCGTGAACTCTTTCTCTCCTTCTCTCTCTGTCTCCCTCTCTCTCTCTCTCTCTGCTCTTCTGGCTGGACCAGAGAAGGCAGTGCAGAGCGAACGAGATCTCAGTCCCGATGATCTCTCGTACGGGCCACTATATACCACAAGCATCGACTTTTAACGGAGAGTGAGAAAGATAAAGAAAACTGGATGGAGAGGAGGCTGCGGAGAGTCTCTCTCGCGATCTCGTTGCGTCCGAGTAGTATAAATTTCGATGAGTCGAACGAGAAGGATGCAGGCACCGAGAAACAGGGGGAAAGACAAGTTTGAGTGAAAAAAAATTGATCGTGCTCTCGATACAAGTTAGATAAGCACTGGACCATAATTAAGACGTTCCTTTGACGATTTATCGCGCGCGCATTGTTCGACAAAATAGAAAATTCGTGTCGGAACTAAAAGAAACACATATTTCACTCATCGTGATCGGGATCTTCGAATCAAAAGGAAGCGGGAGAGAAAATGTTTTGGAATGGAGCTGCTGGCCTGATTAAGGGGAGGAACATTTTTAAGCTACGATAAAAATCGCTTTAACCTGATGCTGCACCCGAATAACGGGAATGCGTATGAAATCGCCGAGTATGCGAATACTCTTCTATAGCGATTAGTAGCAATGCCGAATATGCAGATATATTTATGCAACAAACGTAAAAATATAATGGCAAGAATTATTACGCTTACACACTGAAAAGAAAATTTTGTTGAAAAAGATGGATATATTTTTTTCGATACGTTCGACTAAACGTTTTTTTGAATAATCCCAAAAATAGTGTCATTGCAGCAAAAAATATTCTAGAAAGTCTCTTCGGAAGCAAATTTTAGTCGTTCCACTCGTTAATTTCGCTGACGATTCCGTTGGAAACCAAACATCCTCCCAAAATAACGAAAATTCTGAAATTATTGAAAAATATTTAGTTTATCGTATTCAACAAAATATCGACGATTTTTAACAAAATTACATTTCCAGTGCACTTTAATATTTATCTACGCATCTTGGCTTCTTGCGTAACTGTAAATCATATTCATTATATTCGCTCGAGCCATCGTCGTTATATTTTTCGCTAGGTACCCAAGTCTTTCGTTCGCGTTCGAGCAGAAATACGAATGGAAATGAGAAGCGCGAGATGTGCGACGGCGAAGCAGCAAGCGAGAGGGAGAGAGAGAGAGAGAGAGAGAGACAAACTCGAGTAGAACGGGACTAAAGTGCGTCAGAATTCCGGTTTCTATTCTCTCGAATCTTCACGCTATTTTGTGTCTCATTATACACGCGCGTTCAGTACGCTTGAGCGATCGCAATGATTGTACGATTGCTCTTCGCTCGTCCAAACCCAAACGACCTGCCCGCGTTTCCAAAAGAAAATAAAAAATTACCGCATCTTTACACTTCTCTCGATCTCTTTGCGTAATTATCACGTTGTTCCGCGAGCCTTGAGAGCCGCCTGCCTCTAAGTGTGTAGTCTCAAGTACGAATTGGAAAAGGAAAAAAAAAAAAAAAACAATTGCATGTCCCACTCGGAGTTGGAAATTTTTCAAAAAAAGATCCGAAAGACTGAAGATCGCACGCGGTTAGACATGTTTTCTCATGCGAATACGGTTGCCCCTCGTGTCGTGCAGATTTTACGCGCAACTTCGCGTCCGGATCACGCGGCACAGTATCCTCAAACGTCATATAGATATACACACGCGAGAAGCTTACAGTTGTATGAATATACGTGTGTTTGGGGGCATCAGTGGAAGCTGCTCGAGTACGAAGTGGAAGCAGTCGAAGGGAGAGAGAAAGAGAGAAGAAAGAAGCGGAAAGAAAAAAAAAAGAAAAGAGTTCAGGTATACACGGAGTAGCCTTTTGCTCGCGATACGCGCTCTCGATGCGCGAGCGGGACCGAAGAGCGAGCGCATACACAGCATCCAAAGGCGCTCTCTTCGGTTCGCGGGACGCTGATCTGTGACCCGGATCCTCCCTACCTCAACCCCGATGCGCACTCGTTTGCCTTTTCTTCTCTTTTCTATCCTCTTTCTTTTCTTCTTCGTCTCTCGCTCATTCTCTCGTCTCTCGCGCAGTCTCTTTTGCTTCTTGTGATTCTCTGATGCTGGATCTCTCTCCATCTTTTTCACTCTAAAACGAGCACACGCGGTCCGGAACGGTGTCTCGTGCACTTCGATAGACAACGTGTGGGCTCTATACTACTTTATACTCTCGCTTTGTACCTGCACGTATACAGAGAATCAACGAGTATCCTTCCTCGTATTGATTATAAATTGCTCGTTTGTGCGAGCAGCTTTTCAATGTATATCCGAATGAATGTGTGTGTGTGTATGCTTGTAGGCAAAACCGTGCTGCACGCATCGGGAATAAAAAATACGAAAAGGCTTAAGAGGCGAAAAAGAGGAGAGGGTAGAGTCGAGCAGGAGGTGGAGAAGGAAGTTTTACCGAATACGTAATTCTACGGTCAGGGTTCGGGCAATAATCTGGTTCATTCCGCGTGCATACTGTTTTGCCTCTCGCTCTCCCTCTCACTCACTCTTTCTCACTCCGTCTGCGCCTCTTTTCCGTATCACTAAAGAATCTTCCGCGTCTCGAGCGTTCCTAGCTATGCCGAGGATCTCTGTTATACACGCTGCAATCTCATTCGAGCTTATGCTTTAGCCTGTTCTGCCTGCTTCGTCTTTTCCTATCGTGTGTACATACTCACGGGCTAGCAACGCTTCGCGAGGGCAAACCCTCGGATACTTGTTTTGTTAAGTATCGGTCTCTCCGAGCATGAATTCCTCGCCGATCCATCGTCCCAGAATCATCTCGTAATATCATGACCAGGAAATCCCCGAGAAAGTCTCCTCGTGTATAGAACGCGCTTATTTACTCCTGCGAATCCGCCAAACAAACGCTTGGCGATAAGACAGAATATTAGAGAAATATGTCGATTTTATTGCTTGCTCGAGCTCCAATTTTTCATTTTTCTCCTCGCAACATCATTTTCATGCAGCCATTTGTGAAGCTCGGCGTTTGAATAAACATCCAACTCCTATCCAATTGAATAATCAATCCCATTCCAATTGATTTTTTTCATGGTGAATGACACTGAACGTGATTCTCACGATGATTTCTTGCCTCGAGCAAAAATGTACGTGATTTCAGAGCAAGAGGACGCTGGTCAGAGTTCATCCAATAATCTGGTTCATTCGATGGGATATTACGGAGCACGGCGATGGGAAGTACGCTTCGTGCGGAGAAGGACTCCTGTCTATATCGTGCGACGGAATCTACCTCGTACCTTCGACTTTTCCCAATCAGCGTCGAGCATCGCATCGATCCCTAACGAACAAAAGGACATAACCGCAGCGAACTAACCAGCACGTATACCGTATCGCGAGTATACGAAACTTTAATATCTGCTTCTTGCAAATTATGCGTATACGGGCTTGACGGAAGAGTCCCCTTCTATACGTTTGTACCACGAATTATAAGAAAATCCAACGAATTATAAGGAAATGATATTTTGTTAAAAATCGTCGATATTTTGTTGAATACGATAAACTAAAATTTTTTTTATAATTTCAAAATTTTCGTTATTTTGGCAGTAGATGTTTGGTTTCTAACGAAATTGTCAGCGAAATTGACGAGTGGAACGACAAAAATTTGCTTCCGAGGAGACTCGAAAATATTTCTTGCTGCAATGACAAAATTTTGGGGATTATTAAAAAAAAAACGTCCAGTCGAACGAGAGTCGAACGTTTCGAACAAAATAACCATCTTTTTCAAGAAAATTTTGTTTTTAGTGTGAATTAAGTGGAGATAATAAACAATTTTCCCCTCTCGAACGAAACGTCTTCCTTCTGCCCCCTGCTCCCTTATTCTCATCTAATCCTTATCACGCGTATGTTAAAAATAATCCTAGCAGTTTCGTGAGTCCAAGAAACATATACGAAGGAGATAAGGCGTGATAAGGGAGCACTTTGAATCTCTTGTTACCGACCGGTCAGAGTTGACTCGTTATCTTAATAGGCTGATGTTCAATAATTGGCAAAAATATAGATATCTATTGAAATACATAGTTGAGCATATCTATGCACGTGCATATAGGGAAAGGGACGTATCTCGATGTTCTTATTCATCGAGGGTTTTGATAGACGGAGCGCAACGCTTCTGAGTCTGGTCACACGAGCACAAGATCATCGTGGTCTGCTACGAAACATAGCATTTGCTTTGGGATTCCGTACAAAGACGATCGCTAAATGTTTCCTCTCTGGTGTGTAGACCAATAACGAGCAACATCTAATATACTAGCTCAACGGACTCGACCGGTAGCCCATCTTATGGCTTTCGGAGTGTATCGATAACACCCAAGCCGAGCAAGAGAGAGAGAGAGAGAGAGAGAGAGAGGGGGCTAGAAGTTGACTATCACGACTCCTTAGATCTCTCGTGCTGTATACACAGTACCAAAGCTCTAGGGAGCATGTACAGCAAACCATGAAGTCCTTTCAAGAACGTATCCTTTGACAACCAGATATCCTTAGTAAGGTAGACGCATATGAGCATTGTCGATTCCTTATCAAAATTTCCTACCGAGGAGACCACAAAAGTTCTCAAAACTTTAGAATATATTCCACGAACATTGAGGCATCGGTGTCTTTGTTGAATGCGGTAAACTAAATATTTTTCGATAATTTCAAAATTTTCATTATTTTGGCAGTATATTTCGTTTCCAACGGAATCGTCAACGAAATTTACGAGTGGAACGACTAAAATTTGCTTCCGAAGAGTCTTTTTAAAATATTTCTTGCTGCATTGACACAATTTTTGCGATTATTACAACAACAAAAACGTTTGGTCGAACGTATTGAACAAAATATCAATCTTTTCCAACAAAATTTTGTTTTCAGTGTCATGATCGTATCGATATTTCAATAAAATCTGTTTACAGAGCGATCGATGAATTTCGTGG
>JBAJMU010000005.1:3762555-3802557 GCA_037952995.1 Hyposoter didymator | reverse complement strand
AAATATCTCAAATTCTAGACGGCAGAAAATGTTTCGTCTCATAGGAAAGTTGTTCGTTTTAATGTCAAGAATATTTACACTAAATTTCAAGAAAATCCTAAATCAACCCATTCTGCGATAGTTATACCTTAAAACGAAAAAGCGTCTGGTCGAACGTATCGAACAAAATATCGATCTTTTCCAACACTTTTCAGTGTCATGATCGTATCGATATTTCAATAAAATGTGTTTACAGAGCGATCGATGAAATTCGTGGAAAAAACGCACGGGACTGATGAGAAAAAAAGTAATTGCGGGTTTCGCTTAAATATCTCAATGAGCGATGATGAAGCAGCAGAGCTGACCTGATGGAAAGGTGGGAAGAAAACGTTAATGGCGATTGGAAAAGTGGTTGAATAGACGTTACACATATATCGATTTAGCAGGAATCCCGGAGGCATGGCTACGGGAGGTAAGAACTTTGAGAAGGAGTCTGTACACTAACGTTGGGGAATATAGGACGGTTATAAATGAGGCAAGCAATTTCCAAGTTGGCAACTTGACGAAGTCATGCAGGACCAGCTTGATGCTGGAATCTATATAGATAGATGAGCATGGGACGTTTGAAGGGTGTGAGCGACAGAAAGGAAGAGAAGCTCGAAGGCGTCTTCGTTTGCCGGGGTTGTACGTCGTCTTTGGACGAGATATACTCGGCCCTGATGCTGCAGAACTCGGTGGTTGACGTGTAGGGGTAGATGAAAGCATCAACCCCCGTATTGCTCCGGACGTAGTCATAGGGGTGGTGGGGAAACGTAAACGAGAGATGGGGAATAGAAGACGAAGGAGCAGATTCACGGGAGAGGCTTGTGCGACTGACTAGACGAGGTGGGCAATATGGCGGCGATTAATGGCCTTAGTTACCGCCACCCTAGCGATAGCCTCTCGACGCATCTGTCTCTCTCTCTCTCTCTCTCTCTCTCTCTTTCTCGCCGTCTCTGAGGGTCTCCTTTAGGACCGAACCATCCTTTCGATCTCCCAACCTCCGAGAGTGAGAAGGACCGAGTTCCTATCTGTACCGCCTGTCCTTAACCACGTATACAATATATAGTACCATTTGTCTCTGTATTGTGTACATTTAACACTGTATATAGATTCGTATCTGCAGATGAAACGTCCTAAGACGTTCACAGTGTCAGCTGCTTCTGCTCCGTTCCTATCGATAATTTCTCCATGTTCCTTGTGTCTGTGTGTGTATGTGTGTGTTTGGACAAAACGCCCAGAATGATATATAATGCATGAATTTCCATGAGACATGTAATTGGCATCGAGTGAATCGTTGCATGATCGTATTTTGTCAATTATTTAATTTTTCAGTCTTTAGAATATTGGCCTGTCATTTGCTGATTGGCTTGGCAAAAAAAAACAATTTTTCTCCCATTTAAAACTTTTACACTGCGGCTCATATTGATTCGGGACTCATTCGCCATGCAGAATTCTCGTGTCTCTAAAAATCAACGATAACGGATAACAGCCAGTGCACCACACATGCAAATATTTTGCAATTTTTTTTCACTCTATTCTTCCGAAGAGAAACGTTTTTTTTTTTTTATTTGTTTCTCCGTATTGTATTTTTTTTGGGTATTTACCATTTTCAGAAAATCTCACCGGACCTCGTGCGCTATTTTGATAAAAGAAACGGACGGAACACAACGAGATGGAGCTACCGGAGAAACTCGATGACAAAAGACGAAATACGTATAGTTTAGGTCTCGTATTTTACTCACTATATGTCTAGTCTCTGTAATATACACTCATACCGCGGCGATTATATTCTCGTGCTTTGCCGAGGATCACAATCTCCACCCATAGCTCGTAATAAATATAAAAGTCTGGACGAGCTTGTGGTCGCTGAGAGAGAGAGAGAAAGAGAGAGAGAGAGCGAAGTCGAGAGACGAAATGGCCAGGGGGAAGCAAGGGTCCTAGTCACTGCTGGATATAGGGTGCCAGTATATTATTTGGCGAGAATCCAGCCGCTCGTGAGGCTCACTTCATGTTTTTCATCTTAGCACTCCGTTTTCGTATTTTATCCATATATACCATACACAGTTTGTATGTTTCCTCAATCCTTCGCTCTCTCTCTGTCGGAACGTCGACGCCGACCGAACAAAGGACAAATCCACACTTTTTTCAAATTATTTCCCCAACACGTGTGTGTATGTGTGTGTGATCGCCTTCGGCTTGTTCCGAATTTCTTTATTACAAAAAAATGCACGAAATATTTAAGAAAAAATTCAAAAATTATTCCAGAGTTATTTGATTAAGAAAGCGACACTGACCAAATATCAGACTCCTCGCGAATGTGTCTTCTAGTTAAATTCTCAACTTCTGCTCGTTTTTAATCATTCTTTCGATTCCGCAACATACAAAGACAATTGAAAAAAATAAAATACTAACACGAAAATTGAGCTAAAAGTACGTTGAAAAGATTCAACCGTTTGCAATGTCAAATTTTTTGCTAATTTTTGTGGTTTCGAGAAATCTTAGTCAGCAGTTTATCGAGTCAACGTGCATTAGTCAAAGTTATGTAGAAGCGTGTTTATGGAAGGGTGTTCTCGCTAGTTTTCCGGGTTCACGCGTGACGTGAATCGCTCCTTTTGCTCCCTTTCTCGCTTCATCCAGTGCGCTATATACAGCAACATATAAATTTCTATACGTACGCGTATATCTATGGGTTAGAAGGATATGGAAGGTTCCCGAGACATCGAGCCAGAAGCATCACGTCGTGCCGTAAACTCTTGGCGATCTATGCGTACATTTCTCCCACATGTACGTACACAAACATTTGTGCATATAATACAACGTTGAACAAGATGCATACGAAGAGGTGGATCGGGGACAGATGGAGCATAAATACTCGCGAGGAAAGCTTGTGCAAGGTAAAGCAAGTGGAAAATATATAAAAGCATGTTTACAACGACGACTCGTAAGCTGAGAAACACGAAAATCCCGACAGTAAGTTTCCATCAAATTCGTAACTGCTTTTAATGCGGAAAAAGAAAACAACACACGCGACTTTCCCTACGAATTTGAAGAAAGAATGATTTTTTTTTCGTAAAAGTAAAATCCATTGGTAGGGCCTCCCAGAAAATTAATAAATTTCAGTTGGGGCATTCGGAAATTTGAAGTTTGCGATAAAAAATCATTGAAATTGATTGTTTTGTTTTTTTTGTTTTTGAGCATCAAGCTATACCGGTAAATGCACAGCATCGAGAAAGAACTCTAGCTTTGCGATATATGGTCCAGGTAACGCTTTATATGGCAGATATACGTATACGAGGTGCGTGGGAACTGGAGCGTTCCCCTTGCACACATGGTGAACTGACGACGCTCAAAAGCACTAGATGCCGCGACTATATATGTGTATATGTGAACATACATTTTATAGCAGTGTATGCAATTTACGTTGCATAGTATATTGTGCAGGATGCGGAGAGTACACGAAGAGTAAGTTGCGGCAGGCACGTGGACCCATACGAGACACCCTTTCGTACGATATAAATCACTTGGTAAGCAAAGTACCGCGCGCGCATACGGGACAGATTTTCTTATCCAACGTGATGGGGCCACCGCATGAGCTTTTTTTTACAGCTCCTGAATCCTCAGCTCCTCGTTGCTCGTTATTCGCCCTCGCATTAGCTCGAATAACGATTTTCCATTAATTCATCATTTTTTTCTTTAAAATTTGCAGACGATAAAAAATGCCAAAAAATTTGAAAAAATGTTAATCGAGAGTTTTGAAACGTTCAATTTTGAGGAAAAATATTATTTAGCATTGCAGGGAATTTATAAAAAAATCTGCGTTCCCATTCCCCTTCGATCTAATGAAGAAAAAAATGACGGAACAAAATTTTACGAGAATTCAGCTCGCGGTGCAACGAGAAAATCTTCCTTTTCGAAGAGAAAAAATCAGCTGGGAGCCAGCCAAGGCACAGGATAGAAATAAAAGAGGAAAAAGGTTTATTATATAGGAACGAGCATCAGCAGCAAGCTGCGTTATTATGAGTCTCGAAAACATTTATTAACGCGAGAGAGAGAGGTAGAGCGAAGCGAGCGAGAGGGAGATATCGCACGAGAGTAAATGCGGGAAGGTGCTTGCACACACGGACTTATGTTATGCGAACGATCTTCATACAGATACATATGTATATATATATATGTTAGTGTGAGGGTGTGTATAAATAGGTAATACCTGTACTTTGGTGTTCGCGAAACTGTGCGAAGGAAAATGCCGACACCGCGCGCGGCACATCGTCTTATCGCGATGCACGAAGCGTAATGATAATAAACCACAACCGTTGCTCTGCGAGGGTGGCTGCGGTGGCTCGTCCCATAGACACCACCGAGAGATTCCTCAAATGTGTAAGAGATTCCACGTCCTTTCGAGCGGTGAAAAAAACATTATACTAAAAAAAAAAAAAAATCCAACACGTGCATTTAGTCATTTAGGCCAGAACTAGAAAACTTTTACATCCAAACACTCCAAATTCCTCGTTAAATCAGTTTATCGTGACCCATTACAAAATAATGGATTGAAAATACGTTCGTTGCATTTCTAAAAATCGCAATAACGTTAAATGTTCTGTGGAAAAAAAAAGGTCGAGGAGATAATCGACAGGATCTCCAAAAGAAATTCATGCAACTAACAATTACAAAAATTCTTCTCATCTCTGTGAAAATTCAAAAACAGACGACGAAGCTTGCTAAATTTCTTCAAAATTTTCACTTTTCGTACTACCATTAGTGCACGAACCTGCAGACCAGAATATTATACAGAAACGCATCCTCACATGCATTGTAACGAAGCCGAATGCAATTTTGGATCCTAATTAATAAAATTTCGCTCACTTAGCCCTGCAGAAGGCGTACAAATCGCAAAACCATAAAAATGCCTGTTTTTTTTTTTCATGAAGCCATCGAAAAATTTTTTTGTACTAAAAAATTCCAAGTTTTACGAGACCTCGAGGTTGATATCGTCGCGTACCTATACACTAAAGTGTTTCACGCAGAAAAGCAAGAAAGCGCATGCACGTAAGAACGGGAGAGAGAACTTCACCGCGAGAATCTGTGCTTCGTGGCCACATTTGTCACCGATGAGAACGTCGCTCTCTCCAACGTATATTACAGGTAATACACGTTGTACACAGTGCACGCTGGTTACGCCACATTTGCCATCCACCAAGCGTATGCACCTATAAACCAGAGTTCTGTAATATCTGCTTCAACTGTTTTACACTGACAAATAAAGCGTTTATACGTAATATTCGTATTATCTTTATTATCGTTGTTATTATTATTGTAACTATGTAGCAGCAGGAGCAGGAGCAATTTTGGTGTAAAATATGCGGTAAGCCTGCGTTGCATACAGAAGAAAATGAGGGGGAGGTAAAAAGGAGAGAAGGAATGCAAGCGAAATGCACGTGTACACTGACATGACTGAGATGCCTATCTTCTCTGTATTTATCTATTTATTTGCAATAATAATAATGCTGATAGTGATAATAATAGTAATGCTGGCGAATGCGTACGGAGCGGTAGCCGTGCAGGAATTCTCACATGTTTTGCCATCTCCCCAGGCAAATTGAACCTATGCACGATAAGCGGTGCGTTATACGATGCGTTAACAAATGCTTCAGGAGAATCAGAAGATCCGTACTTTTCGCACGTTTCCCGAGTGTACATCCCTTTTTCCGAAATAAGTACGTAATAACATTGCGGAATCGTCTGTCGACACCACTTTTCTAATTTCTCGATAAAAAAAATAATATTCCGGGATCTGGATCAGAGTCACGAACTGGGATTTAGAATTTTGAAAGAATTTTTATCAGTCTGGTAACGATTTGTTAGTCTTGGAGTTTTTAATGCCGCAGTACCATTTTTTGAAATGAATTTTCATGAAAATTCCGGAGATTAATGAGAATCCTCGCGTTTTCCCATTGATGACTATCGCGTTGTCGCGTACGAATTATAATTCCGGGACATTCCTCTCGTATTTCGGGAAATGGCATTTCCTGGCTTTCCTGAAAAGGGAAAAATACACTCGGAGAACTCGGAATTTTTCGTTCGCTAGTAATTCGCTGTAATAGTTGACAGATACTCGTTCTTTTTGTATTGACTCCAATAAAAAGCATGACGTTTAAATGACAGAATTTCGATGAAAAATGTATGGAAATAACGGATTTTCCTGAAAAGCGAAAAATACACTCGGAACACTCGGAATTTTTGATTTTCGAAGTTCAAGAAAAGGAAATACTTGACAGATACTCTTTTTTTTTTATTGAATCCAATAAAAAGCATGACGTCCAAATGACAGACTTTTGATGAAAAATTAATGGAAATGGAACAAACGGATATATAACTTTGTGAAGATAGAGAGGGTGAAAAGAAACGAGAAGAATTCTAATGATGTAATAATGGTTGGATTATAGATATATACATGTATATGCACAGAAGCGTACAACGATGGAATAAGCAACAGTTGTCCAAGCCGGAATAGCGAGCGGAGGATGAAAGGAAGGGAAGCGCCAGAGTGAGAGAAAAGGGGGTACGAGAGGCCAGGGCGAGGGGGAGGGGGCGATAAAACGAGTGAGTGCAAGAGTTATGCGCATATGTGTAATGGGAAACGCACGAGTGCGAAAAAGAGCTCTCGAGAAGCGAAAGGGAAAGAGAGAGAGAGAGAGAGAGAGAGAGAGNNNNAGAGAGAGAGAGAGAGAGAGAGAGGAAAAAAGGTGAATAGAGGGTGAGAGCGAGATGCGAATTGAGCGTAAAGCGCCGGGACCCGCTCTCGGTGGCTGCCGCTACGAGAGCTGATCCTGAGAAGGTGGAAATTTATGCGACACCGATAAAATATACACGTGACACTTAACACTCTCGCGCACATTTGTAATGTATTTATTTATCCATATAACATGCCCTCCACCGTTTATTTACGAGATTGCTTCTCGCCTCGTAATAAAGCCATGGGATTGGCGTATGAATGTTTATTTAATTATTATTCTACGTTAATAATATTATCCTTCGTGTATGTCAATTGATAATTACTTCATGAGCTTACAAATTATTTTCAATTCAATTACATAATGCAAAATCTTCAATTATCTCAATCACGTGTCTGCAAAGTTAATTTAAACTTATTTTATCCTGCAAAACTTATCTTCCGCACACTCAAATCAGAATTTATTCGAAAAGGATGGATATTTTGTTCGATCCGTTCGACTAAACGTTTGGTAAATATTTGGAAGTGCAGCTTTTCCGACTTGTAAATTTCCCTGACAATTTCGTTAGAAACCAAAGAGTACTGCCGAAACAACGAAAATTTTGAAATTATCAAACAGTATTTAGCTTACCGTATTCAACAAAATATCGACCATTTTTAACAAAACTCGTATCCCAGTGTAGTCGATTTTTTTCTGTTTTTTTTTTTAAACAATTTAAAGAGCATTTTTTATTTCATTTAGAAAAAAATAATATTCCGAGACGGGAAAGCGCGTTCAATTACTGTCAGTGAAACGTACACAAGATCAGTGCATCATGAACGCATCCTCAACATCACGTTTATATAGGCTTATTAGACAGTTCAAAGTCGACGGGGATTTTCCCCGCTCATATAACCGCGCGGCAACGATAGTTATACGTTCGAAATGCCGGAGAAATAACTGCTGTCAAGAAGACGCATAATTACTCACCCACGTGGCCCATTAAGCGCTATACCAACTTCTGTATAACCTGCTGCCTGTAAACTAGCCTGACGTATATATAAATATATGGTCTCTTTCGAGCCCAATATTACGTGAGCTTAACGACAAAATATTAACCTTTCTTGTGACCAAATAAAACGCCGACCATATTAAAATAGGAATAAAAAAATAAATCTATTTTTCTTAAAAACGAACGAAACAACGATTGCGATGACATTTCCAAAAACATATTCACAAGCCAATTGTTTTGATTTTGTGACTCGAAACCCGCCATCGGGAGTATTAATCGGAAAATGAGAAAAATTCGTATCATTCTTTCTGGTCCCAGGACAAAAAAAAAGGAATAACGACAACTACCCGGTGACGATCGATTGCGCCTGGAATATCTCACAACGTATAAAACGTTAGAGAATAACGTAAAATCACAAGAAGCGAATCCCGAAGAAGCTTGATTTATGTCCCTACGCGAGAGATGAACCTCCAGTATGTATCCAATTGCGCGAAACCTATTCGTAGTAACGTAAAACTGTATATATTTATTCTACAAAGTAGCGGAGTCTGGCACTCCTAAACTTCAAGATGCTTAACTTGTTCGTATGCGTGGAATTTAGTTTCGCACAGGCATCAGTATCTGCGTGGCGAATACATCGAGATTCCAACTTATTTTATCTTCACTCCAATTTTGTTTGTTTTTTCATGTCCTATTGAGAAATTACATTCAATCTTTAAAATTTTCAACAAATTAGAATCATTGTGAAAACCGTTTCGCGTAATTTGCGCGTAAATGCTTAATATTTCATCCGTATTGATTGTGTGTTTTCAAAGTTCGCAGTGATTATAAATAAAATTTTTAATTCAATTTATAATTTACAATCGATTAGTATTTTTTTAAATTTATTTTATTTCAATTTTTTTTGAAAATTTAATTCAATACAATTTATAATTTATAATAAAATAATTAAATCAATTAGTTAACCAAAATTAAATCGATAAAATATCAACAGTTCTCAAGCATCGTCATGATTTTTGCCCATCATTTTAGTCGCTGGGTCAAAAAATCCTGAATTGTTGCAATATATTTGGAATTATATCTCTACACATAGAATGTGTAGGAGAGCTTCTCGAGTTCGATTGACGCGAGTAATATACGTTACTCACTGCAAAGGGATCGCGTTTGATGAGCGTTTTCAAAGCGCGTTTGCAACTGCGATGGTGTGGATCTGGTAACTCGATCGGGAATGGTTTGCAAGGCGTCCGAGTGGCACTATGTACGCATATACATACGAATGCATCAGGTGCATACGTACATGAATAACGCACGTGTGTATGAGGCTATACATGCAATAAAGGCAATCATGTAATAATAATACAACGAAGACAGAGCCGCACAAACGTCGTGCCGGTCACGCTCGTTAGACGCGAGTAAATACGTATACGTATACGTTTGGTAAAGCACCGCAGTAGAGTACGACAGTACTGAACAGACGCAGCAGGAGACGAAGAGAAAGGAAGAGAGTGATGGAAAGAATACGCGCAGGGGAGAAATGCTTTGGAGTCGAGGATTATACGTGCCCTTACCTTCATTTTACACAGGGCACATGTATCCTCTCGCACGCGACACACAACCACGTCAGGGTCGTGTTCATAAGTGCGTATATATATATAAACGGTGAAACTAGAAGTTGCGTGAACGCGATAGGAAACTCGACTGTAAAATCCATTTCTGCAAGTGAACGCCGCGACGTAAAGAAGAAAAAATCATAAATTTGTATATACGACGGATTTTACTGCAACAGAGTGATGTGCGTTACGCCCTTGTGCAAACAAGCCATTCCGTATGTCTATTTACGGACTCTAATGTACGAGGATAACCGCGCGCACTTTGCAAATGTACAAACCGTAATAAGTTCTCCGACGATACTAGAAACAGTCTCGGAATATGTTATTATGGATCACGAACAAACTTTCTAGAGGGTGACGTATCCGATAGTGCGATTCGATTTGTGTAAAAATAAAATGTGCGAGAAAAGTATTTTTCTGAAACTGTTGAATGATTAAACTCCGAAGTATCGCAGTCAAGTTTTTCCGGGCTTGTTGACGCTTGAATTTCAACGAGAATACAGTCGCAGAGAAAGTTGAATAACGAGAAATAACGATTTGAAAAAAACGATGTATCGAGGGGCATCGAAATTTTATAAAGGGCTATTTCGGAAAGAGAATTATTTCTGGGGAAGAGAAACAAGAATAATTTCATCGTTTTTCCTCCTATTTTTCACAAATTAACGAACCAACTAAATCCTCGCAACGAGTGATTCACTCGACCTTCTTCCAAGGACCAAATATTATTATTATGTTCTTCATTTTGTCAAAGAATTAAATTGCTCTGCATGAGTCTCTCGAGCAGGCCCAACTGCAAGTTGCTTCGCGTGCGAAATATTGACTAGCTTGGTTTTTTATTTACGATTCTTTTTCTTTTCTGTATTTTTTATGTTTTCTTTTCTTAACCCCTTGAGCGGCAGAACCAATTCGCCTCATAGTGCCCAAAATGCGGGAAAAAAAAAGTATTCAGATAGTTACGAAATTCAGTACTCGGAGGTTTTTGGGGTCGCTGATTACGAATCCACTCTCAAAATTTTGAAATTCAAAATGGCGGATCCAATATGGCGGCCGAAAATGAAAAATTCATTTGAATCGGATAAAAATTGGTACTCGGGGGTTTACGGGGTCGCTGATTACGAATCTGCCCTCAAAAATTATAATTCGAAAAGAATATCTCATATGCCGACCAAAATTATACAAATTCATTTGAAAAAGATGTAACTGTTCTTGAAATCCAGCAATTTTACATTATCAATTCATATGTGTCATAGAGAATCTTCTATTTTCAATTTATATACTCCGTAATCAGCGACCCCGAAGAATACTAAATTTCGACCGATTCAAATGAATTTTCGGATTCTTGACCACCATATTGGATCCGCCATTTTGAATTTCGAAATTTCGAGGGCGGATTCGTAATCAGCGACCCCGAAAACCCCTGAATGCCAATTCCTATCCGATTCGAATGAATTTTTGCATTTTCGGCCGCCATATTGGATCCGCCATTTTGAATTTCGAAATTTTGAGGGCGGATTCGTAATCAGCGACCCCAAAAACCCCCGAGTATCAAATTTGGTGACAATTGATTGACTCAATCACGAGATAATCGATGTGCGCCATATGGCGTCATTGCCGCTTTGGGCCCAGAAAAAATGTGCGCCATATGGCGTCATTGCCGCTCAAGGGGTTAATTACCATATAATTGTTATTTTTATCTACATATATTTTTTTTCTCGTTTCAAGTTACTATTTTTTTCGCTTTTTCGTTATTGTTGTTATTATTATTATTATTATTATTATTTGTTGGCTATGTTTTCTTTGCATTATGGAAAGTTTTCGTAGGCATAAAATAAAATAATCAATCAATCAATAAAATATAAACAAATCGCAGACATTCGTCATTTCGACTATTAAGCGTTGTAAGCGGGAGCTAACGACACCGTTATTAGATATATATTTAAGTACAGGACTGGTTTTATGCACAAGAGCGGGTTAAAAGCGTAACGACGGTGGGCCAAACTCATAAGTTGCACCTCTTTACGAGGCATCTACGGCATATACCCACGCGGAGGATTGGAGAACTCACAGAAGCCAGAGTGAGCGAGAGTGAACATTACGCTGTGTGAAAAGGCTCTCAGGAGCGTTGCAACGTCGTCCGTCCACGCAGAGCAACATGCAGAGGGGGAGGAACATGAAGAATTTAAAAAAAGGGATGCTGCGCGAGAGATCAGCAAGTGGTTTGCTCGGGGTACTTATATAGTGCGCGCCTATAACGGAAAAATAGAAAAAACAAAGAAAAATGCATAAACAATGAAGAAAAAAAAATGTTGAGTCGTTCTGAATACACGCACGTCGCTGAGTACGACTGCGGCGAGTCCGGGCATTAAAGTTTTCCCTCTGGGATAAAAAGTGCGAGCAGATCCGCACACGGGAATATTATTTCTTCGTATATGTAAGAGAAGACGGAAAGAATGAGCAGAGCGAGCGAGAGAGAGAGAGAATGGGAGGATGGAATGCAACGAAAGACGGAGAGCGTCAGAGATAATTCGTCAAGTTAGAAGAAGAATAAAAGAGAAAAGAAAAGAAGGCGTATATGTATGTGTAGGAAAAGGGAGGTTTGGCAGGAGTGCGCGTGAGCACTCTTTGCAAGAGCGCATTATGATAGGCGGTAATTACCAGCGGCATTAATTAGCCGTTTGATATATGAGTCTAGGGTGGGCTGGTACGGATCATTAGGTCCGTATACGCACCGCGTGTGCGCCGGTATGCCGCGTGTGTAAAACGCGTTACGTGTAAAACATGTTCAGACATGGAGCGTATCCCCAGTCAAAAATACCTGTATCTATACAATTAAATATTCGCGCATAGGAGGCATTCCGTGTCGGATTAACCATCGACCCATGCTTCTTCGCCGCGCGCTCGTAATGGCATCGTAAATATGTATCAAAAAATTTTCTTCCCTCTCGGGATTTCGCGCTTTCCGATGATTCGACGTGGATCTACAAATGGAATATCCCATTCTGCCGATCACTGAATGAAAACTTTTTTGAAAAAGATGGATAATGTGTTAGATACGTTCGCCTAAACTTTTTTTTTTTTAATAATCCCAAAAATAGTGTCTTTGCGGCAAGAAATATTTTAGAAAGTTTCTTCGGAAGGAAATTTTAGTCGTTCCACTCGTAAATTTCGCTGACATGTGCAATTCCATTAGAAACCAAATGTACTGCCAAAATAACGAAAATTTTGAAATTATGAAAGAATATTTAGTTAACCGTATTCAACAAAATATCGATCAAATACCTTCGCGGTCCATGCATTTGATTTTCGCCTCCAAGACCCTTTTTTGCGTCTTGACATTCCTGTGACGCACTCCACTTGGGAATAACATGTGAGAGAGTGGCGCGCGAGAGATTATCGAGATCGTGCGTGAGACGAGAGAATAAAGAGGATCACCGCGGAGAAGAGAGTCTGCATGCGAGCAAGAGAAAGAGCGAAGGAAATACACGGGGTGGGGAAAAGACGAGACGAGTGAACGGCGCAAGGGGTGCGAGCGAGGCCGAGTTAAGAAATAAATCAGTACGAGAGTTTGGCATTAATTGAGCCGCATTGTATGAAGGTCTAGCGGTGAAATATACCGCGCATCGATTTACGATAGATAAAACGTACTTTATGGGGATGTTTGGCAAGCTAGAGGGGCGCACCACCGGCCGAGTCCGACCAGCAGCTACAGCAGCAACTTGTTTACAACTTTAAACGAGGCGGGCCCGCGCAATACTCTCTTGCCATCTTGCCTCTTTCCCTTTTGCTGCTCTTTATATCGTTTTCTTTCTTATCCTCGCTAAATAAAATAAAAGGAAGGAGAGGAGAAGAAACAGGTGGAAAAATGCCGGGCAACGGAGGGAAGGAAAAAGGCGAACCATATGAACATTTTCAATAAGCTGCACGAAAGGTGCAGCAGCGTGCTTTGATCCTATTTCAAATTTGATCGAAATTGAAAACGATCGTGCGTGCTGGAATAATTTTAATTACTTCGCTAATTTATTATTATTATTTTCATAATTTTAATTTTAATAATTACCGAGAATTCTAACATCGAAGATTTCGGAAACTATATGTACTTAGAAGCTCGTAATCTTTGCATAATCGTACGAGTTCAATATCCTTATCGCTGGAGCCTCCTGCTCCAAGGGGTTTTCAATGTCGAATTCAATTATCGCGGAATGTGTCAGAATCTTAACTGTAATTTCGTCGTTCTCGGATATTAATTAGCAGCTTCTCACCCTTCTCGCTCTTTCAATCTTTCTCCATATATACGAGTCGCTCCATCCTTTTCTTTTCATAGCAGAGAGGCGACGACGATTATTGTTACGTTCCTATTCAGCAGGGAGGAGCAAAATTTCCACCCTTCCAATGTATACGTGTCAATACACATGCACGTGCGTATATTTTGCAGCGTTGAACGTTGCGAATATACGCGCGAAATACAAGGTCCGATTATTGGAGCCGAATCCAATGTGGATTTCGTGCCTTGATATTTGTTAACGTGCACACTCCTATACGTACTTACATATATATATCGCGCGTTCGCATTTAAGTTTCCTGATCTCGAGACAGGAAGAAAACGTCATTGACTACACCGCATGGAGTAACTATAGAGAGATGCTCGTGGTACTCGCGGGAGAGTCTGTGAAATCCGAAACAACCGATTTCAACGAGACTCCGTAACTGCGAAGCTTTCATAATACATCCAGTGTCCATACATACCGCATCGCATGCGGATTCGTATATATATAATATATTAATACGAGCAGGAGGTTGTTTTATGGATACATATATGTACTAGTTCGCGTTCTCTCTGCTCCTCAAATATCTGCTGACGCGTTTTTTTAACCCCACTATTCATCGGAGCGATATGCGTGTCTGATTTTTTTACGAGGCCAACCAAAAGCACTATCGTTTTTTTTTGTACGTTAATTTCGAGAAGTTAAAAAATATAAGATCCTTTTACATTTTTTGGCAGGTGGTTTTTTAATTTTGCTAGTTTTATTGTTATTTTTGAAATAGTTGAAGCAAGGATCGGAATTTGGCAACAAGGTTTTTTATTTTATGGAAAAAAAAAACTCGTTTCGGAGGAAACTGCTGCAGTGACTGCCAAAAGTCTGTATCGTTGACTGCAAGATGTCTTTTGAGATATATATGTTGCAATAGACAGCCTTGCATCTCGAGTTTCCTGCTCGTCTTGTACCGCGAGGTAAAGTCTCAAAGGACAGAGAAATAGAGGTGTCGGATGAGGAAACAACAAACTTGGACGCGAACCGCGCTAACGATGCCTCTCTGTCATCTTACCGCAATGGTGTTGGTGTTAACGGAAGGGGAATGAATGGGAGAAAGCCTTACGCCACGCGCTTCTCGCTCCTCATATTAACTCAACCCATCTCTAGTCGCTCTTTCTCCTAACCTCCATCGCTCTCTTTCTCTCTGTCTTTGTCTTTCGCCTTCAGGTTACTAGTAATATTGCTGGCGTTTCCATCCCTTGCCGCACGACAGCAATCATCTTAAAGCGATTCAATACGAATTTGCCAGCATGCACCGAATATCCATGAAACCTCGAAAATTTGTACGAAATGGAGAGAGTAAAAGTCCTGACGCGATTTAAGAAACAGGGTCAAAGATTTTGAAAGAATTGCATCCATGATGCAAATTGAAATAATTACGAGCTCCAGACTTGGACACTTTTCCAGTCATTTGAAATAATGTATTATTATAATAATTATATCAACGGATCATTGAAAGAGTTTTATTGAAATTTTAATTAGCTCAGAATCAGTCCATTTGCAAGAAACTTGAACAATACGATTTTTCATTTCAGAACGTATAGTTCCAATGACAGGAAAATGGGTCACATCAAATAGCGAAGATTAGGAGTTGAGGGATGCGAAAATTCCCTTTCTCCTTGTCGTCTCGCACATGTCCACGATCTCTGATATTCCGAAGCAGTCATTGTTTCAACGACTGAGATGCTTCGCAACCGTCGTCAAGATACACACGCATATAAATACATCGCGTCTTGTCTAGCTTGCTAAATACGTTGGAGCTTATACTTCACGTGAAATAATAAATCACGACTTAGAATCTCTCATTCATGCACACGTGATAACATACATCTATATGCGAGAATGGAATAAGCTAAAGACGGAGAATACAATGCTTTTAGCGTCTATACACATAGACAATACATGGAAATTAATACTCTCGTCTATTTATAGGAGCGTGTGCTTTGTGTGCTGAAGAGACGTTTGCACCGAATTTAATCAGATTGTTGAAAAAATGTGAATCTACGAATCTTGACTCGATTTTTACTGAAAACTAAATTTCGTCGAAAAACGATCGATATTTTGTTCGATACGTTCGACTAAAAGTTAAAATAATCCGAAAAATTGTGTCATTGCAGCAAGAAGTATTTTAGAAAGCCTCTTTGGAAGCAAATTTTAGTCGTTCCACTCGTAAATTTCGCTGACAATTTCGTTAGTAACAAAATATACTGCCAAAGTAACGAAAATTTTGAAATTATCAAAAAACATTTAGTTCACCGTATTCAACGAAATATCGACGATTTTCAACAAAATTGCATTCCCACTGTAGTTTGGTGACGATACAAGGATCAGAGGAGAATACATTTTTCGAAATTTCTAAATCGTTGGTAAGCTCGAAGGAGATAAAAGTTGAATAAACAAAAAATGGGTGACAGGGAAACTGGAAGGACAACTCGTCGCGAGGAACTGATCGCGACCGGATATTAAAGCGATGAGCGAAGGATATTGTGTGTAAGAGAGAAACGAGAGTCATGCACGAGGCGAATGCGTCAATTTTGCGTGAACGATAGATAATTATAGAATGCCAGAAATATATTTCCGTATCTATGTATATCGAACATTATAATTATCTACCGTTCCCTCAAAATCGACGTTTCTCCGTCGATATTCCACGTGATGACCATGAAGCATTCGCTGTCCTGTGCGATAAAAAAAGCTGGATAAAAGGTGTTTATTAATAAAGAGCAGTTAATGGTGAGACTGAGTTGCGTCAGTTTTTTTTTAATAATAATCAAAAAGTCGATACGACGAAGTGCCCCAAATAGAACTAAAATGCGACCAGTGCGCAACGGCGATTTCAATCAAGAGAAAAACAATTGAAACGCGATTCACTAATATTTGCACAACTATTCGGAAATAATCTCCGTCACGATAAAATCGTTTTAATCCCATAAATCTGTCTGTTGAAGTTTCTCCTTACTGCAGGTTTATTGTATGCATTTCACGAATGCAACAGTCGCCCCAGGTATTCCCCCTGCCTCTTTCTTCTCTGTTGTATATACTTTTGCTATGTGTATATAAAAGCTCACTATATACAAGAAAATATATAAATATATGTGTGCACATATACATGTGGATAATGGTGAGCCCCCAAGGTGTCTCGTATCCGCGTCCATCGCTAAACAGCCCGAGCGTGAAATCAGACTAGCTATGTAGTGATTCTCTACATTGTGCCTCTCTCTTTCTCTCTTGCTCTTTCATTCCCCGTAACCCTCGTCTCGTGCATCGTGCATGGGCCATCTCAAGAAGACTATACACATTAATACCAATATAGAACGTGGTCTTCTCCGGTTTTGCCAATGGAGGAACGGTGAGTCGTTTGTGCTGCTGTATATATGTGCTCCACACACGTGTGCTAAGAATCACAAGAAGAAACAACTGCGAGTATATATGGTGAACCTCCCTTGTCGTACACACGATATAGAATCAAGCGAGGTGTCAGTTTAGCCTCGAGTTCCTCGAAAATTCACCTTAGACCTAAGAATGTCGTGAGCTGAGCTCACCAAAATGAGCCCTTGATACGACGAAGAATACCGTTTGCAAATAAAATAAAAGTCAACTCTACCGAGAAACATTCGCGCTCGTGAAATGAATTACCAAAGCAGAAGGAACAACCGATCGCGTCCAGGCTTTTTCCACAGCGTTTACGATTTATAATTATTATTTCAATCCACACTGAAACGAAATTTTTGAATGATCCCAAAAATTGTGTCATTAAGAAATATTTCAGAAAGTCTCTTCGGAAAAAAAATTCTTGTCATTCCAATCGTAAATTTGGCTGATAATTCCGTTAGGAACCAAATTTACTGCCGAGATGACGAAAATTTTGAGATTGTGCAAAAATATTTAGTTTATCGTTTTCAACGAAATATCGACGATTTTTAACAAAATTTCACTTCCAGCGCATTCTCCCATTATTGATACATAAGGAGAACAACCATCGAACCTTGACTCAAAAAAGAAAAAATAATGACGGTGGTAATTTAAGCTCGAAACAGAGGAGATGCATGACATCTGCATACTTGCGATATAAATAGACGATTGGACGGATCTAGGGTCGAACGAGAGAGTCTCGGAGAATCGAGATATGCTCCTGACTCTTCGTCCTTCGTTCTGACGTGTTCGGTGGTGTCACGTTTGCACCAAACGACGCACATGGCACAGCTGGGAGTCTGCATAGAGACTCTACGTGCCGCACTTGGTCTCTCTTCCCAAACACTTGACTATATATCTTCATCTATACGTGTTTATGTGTATGTGGGAGGATTGTTATGTGCAGACCGTGTGTAACGTTGGCGCGTTACAATTCCCCGTGTGTATTTCGAAGCTCTTGCATCCTCGCACGATCCCCCGTAGACCCCCATAAACCCTGGCGATGCCGTACACACGAGCATACGCTCGTTGTTTTGGTCAAACGTCAGATCACGATCCACAAAGAGGGACGTACCGAGTTAAGGACGAGGACCAACCGCAGCGACCGGAACGACCAAATTGTACACGTCCACGAGATGCTCCAGGATTCCCCATAGCCTTTGCGATCGTTCCAACTGTTCGCCAAAATGTTCTATTCGTGGATTCGCCACATCCACCCGATCTTAGATGTGCATGCATGCCAAAAGTTGTGCTCAACTTTTAAGCATGCACTGAAAATCGATTAATTTTTTTAAACATGAATATTTTGTTCGATACGTTCGACTAAACGTTTTTTTCAATAATCCCAAAAATTGTGTAGTTGCAGCAAGAAATATTTTATAAAGTCTCTTCGAAAGCAAATTTTAGTCGTTCCACTCGTAAATTTCACTGACAATTCCGTTGGAAACAAAACACACTGCCAAAATAACGAATATTTTGAAATTATCAAAAAACATTTAGTTTACCGTATTCAACAAAATATCGTCGATTTTTAACAAAATTTCATGCCCAGTGCGTATGCACTGACATCGTGACAGCATCGTGTTGATGGAACGAGACCGAAAACAAAAAAAAATCGTTAGATGCGTATAAAAAGATGGCGTGTACAGGAAAAATCGACCAGCAGTTTAAATGACAAATTTCTGCTGTTCCGTTGTTTCTTGTCACGAAGGTACTTTCTCAAAAGAGCACGAAAAAAATGCAATAGAGATTGAGGAGGAGAGATAAAAAGTGTATATACGGAGGTCAAAATAACTCGAGTCAGTTTTTCACGATAAACTTTACTACTATAAGTAGGTTTCCAGACAAACGGTGATGGAGAAAAGAATAAAAAAAGAGGAGGAGGGTCTGTGTTTGAATATATAGTAAAAATCTAGGAGAATGTATATATACGACAACAGGAGTGCACCTGTGACAATGTATTCGTGGATCATGGAAAATCCTGCCATCGACACGGATGAACACAGAGAAAAAAGCCAAAAGAAAAGGGCATGCGATGTATAGTATTTTTCCGGAATACCTCTTCGGCACTCAACCCTGAAGCCAGGGAGAGCGTAAGCTTCTCATCCCTCCCATTCTCCCGCAGCATCATCGCGATCTCCTCGACATTCTCTTTTCTCATCTCGTCCTCTCTCCGTTCCTTTTCTTCTCTCATCATACTCTCTTCTTTTTTTTTGTTTTTTTTTTATTATTACGTTTTTTTTTATACCAATCCTTTCTTCTCTTTCTCTCGCTCACTCACTTTCAAGCTTCATCCCTCTACATGTGGATAACTCTCGCGTGTCTCTTTATCTGCTGCTCACCCCTCGTCTCTCCTCCGGTAAACCCGTAACCCCCGGCCTCCTCGCTCGCCCTCTCGAATCCTCATCTTCCGTCGTCCTTTTTGCTCTCGTCGCTACTCTCCCCCGATGGCCTCCGCATCGCCGCCAGTTGGCGCGAAATCGTGGTGCCCAGCTAGCAGCGATATCGGGCTACGTGAGTCGAGCGAATGAACGGGTAAACGAGACGGGGTGCCGGAGAGCAAGGGGCAGGGGGGTGGACCTTCGGGGAGGAAAGGATAGGACGTTAAGGAGGATGAGTTCGTGACGTGAGAGGATAGCTAAAGAAAACGAGAGAGAGAAAGAGAGAGAGAGAGAGCATAGAAGCAGGTTACGGAGATGAGGAGCTGCAGAGAAATAAGGGGGTTGGACGAAAGACGGGCGTATAGGGAGCACGTATAAACGCTCCTACGAAGAGATGTAGTGTATTTTCTCTTCACCTCTCCTAAGCCCCTCACCACTGCCATAGAGAAACACAGGTAGAGCAGTGACCGCGTCGGTGTTGGAGTAATGCCCAGCATTCATAACCAAAAGGGCGTATGTCCAAAGCAATTTTCACCCAACACTCGAATGGACTGCAACCTTCGAGATGCTAGCACTGCTCGATACACACATGGAAGCATTCTCCGCTTGTAGCGCGTATGGGAAGTTTCAAGTCGGCGGAATCATCATTAAGAAAATCAAAATTTTCGTGACGGAACGAAAAATCTCAAGAATTTATACAGAAATTCTGGAATATACGATAAGGGGAAAAATCATTTGAGAAGTACGACGTCGACGTCATGTAGAAACTTGATCAATCCAACAAAAAATTAATCGCGAAAAATTAAACGATACGAGTCGAAAAATTTTTGTTGAAAATCTTCGATATTTTGTTGAATACGATAAACTAAATATTTTTTGATAATTTTGAAATTTTCGTTATTTTGGCAGTGTATTTGGTTTCTAACGGTATGGTCAGCGAAATTTACGAGTGTAACGACTAAAATTTCCTTCCGAAGAGACTTTCTATAATATTTCTTGCCGCAATGACACTATTTTTGGGGTCATACAAACAAAACGTTTAGTCGAACGTATCGAACGAAATATCCATCTTTTCCAACAAAATTTTGTTTTCAATGTAAGGAAAAATCCAATCTTGAAGCATTTGTAATAATTAACAATAACAAAACGAACATGCGAACGTTCAATTTTTAACGAAAAAGTGGTTCTGCAGGCCGAGCACAAGTTTTAAGAACGACGGAACGATTTTTTCTATTTTTAACCAACCAGTGTCAATAGCTCGGTGATTCAAGACGAAATTTCCTGTGTACAGTTGCATAGCTACTATCATAGTGTGATGCAACGAGGCTGCTGCTGCTGCTGCTTTCGAGCCGAAGCGAACGCCGAGGGAAAAGGACGAAGGAGAAGCGAAAGGGCGAGAGGGGATGAGGAGCTAGAGGAGCTATAGGTAGGGTATAGGGTAGATAACCCGGCATCCTAGTGCCAAGATAACCCGACTTGACCCGCGGGTCCTCCTTGCTGAATAATTACGGGTAAGGCGCGTACCAGCAGCTACAGTGTACTTGCTTCGTTCTATAGATATATGTCTTTCTATAGATATACTTTATAACTATAGAGAAGCGATAGTGTCGGTCGAGTCGGTGAGATCCGAACGGTAGAGTCTACTTTGCACATGCAGGGCCCGAAACTATCCAAAGCTTCAAGCTCAACGAAATATCCTGCCAAAACCCTAAGACCTTAGCTTTTCCCTTTCAGCAAAATTTACTTATATTTTATACAAAATAATGGACTCTCGTTTTACCTTCGTTACGAAAGATTTTTGAAAATGTTGCTTTTGAGGAATTACCATGGCAAAATGGGTTGATTTAGTATTTTCTAAAAGCTTTTTGTAAGTATTCTTGACATTAGAACGAACTGATTTTCTATGAGACGAAAAATTTTCTGACGTTTCAGATTTCGAGATGCTCCATTTCCAATTTTTTACTTTTCCCATATCTAAATGCGTGTAAATTGATGTCGCGTTTCTTTTTTTTTCTTGCGACTTTTTAACTAAACGTGACTTCAATTTACCTACTATGATGCAATGAACAACTTAATGGAAAAAACAAAATTTTACCATCAATTTTTCGGAAAAGTAACCAAACTGCATTAGTTTTTGGTGGCAAGAACGTTTATAAAATTTTTTGAAAAAAAACCCTGAATAAGGTCGTTTCATGATGTTAAAAAGTTGCAAGGAAAAAACAAAAGAAACGCGAGTTGAATTTACACGCGAGATGAGAAAAGTGAAAAGATTGGGAATTAAATATCTCGAATTCTAAACGTCAGAAAATTTTTCTTCGGCGAAGAAAACTGTTAGTTTTGGTGCCAAGAACGTTTAGAGAAATTTTTGCAAAAATCCTAAATAAGTCTGAAGCCACAAGGATCGAATGAAAGTCACAAATAATATATATTGTCTCTGGAAAATGCTCGTACGACGAAGACAATGTTTTGATTGTTGCCATCGCCTTTTAGATGCTGAGACGTTGCCCCTTTTATTTAGTAGCCGACGAATCTTTGTTCAATTATTTTCCGTCCGAGGTTTTTGCCGCGTCGCACGCGGTTATGGGTTTCTGCTGGTCTATTATCCTTTTGCTGCTTCGACTCTCGTTGCTGGATTCTGTGCACTTGGACGTTTCTTAGTTACCGCGCGTCGTGGTGGTTGTGCAAGATCGCACAGCGCGAAAAAGAGAGCCGCGTGGCAAGGGGGTTGAAAACGTGACCGTCTTTCTCTCGCGCGGACGCCCATGAGAGCCAACGCGAGAGAAAACGAAAGGAGACTCGCGGATGCCACACACCGGCCAAGACTTGTCTATAAATGTTAGTCAACGAGTTGGAGGTAAAAGGCTGCGAGGGAACGCTCGAAAAGCTTGCAAAGTATTATTCGTTACGTCCTTTAATTTATCAGACGCGCGCTCCATGGAGTATTCTATTTTTTCGGTGTACACCGCGCGCTCTCGGTACTCTGTGGCGACCTGGCCCAGCACGCTGCCCGGACTCGAGCCAGTCACGAACGAACACGCACGCCAAGGATAGATCCTGTGTGTGCAACCTCCCGCGTCCTTTTTCGTCCTTTTTCATTGGTACATATAGAAAACGTCCTTCTCTCTCGATCTCTTCGTTGCTCCGCTTCTTTTACCCTTGGCCACCAAAGCATCGGCCATTACGACGAGAACGCGATCGCGGTCGCGAAAAGCAGACACGAGAGAGAGAGCGAATATCTTACAGAGTTACAAATACACGTCGATGCGATTTCGCAAGAGTATGGGGAGAGCAAAGAGCATCGCGAGAGAAAACGAGCTGAACTGATGTGCTTCATAAGGACGCGCGTATCAGGTCCGTTTGTGCTGCAGAAACGAAAAGTATATTATTCGAACTTGCGCGCGAGAGCGAAAGAAAGAGCGCGAGGGTGAACTGTATACAGATGCTTGCTGGTCGCATTCGTGCCAAACTCCGTCTCCTCAGCCATAGGCCAAAGCACAAACTCTTGTGGTGCTCGCCACGATCATGACACGGGAAGCGGAACGGAGAGTAGAACACACCGTGGAAAACTGTGAGCGCGGATCCACCGCGTGTGCTGCTCTCTCGCCGCAGCTCCTCTCGCACGACCACGCGGAATCGAAGACAGCATTCGAACTTTTTCCCCCTCTCTCACTCTCTCTTTCTCTCTCTCTCTCTCTCTCTCTTTCTTCGTCCCTCCTTCTTCCTTTGGCTCTCGATATAATGCTCGCTGTGGCTGGTACACAATGCTACTTAGACCGGGACCGAGTGGCCGCTATGAGGCCCACAGCATTACGGAGAATTCGCTCACGGGCACAGAGTTCACGGAGCATCGAGCAGTGCGCGCACGATGAAGCGAAAAATAAAGAGACCGAGAATATAAAATGCATCGAGCGAAACAACCAACGAAACGTGCCTTTTACCATTCCCCCTGCAAATCTCGATCGCGATTTATCTATTCCCACAGTTCGATCTGCTGCTGAAGCACGTGGAAACCACAGAAATGCGAAAATTTATTGTATGCAAAGATTTGACATCGAGAAATTCATACTTTTCTTCCAAATCTCTTCCCATTTTATCAAAATCATCGAGAAATCAGTTTACTCGATTTAAAAAACGATACAGAACTCCGAATCAACTTGCTGCAAGTTTGAACGATGTCTTGGCAGGAGAACAAAGTCCACGTGTGACTCTCGAACTTGTGCAAATATTCGATTACTTAATAACACACTGGGAATGAAATTTTGTTAAAAATCGTCGATAGTTTCTTGAATACGATAAACTAAATATTTTTTAATAATTTCAAAATTTTCGTTATTTTGACAGTATATTTGGTTTCCAACGGAACTGTCAGCGAAATTCACGAGTGGAACGACTAAAATTTGCTTCCGAAGAGACTTTCTCAAATATTTCTAGCTGCAATGAAACTATTTTTGGGATTATTCAAAAAAACGTTTAGTCAAACGTATGAAACAAAATATTCAATGTTTTTTCAAGAAAATTTTGTTTGCAGTGTTTGTTTCAAGTTCTATGCGCTCCGGCGGTAAAGCCGACAGATTTTGGGTGCAGCGTCCAAATAAAGTGAAGAGGTCAAAGCTTCTATAATTGAAAATGGCGAATGGTAGGCGCTCGTATAATTGAGTGACGCAGATATTTCTGTAATGTAAAACATTGGCGGAGGTAAAAAGCTCGAAGTGTGCTCGAAATCCGACTAATTGACGAATCGCATATTTCTGCGTGTATATGCAAATGCATATACACGCATATATATATAAGTGTTTGGTATATAAAATATATATACCAAACACGTGTGCGAATCTGTCATTCCTGATTGACCTCGTTTCAGCGAGAAAATCTAACTCCCTCGTGTATCCGAGACAAGCCTGTCAATTAGAAGAATCCCTCGAACAAGTAACCGCGAATGATTTGCAAAAATATTTTCCAACGTCATACACACATTGGCAGAAACTTTTCGCGAACGGAACAAAGTTGCCATAACTATATGTGATAGGCAAGAGGTAGGAAATGTCAAACAAATACAAAGTAAAAAGACTTCAGCCCAGCTGGAAAAACAATCCATAGGGAAATCTCATTTTATGGGACTCCGCGTGTGACTCAAGCTGTCCCAGGCTAATCGAGAATGCACGGAGCCCCGATGGTTTTTAAGAGCTTAACTATATTATTAGTTTCTTCGTTTTATCCACTGAAAACAAAATTTCGTTGAATAAGATGAATATTCTGTTCGATACGTTCGATTAAACGTTTTTTTTTTTAATAATCCCATAAATAGTGTCATTGCAGCAAGATATATTTTAGAAAGTCTCTTCGGAAGCAAATTTGAGTCTTTCCATTCGTAATTTTCGCTGACAATTCCCTTAGAAACCAAATATACTGCTGAAATAATGAAAATTTTGAAATTATCAAGAAATATTTAGCGTATTCAATAAAATATCAACGATTTTTAACAAAATTTTGTTGGAAAAAAAGGAAATTTAGTTCGATACCTTCGACTGAACGTTTTTTTCAATAATCCCAAAAATCGTGTCAGTGCAGCAAGATATATTTTAGTAAGTCTCTTCGGAAGCAAATTTGAGTCTTTCCATTCGTAAATTTCGTTGACAATTTCGTTAGCAACGAAAAATACTGCCAAAATAACGAAATTTTGAAATTATCAAAAATATGTAGTTTATCGTATTCAACAAAATATCGACGATTTTTAACAAAATTTCATTTCCAGTGTTGTGTTGGGGTATTGGGGATCAATGACGTTACGAAGACGAATTGCTGGGCTACTACATCATATCGGCGTTGATGCAAACGTGAGGAAGTGGGTGAAGCGAAGCAGTGCTAGGGAGACGTAACGACGAGGAGAAATGGAAAAAGAAAGCAAGAGCGAGAGAGAATTAAAGGCAGAGCGAAGTGTACAGAGGTAAAAAGAAGTTTGTACGATCGGTATAACGAGGCCTCGTTTCGTTCGGAAAATATAGCCAGACTACTGGATATACAAGCGGGTGAGGTTGCCCCGGTAATGAGAGCACCGCAAGAAGAAGATGAGCTACCATTACCCAGCAGCTACTGTACATCCCCAACATTGGTGTGTAGCCCTGCTCCTTGCTCCTCTCCTCGGTCTCGCCTGCACCGCCTCCTCTGCCATTGCCTAACCCTGACATTAGAGGATCGTCCATCATCCATTAGTCCGTCGTCGAATATCTTTCTTCGCTCGTGATGCTTCTACCTCGTGCTTGGTTTACCGGCATGCGAAATGCTCCCACAATATTCTATGGACTTTTGTCCATAAATCGATCCCATAGGAAGCTTCAGCGGGAAAACGAGCGAGCAATTTGAAATCGCTCGGCGCAACGACGCGCGTTGTTGCCGTTGCGTCTTCCACATGCAGGCTGGAGATTAGCCAATAATCTTGCGTCATTATTTTTAAATCCGCGCGTTTATGAAAGCGATTGAGTTACAAAAATCGAGTAAAAAAATGGGGAATTCTTGTTGTACAATTTTTGTGACTGTCAAATGTCGCGAGCATGGCTGTCGACGAGTAGCAGCATCGAAGCAGAGTGCTGACTTCTCCTGGTGGAAAAGTCAAGTCAGATGCACGGCTCGGGCCCGGGCTCAGGGCTTTGATGTCAACGGATAGGATGGCAAGCGGGAGAAGAAGAGGAACGTCGCGTCTGGACGTAACGTCGTCGAATCTCCTTGTCGACGTTTGATTTTTTTGTTTTTCCTTTTTTTTTCTTTTCTCGCTGGCAAGAGAGCACACACGGGGGGTCATTATAACGAGGTCTCGTGTCTCGCGACGAGTGGGCTCGGATATGTTTCGTAATGGGAGATGAAGATGGTCTTGCAGGGTTAACCCGCCGGGAAATAAGGACAAGGGAGAAGGGAGAGAATAAAGTAGTCGCGGAAGGGAGTAGACAGCAAGAAAGATAAAGGAAGCTGCGAAAAAAGGATGGAGGATGGAAATGAGACTTGTGGAGAGTGAAGGCGAAGAGGTATATAGACAGCAGAGGAAAAGAAAATGAGAATGAGCAAACGGAACGACTAGCACGTGCTTGCAAACATTCTACGACCTGTTGTCCCTTTCCCTTATTATTTTTCCTTTCTCTCTCATCCTCTCAATTTCGATCCTCTTACGTCCGAGCCCGAACCCATTGGCTGAACCCGCGCTGATAGGCAAAGTGTACGAGTTAGCCGGCAGGTCGCCAACTCACCACCAGACAAAACTTGGACTTTATATACACGGAGAGAAAATTATAGAAAAAATTACTACGTAGTTCCCTCGTCCCATATCGTCCCCTGACAAAAGATAAAATTATGTTGAAAAAGATGGATATTTTGTTCGTCTCGTTCGGCTAAACGTTTTTTCTTTTAATAATCCCAAAAATAGTGTCATTGCAGCAAAAAGCAATTTAGAAAGTCGCTTCGGAAGCAAATTTTAGTCATTCCACTCGTAAATTACGCCGACAATTCTCCGTTAGAAACCAAATATACTGCCAAAATAACGGAAATTTTGAAATTATCTCAAAATATTCAGTTTACCGTATGCAACAAAATATCGACGATTTTTAACAAAATTTCCTCCCCAATATAGTCATTTTTAATCCGAATTTGGAAAATGTCAAACTTGCATACTTTCGATAGAATATCAATGAAAAATTAATATGTCCCTGCTACTCAGAGGGACGATATGGACCAAGGAACTATGATGGCATAGTAATTTTTCACATCATTCTCTCTCCCTCTATAAAAAGAGGATACCGCGGCTTTCGAAGGGAGTGCGAGAATAAGCCACTGTATGAGAGACTTTCCCATACCGATGTACGGAGAAGAAGAGACGTACGGTCTATGTCCTACCAACATGCAGGCATACTAAACATTCTCACACACAAATGCACACTCGTACACAGACATATATAAAAGCACTGTGAAATATCTATAGGATTTCCGTATGGAAAGGAGCCCCCGTATCTCACTGGTCAGAGCCACTTAATTGACACGCGGCGCGTCCCTAACACGTCGCGACCCCCCATCCAGGTTCCGTATGCTGTCCTGCGCGGCACCGCCACCGGCAAATCTCAACGCAGAGAAAGAACTCAAAGAGAAAAGAAAACAAGAAAAAGACTAAAAGAATGAGAGAGAGAGAGAGGGAGAGAGAGAGCGACGAAGAGGAAAGAAGTATTGAAGCTCGTATGTGTGTGCAGCATTCAACGCGCGCGGTAAACCAACATCACGGATCTCCATCTGTCGCGGCTGCCGTGCCACCAACACTCCCTAGCATCAACGCGCCAACGATATACCAACCGCAACTCATACACACAATGTGTAAAGGTCATTTCTATTCAACTGCCAGCATTTTAAGCTCGAATCTGTTCCCTGTATAAAAAACCTTCTTTTACCCTGCAGACGAAATATGACGAACCACTGAGTGGATGCAACCAAAAAGCTTCTAGAGCATTCCGAAGCATTCCAGGAGGATCTTGGAAAGCAAATAATGAAGAATTATTCAATGAACAATATTGCCATTGCAACGTATTGAAAGAAAATCGAACAGATTTCCGAAGCATGTCCGAAAATTCATCTACAAAACTGGGTGATTCGTGTCCGAGCGAATACGACGCGGATCGGTCTATTCATCGGACCAAAAATGGATGAATAAATATTTTTTCGAAAATTTTGTAATTGAAATTCCAAGTCAAAGATTTCGAACAGTAGCCTGAATTTTTTCAGAATTTTTGGATTGTAATAACTGGCTGAAAGGATAGTGTGTCCAAGTTCACAGACGGAAGGTGCGGAAAAAACGTTTACAAACCAAGTTTCAATAAAGACCTTCCAAGGGTTCGAATGAAAACGTTTCACCTGCCCAAGAATTGGACTGTATACATTGGCCTATATCTAGTCTTTTGAGTATATTGGCATTCGAGGTATTTATAGAGTTATATACATGGATGCACACAGTCCACGTTAAAGAATTGACAGTGTGTTGGACTGGGAGCTTTCGGAGAGCACACACTCGCCACTTGGTTACAAACGTAGAAATTGAAACAGACTCGTGTGTCGGCAAAAGCTTGCAGATGGATATGCACACAATAGGTATATGGCCATGCAGGGATACGCGAGAGAGCAACGTTCGACGGAGCAGTATATATTCTGTCGCGGCTCACACACCTACAAACATCGATGACGAGTCTGCGTCAGGATATAGGTACGTATTAGACTCGCGGTGCATCGAAATGTGATTACCGGATTGATGTGTGAGCGCAACTCGAGACGGTCAAGTAAAAAACTGATTTCCGGGCTTAACCCGGGCGTCTGTTTAATTCTCGAGGGAAATTGTGATTGGCACGAAAAATATATGAAGATGGACGCTTTTCGGGCTGAATGATTGAAAGACGCGCGCGACAAAAGTTCGGAACGGGTGTTGGAAAAAAAAGCTCATTCGGGGGATGAAAGCAGGAGATTTTTTTTGCTATCAATGGATTTTCTTTTTTATTTAACGATCGCACAGGATATATCGATAGATAACCCCGTGGTTCTCGAAAAATGCGTTTTGCTACGAATATAATCAATCACTCCTATTTATACTCAGCGAGTTCGGAGCGCTGATCAATTTATGGCCTTTCTCGAGCTTACACACGCACACAGACAGACGTTTGAAAAATAAGACTCTCTCAGCACATTTAGCCGACGTTGGCAAGCGCGGCAAGAGCAGTTTCTCGACAGTGCTGTGAAGATCGTGCCGCGATGATGCCGAGCGACGAGCCACGTCGGGAAAAGAGCAAGAGAACGCATCAGCCCGAGCGCATCAGCAGGAAAGACGAGAAAGGTTCTGCTCTTTAAAACCGCGCTGGATGTCAGACGCAGGAAGGGCTTGTGTTTTCCATCTCTCGCTGATTGTGAGTTTCACCCAGAGCAGCCCCCTTTGCTCAGGGTCTTTTGCTCGCCTTGCTGATTTCGAGCAGGATTACAAATATTTTTTTTACATAAATTAAACAGGTATACGCAGCTCTCGCGAACTTGCGATTATCGTGAAAAACGTTGGCGACAAACAACTCGGCCATTTGAGAGAAAATAATACCCGCAGGTATTCGTCAAAGCGATTTGTTTCTATATAAAGAAAAATAATCGTAACGACTTCCTTCTCGGAGCAGAAGAATGCTCTCCCCGCAACAACTATTGAAACGTCGATCAAAAGTGTCCACTCATATTTCTGTACCTATTATTCGATCGTTTGGGATGACGGCTGAAGCCTCGTAACAATTCTCTAGAAAAATCTAGAAAAATTCTTACACGGGCAGAAACGAGTCGAGGGTATAAGAAGAAAGTTATATATTCATACGACAACCCCTCGTGACACAAAACTCGGAGCCAATTCAAAGAGGATCGATATTTTTTCGCTTATCCATTTACGCATACGTGATAATATTTTGTACGATATAAAGAGACTCGAGCGGTATTCTATATACACGGAGAGAAAATTATAGAAAAAATTACTATGCCGCCGAAGTTCCCTGTTACCAAATCGTTTCTCTGACAAATTTCAGCAAATCCATACACTGAAAACAAAATTTTGTTGGAAAAGATGGATACTTTGTTCGAAACGTTCGACTAAACGATTTTTTGAATAATCCCAAAAATCGTGTCATTGCAGCAAGAAATATTTTAGAAAGTCTCTTCGGAAGCAAATTTTTGTCGTTCCACTCGTAAATTTCGCTGACAATTCCCTTAGAAACCAAATATACTGCTGCTAAAATAATGAACATTTTGGAATTATCAAAAAATATTTAGTTTACCGTATTCAACGAAATATCGACGATTTTTGACAAAATTTCCTCCCCAATATAGTAATTTTTCATCTGAAATAGGGAAATGTCAAACTTGCGCGATTTTTTATAGAATATGAATGAAAAATGAATACATGTCTTTGCTACTCAAAAGGACGATATGGTGCCAGGGAAGTATGTCGGCATAGTAATTTTTCATATAATTTTCTCTCCGTGTATCGCGCGGTAAAAAGAGAAACGTATATAACTCTGCGTCGGAGGGGTGCACTGCGTCAGGTAAAAAGGCACGAGGCCTGCAAAATGCGGGCGATCGCGGATGAGAACGATCCTTCCAGCAAAAAGGCGGACAACGCGAAAAGGTACATAAGAAGCTCTCTCGAAAGGAGCAAAAAAGGAGCAACAAGATGCTGAAGAATATAAGAGGGGATAGTTTGCTCTGGATTCCAAACGTGACCCCGCGTGATGACCCGGCGAGAACATCTCCGCGAACATCCCTACCCCCGGTTCTTTCTCGCTTTTCACATTCGACCAACCTATCTCTCCGGTCGTCGTTCCTCTCCGCAATTATATNCCCCGCTTCTTCCGCCGGTTAGTACGAAACCTCCGCCGCTACGTTGACTCTCCGCGTATATGCTCCTTTCTCGCGATTGTGCATATATACATTTATACGGAGCAGCATTATCCACTAGACTTTCATACCGTGTAATGAGACTTTTCGAAAGTTTTGGAATTTAAGTTACAGGACTCGGATAATTTTCGAAAACTCTGGCAAATTCAACAGTCCCATTTCGACTTAATCCACCGCGCTGTATGACACGACACTAAAAGTCGACTTTAGCGCACGGAACGAGGACTTCACCGCACGGAAAACGGCAATCGAAAATCAAACTTTCGAGGCAAGTACCACAAAAAATATTGTACGCAACATGTGCGAAAAGAGACGAACTAGATCGCGCGTTTGCCGCATTCGCTTCGACTTATGATACATATTCGCACTCGTACTCGTGCGAATATGCATCATAAGCCTGTGCTCATGCGGCAACTTCACGCGCGATGAAATTCGTCACTTTCCGCACTTGTTACGTAAAATACTATATTACTCCACGAGGTTTTGGTTTCGCGTTAATTACAATTTGTTGAATTTGACGAAACGGATGAGGTTCAAGTTCGAGGGAGATAGGAGAAGAGAATGAGCGCACGAGCTCGTGATATCACGTTTGAAGCGTAAGACTTTAATTGACTGTAATTTGCGTGGCGGAACGCGATCCCGAAGACTGTAAACAACTCGACGGTCCGAGTGTGCAGAGAAATAAAGCGGTGGTGGAGTCACCGAGCGTTATGTAGGTTCGCGGGTAGAAAATTCTCGAGGTTGCCGACCTTAAGTCTCACGTACATACCATGCACTTTGCAATCGTACAACTTCGGAGGACAGCAAGCAAAAAAAAAACAAAATCAGAAAAAATGTGGGCACGTCAATTTATTTTGAGCAAAATGAAAAATATAGTTGGGCAGTAAAAAAGTCGTTGAGAGCAATTTGACGATTGAATAGATTCCCAAATGTTCTGACTATTTCACATTCCAAACTTTTGCGACTATTTTCTTTTAACTGAAATTTTCTTCAGTGCCTACTCGCGATGGATACCGTTTTTTTTTTCTAAATTGGTCGAACCGTTCCCTGGCAAGTGGATATGCACGAAGTATTCCTTCAACGTCAGCGTTATGCTCCAAAATTAAAAAAACTCCACCGTAGACTTGACAGAGAAAAGTCACCGACGATGGAAAAAAGGAAACCGGAAAATGATTGACGTTTCAAATTTCCTCATATCCTCGTATTAAATGAACGCTAAAAACATAAAAGGTCAAAGGATGAAGCTTGCGAGAAATCTTCAAGCAGTTGCTGACAGTATTATGATATCCATTTCTAGTTTGAACGACACGGATTTTTTCTTCTGGCTGTTTGCCCGGTCATTCCCTCGTCAGGTGTTTGCCAATGTCCACGTTGCATTTTATTTCGCTCTGCTCCTATGCACTGACTGCGTGCACTGGAAACTAAATTTTGTTGGAAAAGATGGATATTTTGTTCGATATGTTCGACCAAACCTTTTTTTTTTAATCCCAAAAATGGTGTCATTGCAGCAAGGGATATTCTAGAAAGTCTCTTCGGAAGCAAATTTTTGTATTTCCAATCGTAAATTTCGCTGATGATTCCGTTAGAAACCAAATATCCTGCCAAAATAACGACAATTTTGAAAATATTCTCCGTGCTTCGTATTTCATCCAAATTTGTACATATTGGCAAAAAAAAATTTCGATTTTTTCGGTCCCAGAAATATCAGACTCTGTGGCACCATAACTTTTCTCATATTCAACGAACCAACATATATTTTTATTCGATTATTTCAATAAATTATTTTGTTTCGCCAAATTATTTCGATGAAAACCATGCATTTCGATTATTAACCCCATAAACGTCCCGAAGATTTTGTCAGGCTTACTGTACATTTCCATAGTACCATATTCGAAAAATATTTGAACCCCTGCCACTTGTTGAGTAGAGGTTGGAACTCAATGGATAGATCCGGAGACTGCGGAAATGAGTAAATTTCTACCAGCAGCCGACACTCGCTATTAAGGGTGTACGTATTTATGTCAAAAAGGCGAAATAACCTTCTCCGACGTTACGCGGAAGAACTGTTGATAAAATTAAAAAATAAACTTGGAGAGTCAGTGAGAGGAAAAAAAATGTTGGTAAAGCCAAAATCAAGAATATGAATCCGTATACGAAAAGCTTGACAAGGATCAGAAAAAAAAATGAGGAATGAATATCCGATCTAGCGGTTAGGGGTTCGAATCGCTGATACAGATTGCATCTTCTTTTTTTCCGTTTCATCTCGTATAGGATAGTAAAAGGATAAAAAAAAACGAAGCAACATAAAAATAAGAGTAGAAGTATAAGCGAAGAGCAGACGTGAACAAAAAATATATAGTGGACGCGGTTATAGTATATCTAGACACTGGTTCGTTGCTTCATTCTTTCTCTGTTTCTCGTTCGCGAAATACAGCACGTAGGGTAGTAATAGCGCGGCGCATTCGTTGAGCCTGGGAGGGCAAATGGAGCGAGTGAGGGGGCTGGTAAGGGAGAGGAAGAGAAAGAGAGGAGGAGAGGGAAGAGGAGCGTGGAGGGTTTGGTACGCGAGACTGGTCTGGTCGTTTAGCAGAGAAACGAGACGAGACCCATATATACATGTATATATAAACGTGACATATCTATCAAGCAAAAGGGCTCAACGTCTCCAAAGTTTTCGTGTTAAATTGGCTGGATTACGTCCTCCGGTTCCAAGAGGTATTTGCAATATGTACAAGTATATGATATGGACGAGGGTGAGTGAACGAGTAAAAGAGAAAAGGAGAAAAATAGAGTAATGGAGGGTGCGGTGATGCGGAGGGTGAGCAGCAGGTTGAGGGAGTGATCGCACGGGGCCAGGTACGCCGTCTGGCCAAAGTCTGCACTTTGGAGGCCGGAGGATTGCAGGGGAAGGCTCGAACGGAGGGTGCACAACATTTGAGGGTGGATATAGCCCATGCCGAGGGGTGGTTGGTGCGGAGCAACCAAACTGCCGTACTCTCGTAAAGTCTAATGCATTTGTTGTCGGGCAGCTAGGTGAACAAGAAGCGAGGCATGCAACGTCAGAGGCGGGGGAAAGATAGAGGAAGGGTGCAATGAGAAACGGGGCTGAGGGGCCAGAGCCGTTCCACCGACACCGCGAATTTACGCAGACCTCGTAAAACCGGTATGGATTGACACGTCGACGGGTGCAGTAAACGTTAGCTCACCACGTTCTACCACCGCGCGCTGCACGTATATATATATCATTATATACAGACATAATAAAAAGACTGTGCAAAAGCTTGCTCCAAAGCAAAAAGACTCGCGAACCACACGAAATTCAGGTGTTAAGGCCATTCGGTTCTTCCGCCTTGCACTTTAAAAACGTCATTAAATTTCGAATTATTACAAATACCACAATTTACAATCCATTTTTCTATTGCTACTTATTTACACCTTTGTGAGATAATTATCATTGAGCATCGTGTTGTTTACACTACGGGCTTCATTTTCAATTACACGTCATCATCTTAATTGTTTGTCTTTTCAAATACACCTGTGTGTCACGAACGAGAACAGACTATAAATCTACTTCGTTTGACACTCGCTTTGATTTCTCCATAATTGCATGTTTGTTTTACATAAAACTTTGTTACATCATTTTATTGTTGAAAAACGCGTCGTTATCTTCGCTTAATTATCTCTTTTATGGTATTTTTTAATTATTCATGTTGATGGGATGTGGAAAAAAATGGGAAAATTGTGATCAAACGAGGAAAAGCAGTTCACCGCGGGTCTTGTAGTTTGTAACGTTGAGATTTAACGAAAAATATTTGTTCTGTTAATGATTTATTGAACTTTGAATATCATGGCGATTGAGTCTTTCGGTCGCAAGAGAATATCGTTTTATTGTCCGGAGAAAATATTTAATAATTCACTGAAAACGAAAGTTTGTTGAAAAGGATGAATATTGAGTTCGATACGTTCGACGTATCGAACTTAATATAACTAATATCGAACTAGAAACGTTTTTTTAAATAGTCCCAAATATTTTGTCATATTGCAGAGAGAAATATTTTAGAAAGTCTCTTCGGAAGCAAATTTTAGTGGTTCCACTCGTTAATTTCGCTGACAATTCCGTTAGAAAGCAAATATACTGCCAAAATGACGAAAATTTTGAAATTATCAAACAATTTTTAGTTTACCGTATATTCAACGAAAATATCGAATATTTTTAACAATATTTCATTCCTATGAGCTCTGCTCAAGAAAAAAAACAAAAACGATGCAACCTCCAACATGATTGCATAGCTATATGAAGGCTACATATATTATTCCATGCGAATGTACCGTGAGCGAAAACGCATCGCGTCTTTATGCGGTATTAATTTCTATATATATGAGAGAGACGGTGCGTGCGAGCTTGTGTGCGTTCTCGCGTGCACGTCGAAGTTGGAGTCAGGGGGTGGCACGGCGTAGAGTCGAAGGAGAAAAAGAGGAAGAGAGGAGAAGAAGAAGGGAAGGGCGGAGGGAGAACAAACGTGCGGAGGGATGAAGAGGAGAGGAGGAAAAATAGCGAATGAGTGGGATCGCGATAACGAGTGACGGCGCAAGAGGACAGAGAGAGAGAGAGGGTCAGGGGACAATAACAGTGCTGCGTTTTCGGGCAACGACCCCCGTTGCCAGCCCTCTGATCCACCAAATGCTAAGAGAGACGGAAGCATGGAAAGACAGAAACGGAGAGAGCAAGAGGAATTTCAGTTGAAAGGAAACAGAGAGAGAGAGAGAGAGAGAGAGTCAGAGATGGAGGGAAAGGGATGAAGAGTGCGAGTGAGAATTCAACGATCCTCCACCCCCACCGTTTCGTCTACTATTCAGTCGCTTCACCCCCAAACCGAAGGAAAAGCCTCCCGCGGCTCAATTCTCCCAGCACACATGTACGAAAACGAGCCAACACTATTTCGTATCTCACAACCCTCAACGCGACAACTCGGCCTACGCGTCCTACACCTTTTCGAGCCTTAACCCCTTTTCTGCGTACATATTCAACCCTCGACTGTCTCTCCTTTTCTCGTTCTCGTGACATTTCTACGTTTCTCCGCTCCTATATATTTATCCTCGTATTCGCCAACGGCCAAAGTCCCTTAAACTTGTATCCAGCTCTCCATCATCCCCCAAACTTTCCTCACATTTTCGTTCACTTCAAATTTCATTCGATGTTGCATTGGAAATGGAAATTTTGTGAAAACTCGTCGATATTTTGTTGAATACGATAAACTAAATATTTTTTGACAATTTCAAAATTTTCATCATTTTGGCAGCATATTTGGTTTCTAACGAAATTGACTTTCTGAAATATTTCTCGCTGCAATGACATAATTTTTGGGATTATTCAAAAAAACGTTCAGTCGAAGGTATCGAACGAAATTTCCATCTTTTTCAACAAAATTTTTTTTTCAGTGTGCATATTTTTTGTCATTTAAAATATCACGATACCCATCGCAAAACTATTTCACCTTGACATGCATTTACAAATAGTACGTAAAATTAACGCGATTCAAATATTTTTCGCGCTAGCCATTCGAGTCCCTTGGTATTATTTACAAAAGAATGCGTGTATTTCGTTCCAGTTCGAATACCATGCACTTGAATTTCGCCCACGCAGGTGCACGTGTGTACGTGTGCCACTCGAATGTGATCTCTCAAGTCCAAAACTCTCGACGAGTTTTTCTGCTTTGTTGGCTCTGGTTGCAAGCACGATACGAACGCTTATTGGCCAAAGAACGATGCGAGCGACCAAAACGAATTTGTTTTTTTTTCCACGTCGTACCAGGGTGAAAAGTATCAGTGACAACGCTTTTCCGAGACTATAGGATTTCACACGGATGTGTCGAGGGGGATGAAGGGGCTGATGAACGAGACGAGAATGTACAAAACAGATTGAGGCAGTTACTGAATGGTCCTGTTCGAGTGTAGATGGTCCTTGCTTTTCGACACTGTCCTATATAGTTAAACGGTATAGAGTTAGTCCTAGAGGACTAACTACATACATACATATTATAAACTTTGTCCTGTGGTAATCGATATTTCGGAAAATCGAGAAGAGCACTTCTTGCTGTGTACGATTGAATGCTTTTGAGATACATTTTCCGCGTGTAACGAATCGGCTTCAAACTGAAGCAATTTCCACCGCTGATCAAAATGCCTTTGACGCCAATTTCAATCGGTCGAGAGTCTAATCGCTACTTTTAATGAAAAAATTTCGTTTGTCATGTCCGCTCGGCAAGAACGCTCCTTTCGGACAAACATTTACGGAAAGGAAAGAAAACTCGAATGCCGCAAACTGATTGATGCATTTTAAAAGCCTGTTATCGCCCCGATCGCGATTTTTTATGCAAAATTTTGCACAAACATTCTTGGCACCAAAACTAACACGTTTCTCCTATGAAGAAATTTTTCTGACGTTTAGAATTTGAAACATTTAATTCCCACTTTGTCATTTTTCTCACGTGCAAATTGGAGTCACGTTTCGTTAAAGAGTTGCAAGAAAAAAAAAGAAAAGGAAGAAAAGGCTCGCCGGAGCCAAAGTCTGACCGCAAACCCATCGCTGTCACGCGGTCCAGAAAAAGTGGAGCAATGATCTGGTAAAATTTAATATGGAAGATTGAATGAAATTCCATTTCGTGGCTAGTTTTGGTCAACAAATGACTGGCTCGCTTCGCGGTGACAACGCGAATTCGATAAACAGGGGGAGTGACGTTGAGCGAGTCGAATGGAACTCATGCAACGCGATTAATAAAGGGTTGCGATGCCAAGAGGGTGAGTCATAGCAGTCCACGCGGCTGTTTGAGAGCCAGACAAAAGTTTGGGGATATAAGTTCGTATATTCGGGTATGTGCATGCGTGAGGGTGGCCGGGCGATAGTCTTGTCCCGAGGGTGCTTTATGGGGTCGTATACCGTTAGCAAAAGACAAGAAAGGAGCGAGACGCGAGCCAAGCTAAACGGTATTACGGTGGACATGACGCGAGTTGCTGGGACCTCCAATGTTGTACATACTTTTGTACATATGTATTATAACGGAGCGATTACGTGGGTTGGAGCTTTTCCACCCGTTAAAAATAATCCACGTTGTTTCTGGCTTCAGAAGCGGAGCTTATTTCGAATGGGCATGTGCGTAATACATGCTAAATCGCTCAAGTTCTATGTGGATGGCGGTGTGAGTGACCTGGGTGAACGTATTGAAGCAAAAAGTTTAGACTTGTATGTAAAAACGGGAATAAATGAATAAGATGGTTGCTATACGAGGAAGTGACGAGCTGAAAACTTGTGGCGATGGAAATAATATTCGACTGCGTGGAAAATTGCAAGTATAAACTTAATTTTCAAAGACTTTGACTTGCAGAGCGAAAAGTTAATTCAAAGAAAATAATAAATTGAAATAAACGACAAAATACGAAGCGAAATGTATTTTCTTGTAAATAAAACTCGCATTTGAAATGGGTTAAAGATTAGTTGAAATATGTCGTGGATTTATTTTCAAGTCTGGAGGGAAAAACGAGGAAGAAAAAAATTAATTCCACCAGGATGAGCCTTGGGACTTGAAGCCCAAGCAGGTTTACGTCTACCGACTAATCCAACCAATCTACGGAAAACGTTAAGCCCCTGGACACTCTCTTGATCCTCTCTCTGCTGGCTCTCCTTCTCTCTCGCAACACTTTCATCAATTTCTTTCTCATCGGCTGAACACAGTTTGGCAATCAGATACAATAGCAGGGTCAACGCGAGATTCGAAGAAATCATGAAATTGTAAGGTTCAGTCTCGTTAAGACGAAAAGCCCTGCTGTTTTTTTTTTTTTTTTTTNCCTGCTTTTTTTTTTTTTTTTTTTTACTAAAAACAATATTTTGTTGAAAAAGATGGATATTTTGTTCGATACGTTCGACTAAACGTTTTTTCGAATAATCCCAAAAATTTTGACCTGGCAGCAAGAAATATTCTAGAAAGTCTCTTCGAAAGCGAATTTTAGTCGTTCCAATCGTAAATTTCGCGGATAATTCCGTTGGAAACCAAATATACTGCCAAAATAACCAAAATTTTGAAATTATCCTCAAATGTCCAACAAAATATCGACGATTTTTAACGAAATTTCATCTCCAGTGTAAAAACCGGATTTTCCTTTTTTAGTCCACGCAGGCCCGATTTCGTAGCTGAGGAAAAAATGCCGAACATAGCACCGGAATCTCGGAATAAGGAAGTTAAAGAATAAGTAAAACAGCATTAGAATGATTCGCGCGACAAAAGAGGGAGGGGGCCGAGCCGGGATGAAAACATTTGTAGCTGAACGACAAGAATTGAAACGGACGTGACGACAAGGCCGGCAAACGAGAAATATACGTCAAGAGAGCGTCAAAGAACACGAGGGAAAAAGAAGCAGGCAGAGAGAGAGAGAGAGGGAGAGAAGGAGGGAGTGGAAGAGCGGAAAGGCGCTCGCTGAGAGTCCTGAGCAGAAATTCTGGTTTCGGGCGGGTGAGGGCCTGTTTTCGTCCGAGAGAGAAACTCAGAGAGAGAGAGAGTGAGAACGAAAGAGCAGAGCAAGCGAGAAAGAGAGAATGGAGAGGGCCGGGTGAGAGAGGGTGACGGAGGGGTTGTTGGCACACGCGGGGAGGTTCAGGGATGGCGCCTGAGACGTCGTTAACAGAAGGTCTCTCTCGGTGTGAACGAACTCCAAGCTCTATCTCTCGCTCTCTCTCTTAGCATGCGATATATATAGCAAAGGAGAAAGAGAGTAGAGGTTTGAAGGGTGGGCAAGAAGAGTGAGGAGAAAAGCCCCAGACCGAAGCCCAGACGCGAAAGTTGGATGGCCAGACGCACGTATAATTCGGTGTGCGTAAAAACATGTATACACATGTCTATGTATGCATTTTAATATATATATATATATAGAAATATATTTATAAATGGAAATGGGAAGGTATGCGTGTGTATGGGAAGCGAGAAGCTTTTTGTGTATAGTCCCAGCATATTGCGTATACGAACGTGCGTGATGGCCCTCTGTTGCCAGAAAGGATCCACAGCGAATGGAAAGAGGACAAGAAGAAGGAAGAGGAGGAGGAGGAGGAGGAGGGGTTGTTGC
>JBAJMU010000005.1:3740047-3762499 GCA_037952995.1 Hyposoter didymator | reverse complement strand
CCTAGAAGCAGGCCTGCGGGGAGGTCAGAGCTTCTGGAAGAGGAAGCTTGTGTGTGGGTGACGTTGGGAGCATTTATAGAAGCCTGTGCGCGCGGAGGCTTGTGAGGGTAGAATTGGGGATGAGAGACTCAGTCCGTAAGAGAAGGGAAGGAGGGAGTGGAGGTTTGCGCGTCTGGTGGCGCGACTTGACCCCGGTTGACCCGAGAGTCTCTCTCGCTCTCTTTCTCTCCCTCATCGCTTCTCTTTCATCCCTCTCTCTCCCTCTCTCTCTTCTTCCCTCTTCTTGTTTCACGTTCGCTCGCCCTCCCTTTTCTCCTACTATATAAGCACCCTCTCTCGCTTTATCCCTCTCGGCTTTCTCCGCGACGGATGCCTACTATACCCTTTCCTCACTGCAACCCCGACGACGACGACGACGACGACGACGACGTCAACCAAGTCTGCCACGACTATCTCCTACGACCACTTCAAGCATCGTCGTATTTGTGCAAATTATATATATATATAGATATATGTATTAAAACTGTTACTACCCCTAACTCGACCTCCCACTACATTCCTCCTTGCTGTCTCGTGCAGCCGGTTTCCATGGGTAATTATTGATGTGTCCGCACAGTCCTCCAAACATATAAATGTCAATGTATCCGTTCGCACACACATTTCTCTATACATTTGTGAAAAAAAATATTTGCACACCCGTGAGAAGGAGACAACGTCCTCCGCGATTTGTGGGAATGACCTAAGCTGCATGGATCTCCTTATTCTTATTCGCTCTTCGTGTCGCTGTACCCAAGCCCAAGCACCACGGTTCCTTACGAAGATTGAGCGAACACGCATTCGCAAAATTCACCCTCTCGTCTCCCGTGAACCCCTGACTTTGACGCAGGAAGAAAAAGTCATCGCGTCTTACGGAGGCAGACATGGAAAAATGGAAGGTATATAACGATACTTGAGTTTACGACGGTTGAGAGAATTTATGCGGAGGGTATAGATTAAAATCCCAGAACACCTTTGAGACAAGCGAATTAAACGGCTTTCTCGATTGCTTCGATGATGCTCGTCTCACGACGTAAAATAACTTCAATTGGAATTTATAAAAATAATGGGAATCATCATATCTCCTTAAATTCATTTGTAATGACTTCTTATCTCTCGGATATGGCGTCATGAGTATTTTCCGGAACAATGAAAAACTTGAGAAAGCACGATTCAATGTTTCATCGCATCAATCATCATTGACGTCCCGATGTTGCTTCTGCAATTACCATCGAGTTGAGCAGTAAAAAACTTTTGCTCCAAGTGCAATTTGCTCGATTGATGCTCCAAGAGTCTTACCAATGTATTATTTGTTTTCCAGGCAAGGCTTCAGCCTCGTAAGACGTGGAAAAACGAAGAACGAGCAAACAACCCATGAGAAGGAGAAGAAAAAAAACGAATGAAATAAAGAAAGAAGGATAAAGAGTTATCGATCAGTTCGAGTTCACGAAATGAGGTTGCCTCGTTAAGGAACTTCGTTAACCATCGAGCCGCAGGTCTTGCCATATCTCGCCTTGTCTATACACGCAGTGTATGGGAACCTCAGTCTTTCTCTTCGATTCAAGCTCCCAAACCACCGGCTCGTTCGGTTTAAAGTAGCGCTTTGAAAACCGCAAGTTTCTGTTCTGCTCCGAAGACAGGAATAACGTTGTACTCAACTAACACATTATTGCTAACCGTAATCCGCCAATATATACGCACGGCGTTTATTAACGTTTTACCATCACAAAACGACTGTATTTTTTATTTTTTCTGACGTTTAGAATTTGAAATATTTAAATACTCATTATTCTACAGAGATGTGCCAAATGGGAATTAAACTTACGAAGCAACAATGTATGTTGCATCATTTTACCGGTGCACTTGACACTGGGAATCGTTCGAGGGTCAGATTGCATGAGAACAAGAAAAAGAGAGGGGATGAGAGAGAGAGAGAGAGAGAGAGAGAGAGAGAGAGACTAATATGAAAAGCATGACTGGAGGTGAAGATAACAAGAGGCACAAGTTGCTCTTTCTCTCTTTCGTTCTCTTTCTTCCTGACTCGGACAGGAGCGTCCATTCATCGCGATGAATGCAACGGTTACATGGATAATGGGACTCTTGGAGTAAGGCATCTAACCACGTGACGTTAACGGGAGGGTAAGAAGAATTATATGACGGTTTAAAAAGAGCAGTTGGCTCTCTTTTTCCGAGTGAACGAGTGGGAGCAAGGGAGAGAGAGAGAGAGAGCGAATGGCTGCTGCGCGCACCCTCGACTCTACAACCATGTTAAATAGCCGGCACCACGAGTCACCCCTTTTCATGAGGGTGCGACCCACTGGCACACTGTTTCCATGCAAATTCTGTTTACTCTCCGGCGCTCCTTCTCTCCCTCTCACTCTCTCTCTCTCTCACTCTTACTCTCGCTCACTCTTCTCGCGTACTCCGGCAGCCCTCTCGTTGTTGCACCGGCCCCTGTGGGGATCATTCTTCCTCTATCCTGTGCACACGTACCGAGGACAAGAGGAGGGGACCAGAAGTGCAGAGAGACACTGAGAGAGGAAATCGCACACGTGTGGGGTGTGAATGTCCCATGCATACTCTCGTATGGGACGGTCCCTTCCGCTTTTAACCTGCGCTCCTCTTTTTACTATCAAATTCATTTCATCACACCGTATACATGCAGAAATATGTGAATGAGAAAAAATTCATTTAAGGCTTGACGAGTTTATAGTGGCACGGAAGAATTTCAAGTTACGCGACTAGGAATACGTCACGTGGAGAAAACTTGATGAATCCGGTTCGGTCCCTCGATCGCGAAGCTTCATCGACATAATATCGAATTGGAAATGAAATTTTGTTAAAAATCGTCGATATTTTATTGAACACGGTGAACTAAATATTTTTTTATCATATTTCAAAATTTTCGTTATTTTGGCAGTAGATTTTGTTTCTAAGGGAATTGTCAGCAAAATTTACGATTGGAACGACAAAAATTTGCTTCCGAAGAGACTTTCTAGAATATTTCGTCCTCCGATGACACAATTTTTGGGATTGTACAAAAAAACGTTTAGTCGAACGTATCGAACAAAATATCGATCTTTTCCAAGAAAATTTTGTTTTCAATGCGTGTAATATGATTCCAATAGGTTTTTTTTCTAGATGCCTATAAGTGTCAAAGTTTCTTTTAGCTTGTTTCCAAAAATTACGTACAAACGATATTTAGGAGATTAAAGCTGGAAAGCGCCTTTTACAAGTTTTGACTAGGTACGCAGAGGGATACGCCTTTCTCCATATTTCGTTCCGGCTAGATGTGTAAAGGGATCGGTATATATGTATGCGATTGTCGAGAAGAACGGACAAGCCGTGCACTGGCGGATTTTCGCGAGGTAAACTCGTCGAGACGGCGCGGCTTCGTCGACGATCGGTGGTGGCAGTGGCGGCGGTGGCGGGCCACGTCGGATATACGTTTCGGGGGTTGCGTGCGTCGGCTCGGGCTCTGCGTGCTTGCGCGTCTCGACCAAGAGGTGGTTGAACTCTCGCAAAAAGCTCAAAGCTGCCCGGTCGACACATATATATATATTTTACCCTCTTGCTCCTCAATCCGCATGCATCTATATATATCGATAAAATAAAAGGAGCAGGAGAGAAAAATAGGAGCGTGGGTCGTCGAGAGCCTGCATGCTCTCGCGCGAGTTTCCTGACGCGTTCTCGAATTGATTTGTGTCTTCGTGTCTCCCTCCCCGCGCCACATTTGTATGTCTACACTCACTGAAAACAAAATCTTGTTGAAAAAGATCGATATTTTCTTCTAAACGTTCAACTAAACGTTTTTTTGAATAATATTCCAAAAATTCTGTCATCGCAGCAGGAGATATTCTAGAAAGTCTCTTTGAAAGCAAACTTTTGTCTCTCCACTCGTAAATTTCGCTGACATTTTCGGTAGAAACCAAATATGCTAGCAAAATGACGGAAATTTTGAAAACAAAATTTTGTTGAAAAAGAAAATAATAAAAATGTAAAAAAATGAGTAACACGCGCTTTTTCTGCGTTTTTACCATCGATTATATGAATTTCAATGTTGGAGCGCAATAACAATCACTTTCGAGATAGTAAGGGCAAGAAAAAAAATTTGTTTGACGTCGTTAAAAAAGCGCTAAGCCATAAATTTCTATCCGCAGAAATGATAAGCTAATTGTATTTTTTCATACGTACTTTTAGACCAATTATACGAATCTCAATGTCAACGCCCGATAAGGAAATACATAAAATTAATAAACCAATAACTGGTGAGGAAGTACGTCACGCAAAATGGTCTAGACAATTGAACAATCAACAAACTCAGCCAGAAATATCGTTCACCATAGCTATCGTACGCTTGGACGAGCAACGACAAAAGAGTTCATACGGTGCGCATGATGAATTCGACTCAATTAAATAAATCGCCGTTTATAGCAAAACGATCGTAAGGTTCCGTTTTTGATATTTCTGGACACTTATTTTTCTGCTGAAATCCAATCTTTTTTGATAACTCAAAGACTCTCTGCTCTTCCTTAAATTAAGGTTTCGTTCTATTTTTGAATGATCATCATATGAGCACGCTTTGAGAAATTCATTCGTGTAGAGATAACGTCACAATTTGTGAAATTGAATGGGAAATGCGTAATGAAACTATGTGTGCACAAGTGCTATCTATTACAAAAAATTGACAGATTGCTGGCTTCAAATTCAAGCGTTCAACAGATGGGCTTCTAATTCGCTGGCGTCGCTCCGTTGGAGAAACTAGTCGATTCAGCGACGTTCTTCTTTTCTTTAATCGCGGTCTAGTGTTTATTACAACTTTTGATAAATGTATTCATGGGTAACCGCGGTTTGCACGCTCTTTTTGTGCATGGCTATAACAAATGGTGAAAGTCATGGTGAGCTCGAATGTTTTTCCACTATTATTTTCTTTTCATAAAACTCATTGCCTTTCATAAAAATCAACGTGTGTGTAATAAATTGATTAGCTAAATCCTTCCTGAATTTTCCTGAATTATAAAAAACAAAGAGCATGACGATCTGGGAAGTAAAATTCAATCGATTGTCCTATAAATATTTTTGGTGTCGCTTAATTTTTCTTTTTATTTCGAAAAACTGGCGACCAATCGACGTTTCGTAGTTAATGTCCCGATCACAGTTTTTTGTGGATAAATCGAAAGAAGCGAGTAAAAAAATGTTCACAAATATTTACAGTTATTCCAATAAATTTTCGGTTGTTAAACAAATTTTTAATGAACCCGAAAAATCGTTGATGATAAAGTTTGAAATCTTCAAGGATTATCCTCGAATATTGCTCGAGTCACGAGAATCGAGGGGAGTTGAAATGCTCCAAGGACCACTCACATTTTTATATCAAACATTAAGGGTACGCAAAGTCTGATCTAATTTTGACTAAATCCAACTGGTACTTTTGAATTGAATCTTAGATGCTACGAGTCCGCAGAACCAAGTACCGAACGTACCGAAGGCAAACCCTGAGGCTGACGTCTGTTTAACGCCACAATGCATTTATGCTGGTAAGTAAAAGAGCAAAAGTGCTCGTGACCTAAAAAATTCAAATACAATAATTGCATGATTCGTGTCTTGAAATTTTATTCAAATCTTTCATATTTTGAGGTTTTTCTGGAATGAGAGAATATTTCGTAACAAATTTGGTTCGTAGCTGCACTGAAAAGACTCGGAAATTTTAATAAAAAGCTGATCTTCTTCTTCTAATCTAATCTTTAGTAAAAATATCGATCTTCTTCAACAAAATTTTGTTAGAACTAAATATTTTTTTTATAATTTCAAAATTTTCGTTATTTTGAAAGTATATTTGGTTTCTAACGGAATTGTCAGCGAAATTTACAAGTGGAACGGATGAAATTTGCTTCCAAAGAGACTTTCTAAAATATTTCTTGCTGCAATGACACAATTTTTGGGATTATTCAAAAAAACGTTCAGTCGAACGTATCAAACAAAATATCGATCTTTTTCAACAAAATTTTGATTTCAGTGTTTACACTAGAACAGCGCCTAAGGGGGTTTTCTCGATTCAATTAAACGATCAAAAGGCTCAGTTTTGTTTCAATGACGTTAGGAAAAATAAAGAAAAAAAAGATATCTGGCTCCAAGGTTATTGCGAGAAACGTTGAATATTCAATGACTATCGATAAGAACGCACGTGCCAAGATTGAGACTCATTGATAAGAATGTAGCCGATCAATTTCGATGAATACTCGCGCGTATGCTCAAAACTTTGAGCAAACCCTCGCAGAGTGTGTCAATTGAAACTGTATATCTATAAAAAAAAATGTTGTGACGAATGAATTTTCTTATTGATGGAAGGAAATCGGCTCTGGGAAATATTAACAGGTCGATCACTAGCGACGAATTTCAAGTTTTACGAATAATATTTCAGCGGCGAGAATTCTTACGAGAATGAATTCTAAGGTTCATCCATGCGACGATTTTTACGAGTTTGTTTGCGGAGAGTATGCACAATCGGCCGTCATACCCGATGGTAGCCGGATGATTAATCAGAGCTATGAAAAAGAAGTGGAAACAATGTCGCGTCTGCAGAGACTCATAGAAGACATTGATGAATCAAAGGCACCCGCAGCTTTCTCAGACCTTAAAAAAATGTACAACAAATGCATAGCTGGTGGTAAGTGGTTGCTGTATTCATTTATGGGAAACTCATCATTTTTTGCAAATTTCATGAGCGTCTAAAAAACAAGAATATTCAATCCAGAGATACGGTTGGAACGAAGACTTGTTGTTGTTTTTGAATTATGCTCAAGTTTTCGTCGTTGAGCACAACTCCCAATTATTATTTAGTACTTGGTATGGACCATGACACGATCCACCTTTGCCACCCAAAAACTGAATCCCCAAGAATAATTGCCACAATTTTCAAAATTCAATAAATAATTCACAGATCCAATATTTTTCATTGAATATCCACGTTGCAAACTTCAGATTCGTTTTTTACAAAAATTTGCTTCAAAAAATTGCCCATGATAGTTGGGAAGACTGAAAAACTTTAATATCGCCCTTTTGGAGTTGTGCCGGTGAAAAAATAAATTCACCCTGAAACGACAGGCCCTAATAGGCCTGACCACAGGCTCTTGACCGTTGAGTCATTCTTTAAAAGTTCGGTTAGAAAAATCAATGATTGATTGTTAATTTTGAATCGGAGCTTTCCATCCTCCTTGAACATCGCGATAAAATGTCTGGCTTTTGATTAATCAGAATTGTCTACTGCTCACGACGAGAATAATTCATCTTTTGACGCATGGGATGGAAATGTGATTCGTGTGAAGAATCTATGGTATATGCTTGCCCGGAATAACTGGATCAGCCCAGAATTTGATGAGAGTGCGGTGGGTGGTTTGATACTCCGGTTCGATCCAAAACCATCTGTTCGTAACCACAGTATCCAAGTTTTGGAGGTAAAGCGAATTTCAAACAATAAAATTGCTCGTTTTTCCAACGTGCGACGTTATCTCGTCGTCTATAATGAAAAATTTCATTCACCAGCTCGCGATAGACGACACGGCTATTCCTTGGAGTTTTCTCAGAAGTCAATCGTACGACATGGTCCAAGCCTATTACACGTATTTGAGTAAAGTTGCTTTTTACTTGAGTGGAGACGAATCAGGGGAAACGCGAGTGGCCGAAGACCTGCCGCAAATTTTGTCCTTTGAAATGGAGTTGTCCAAGGTTTGTACAAAAATGCAAGTGCAGCAGTGAACAAATTTCCCTTTCTTCGAGTAAAACTTCTGCTCAAATTTATCAATTTCCGTTTTCCTGTCAAACGCTACTTCCCAATTTGACTGAAAACAAGATTTTGTTGAAAAAAATGGATATTTTGTTCGATACGTTCGACTGAACGTTTTTTTGAATAATCACAAAAATTGTGTCATTGCAGCAAGAAATATTTCAAAAAGTCTCTTCGTGAGCAATCGTTGATCGTTCCACTCGTAAATTTCGCTGACAATTCCATTAGAAACCAAATATACTGCCAAAATAACGAAAATTGTGAAATTATCAAAAAATATTTAGTTTACCGTGTTCAACAAAATGTCGACCATTTTAAACAAAATTTCATTCCCAGTGCAGGAAATATTTTAGTTATTAGGAACCAGATATCAACGAAAATTTTGAAATTATCGAAAAATATTTAGTTTAGTTATTTCATTCCTAGTGCGAGGCCAAAAGAAAATGTTGAAAATTTCGACAACTCCGAAACGATGAATCATTAAAAAATCGTAATCAATCACGAACAATTTCCCGTAGATTCTTTTCCCACAAGAGGATATACACAAAAGTTCTTTCGAATACCACGTGACGACTGTTGGAGACCTTGACGGAAAGTATCCAAGTTGGAAATTAAAACAGCGAATAGTTGAAGTACACGATTCTGACGTAGTTCAGATACCGTTCGATCTCAAAATTCTTGACAATTTGCAACAACTGATTGCTGAAAAGCAAGGCTCGAGGAACTTCGATGCTTGGGTAACATGGCGACTCACACACCTCGAGAGCGATCGGTTGGACCGATTTGTTGCCGATGAAAAGAAATTGCTGCTCAACGCCATGTCCGGAACTCGCACGACAGCGAGTTCAATTAAAAAGTGCGTCGAACACGTTCGTTCGAAATTTCCGTTCCTACTGAATGTTTTGTATTATGGACAATACGTGAACGACAGCGCGGTGAAGAGGTCGGAGCAAATTCTTGACAATGTGCGGCATCAATATTTGAAATACATCAATGAAGTAAGTCATTTAGTCACGAGTCTGTGAGACCCTGAATCACTAAATAGGAAATCTCGTTGAAAAAAAAATATCGATAATCATTTTTCTGCCATTTTTTCAGGCTGATTGGTTGGACTTCACAACAAAAAATAATGTGATCGAAAAAATCAAGGAAATGTCGGGCAACATCGGGATTTTCGAGAAATTTATGCTGGACGAAAACGCCAATGCATCGTCCGGCGATCAACCGAAATTGTCTGACGGATTTTTAGCACATAATCGAGCGAATCTCACCAAAGTCTTGCTTCATACGAATCCATCAAGAGAGGAACGGAACAACTTTATAAAGAGCCGTGCGCGATACGATTACGAATCACAAAGCATCAGTAAGTTCCAAACACTGAAATTTATCGAAAGATTATTTCAAAAAAGTCGACGCGATAATATAACAAGACGCACCTCTCGTTGGGGTTCGGCGGGTCAAATTGTATTTTTTTTTTTTTTATCGAGGGGTTTGCAAATGAAATGGGACCTTTTGTTTTTTACAAAGCATTTTTTTCCCTATGCAGACGTTGGTGGCGTGGCTTATACCGACGCTTACTACGACGTTGATCGACCGGAAGCTCTTAATTACGGCGCGTTTGGGTATGTCGTCGGTAGCGAAATTGCGTATAGTTTCGATGAAAAGGGAAGAAAATTTGATAAAAACGGTAAATTCGAATCATGGTGGGATCCTAAGAACGATGGAGTCTTCGGAACCCGGTCAAAGTGCCTCGTTCAGCAGTACAATCATTACGCGTTCAATGAGTTTGGATTGCTCGTAAGTATTTATACGTTTTTAAGAAAAAGCATCATTTTTTATCAACACCAGCGAACGAAATTCAATTTCAATTAATGAAGATGCTCAATGGTTTTGGGGAAAACATGTAAAAACACCGAGAACAACATTTTGTTGAAAAAGATGGATATTTTGTTCGATACGTTCGACCACAAACGTTTTTCTGAATAATCCCAAAAATAGTGTCATCGCAGCATGAAATATTTTAGAAAGTCTCTTCGTGAGCAAATTTTAGTCGTTCCACTCGTAAATTTCGCTGACAATTCCGTTAGAAACCAAATATACTGCCAAAATAACGAAAATTTAGAAATTATCGAAAAATGTTTAGTTTACCGTATTCAACAAAATATCGACGATTTTTAACGAAATTTCATTCCCAGTGCAAGAAATAAATGATCATGGGACATTGAACAATCATTGACCAAAAAAAATACAAACACATTTTAATTCCGAAGGAAATGCAATAATCAATGGAGTAGATAAATTTTATCATACGCATCGGGAAAGAAAATGGATTGTTTGTTTTTTTTTTCCTTCTTTCAATTTCTAGACTTCTCCGAGAGGTAAACAACGGTTCTCGCGGCGTTGTCAAAAAGATTGAAAATCAATTTTTTTTTTATCGCAAGAAACTGCCTCATTATGTCCAAATTTTCATCGAATCTGAAAGCGTTGATTTTTTTCTCAACAGCTAAATTATGCGAAACCTCGGAATGAGGACATTGCCAACAACATAGGTGCCAAGGCGGCATACTTTGCTTACGACCAGTGGGCGACAGAGAATGCACCTGAAAAACGATTGCCCGGTCTCGACAGCTACTCACCGAGGCAACTGTTTTTCATCAGTTTAGCTGCGAGCCAATGTACTAAATATCGACCAGAGTTCCTGAAATACGGAGCTCTCGACGACGAGCACACACTGGCAAAAGTTCGAGTCAACGTCGCTCTGTCAAATCTGCCAGAATTTTCCAATTATTTCCAATGCGATATCGCTACGAACATGGATCCCCCAAAAAAATGTGTTCTATGGTGAGAATCTGGCAAAGTATTCGATCGACTTGAATTAATATTTATAACAAACTTTCGTTGAAACCTCCAACGATGTTTCTACTGACTATCGATTGGGCAACTTTGTGCCCAAAGTCTGCTGTACCTACGTTTATAAATATAAATCAATTTTACAAGAATCAAAAAATTCTCCAATCGCTTTACAACCATTTTCAAACTTTTCCCCTCCGCAGTCTTTTTCAAGTTGTTTATTTTTTCTGTATTCTGTTTGAACGATTGACTGTTGCTGGAATGAACGTCAACCTGGTTTGGAAGTGGCATTGGCTGCTTGTCATTATGAAAAGAAAGTATTGACCTGGAGAATGAAAAACTTTGCAGCCACGTATCGAGACTTTCTTTTAAGGAAAGGCCCGGAAGCAACAGCTCAGAAAACCACAAAGACAACGTTTTTTCTTCATTGTTCATAATAAATTTATTCAATTTGAACGAATCGACAGAAAGTGAGCGCGAAAGTGTAGGGACACAGACTTCGTACTCGTGTATGACGAAGTTTAAAGGAAAACTTGTTTTTATCGGTTCCCGCGTATGCTATACAAAGACGAAACAGTTGCGAGGTATCGTGCGGAAGTCTCGCTATCGTATTCTGAATAAATCAGAAGTGCGGATAGCAAGCTCTATGAAGTTGTGCGTGGTTCGTCGACAACCATAAGGGCTTGTCGATACAAATTTGGCATCTAAAAAAGTGGAACGTCGAGGCATTCTCTTTGGCGGTAGAAAAAGTCCAAGTGGTATAGATAAAAAAAAAAGGACGTGAATGATACAACTTGACGAATAAAGTTTGTTGGTTAGCTGCGTTTATGCATGACAATAGTTGACATGTGTTGTTTTCTCGGCTTTTATGGTGGTAAGCTACTGCAATGATAATATAGCGTGCACGGTATGCGCCGATAATTCTGCAGGCAATGGCCATCAGAAAAGTTGATACGTCGCTGGGACTTTCTGTTTTTTTTTCTCCCACGGTGGACGTGTCACCGCGCGCGGAGCTTGAGTTCTCCTCAATAATTCAGAAAAGTCTGTCACCGCCGCAGCCTTCTCGAAACTGTGCTAAGCCTTTTTTTTCGGCATACCAACGATTCACTCTTCCGCGATTGGCATTATCATCAAAGTTTATCAAACTTTTATATTCCGCTCATATCTCTATAACACTCCTCGATCAACTCTCGATAACTGCACAGACATCAAAATCGAAGCAGTCAAATTTCCACGTGCATTCAAAACTCGATAAGTTACCAAGCGATAATTTGCCTCGTCAAATTGAGTATCAGCTGAACGTTACCAAAGATATCGAGCAATATCTGCTGAATCAACGTATTACCATCACGAAACGACGTCATTTAGGGTTTTTCAAAAATTTGTATAAACTTTCGTGCCACCAAAACTAACAGTTTTCTCGTATGAAAAAAAAATGTTAGAATTTGAGATATTTCATTTCCAATTTTTTATTTTTCCCGTCTAAACGCGTGTAAATTGACTTCACGTTTCGTTAAAAATTTTCAAGAAAAAAAACACAAGAACCGCGATTCCAATTTACACGCGTTTAGATGGGAGAAATGAAAAATTGGAAATTAAATATCCCAAATTCTGAAACGTCAGGAAATGTTTCGTGTTATAGAAAAATCGTCCGTTTAAATGTAAAAAACACAAAATTTCAATAATATCCTAATCAACCCATTTTGCGATGATAATATCTTGATGGATTTCTCTACGTTAATACATTTATGAATATCAGCCAACGCTGAGTGGATTTCAATTCGTCACTTTGAACAAAACATTTTACATTTGTTTACATGGGAAAAGTAAAAAATTGGAAATGAAATATCTAAAATTCTAAACGTCAGAAAAAATTTTTCTACAGCAGAAAACTGTTAGTTTTGGCGCTGGGAACGTTGATGCAAAATTTCGAAAGAAGCCTAAATGAAGTCGCCTCGTGATAGTAATACCTCAAGTTTACGGACACCGAGACTCACGTGTCTACACATATACATGCAGCGAGGAGATTACACCGTCTATTTATAAGCGGCCGGGGGGTTATGGGAGGTTAGTTGCCGGGCACAGCCTCAGGTAATTGCGTAATGCCACCAATTTGCTGGAGACTTTTTTCAAGTCGATACGTCTGTGTATATATAAATGGGCTATACGTAGCAAAGAGCTCGAGATGCATCAGCAGCAGGGCCCTTATGGATGTAGGCAAAACGATGTATATATATGTATATGAATATAGGAATTTGAGAGTTTATGGGGATAGAAGGAAAAGAGAGTAGAGGAGTGAATGCAGGAACGCGGTGCAGGGAGAAAAGAGGAAGAGATAGAGAGCTCGTTTCACGTTTACACGCCCAGCGTGTAATGCTGTGAGCTCTCTTGTGTGCATGATGGAGCAAGCCAACGGACTATCATCTCTTTCTCGTCCCCACACTATAGACATACACAATAACAATTTGGTTTATTTTTATCAAGTCCAACATGGACCAGTCGTCGCTATTTTTTTTTCTGAGGTCAAGCCGACGATTTGTTGGATGATTAAAAAATTGGCTGATCGACACCACGCGGTGGCTGAAAAAACTCTCGATGAATTGGAATCAGGCAAAATGTTCGGATACGGTTTAGGGCCCGAGTTGGAATGGTGGCTGAGGAAAAGGATTTTCTGACAATTCGCCGAGTTTTTCCAATAATTTCACAAATCGGGAATAAATTCCAAATGAAAAGCGTTTGGTGCGAGAAAAAAATGAAAAAATTGACTCGATTCGCAGTGCTGCTTCAGTGGATACTTTGTATGCTTTATGCTTGTCGAACTTTTATAGTTATCTCGTTATAAATACACTGAGTTAAGAGGCACGTATGTGATAGAAACGTGTGGTACGAGGAAACATAGAGGTCGAGTTAGCTCGTATGGGCGAGCGTTCATAAGATAATTGCGTAATCTACTCTCGCGGAGTTGAGGCAAGAGCTGGGCCACAATCAACCCCCTTTTCCATCCTCTCGGACATGGACGCAGGCGCTTTAAACTCACGCAACCCGCTCCAACGGCGAGAGGAACGAGATTGAGGGAACACTGAAAACAAAATTTTGTTGGAAAAGGTCGATATTTTGTTCGATACGTTCGACTAAACGTTTTCTTTTTAATAATCCCAAGAGTTGTGTAATTGCAGCGAGGTATATTCTAGAAAGTCTCGTCGGAAGCAAATTTTGGTCGTTCCAGTCGTAAATTTCGCTGACAATTCCGTTAGAAACCAAACATACTACCAAAATAAGAAAACGAAGAGCTGGTCTAGATTAAGATCTGTGCAAAACGGGAGCCATGTAGCTCAAACCGTTCTCGAGTTAAAAACATTTGAATTTTACAGTGCCAGAACANTAAGCACATTGACATTGAAAACTGGAAAAAAAAATTTCACCGTCACATAGCTTCCTCTATGAGGAAGCAAAAAAGTTCGAAAATTATCAAAAAAACATTTATAGTTTATCGTGTTCAACAAAATATCGACGATTTTTAACAAAATTTAATTTGCAGTAAATAAATCGAAATATGTGTCAAAATACCGAATAAATTTTCCGGACCATCGTTGCTAAATCATTGGAAAAGCAAAAAATGTCCTGCAAAAATAAATTTTATTATTCGCGATTGCATCACCGCGACACTTGACTCTACGAAAACGTTTCCGGAATCCGAGCGAATGCTGGTCGATCATTTTCTAGAAAGACATGCCGCGAACAAAATTCTAGACTTGTAAGTTTGAATCGATGAAAACATAATTCCTCAGTCAGCCAGGGAAAACATTTTGGAAGCTTCCCAACAAAATCCTGACCATAAAGCTTCGTCGGTGGCTGCTTGAAAAAAATTTCAATAAAAAACGACAATTCTCTACTTTGGAAAACGAAATGCAAAGTTTTTCCAATCCTTTTCGATCAATGCTCAAAATCCCACCGAAATTATCGAAATATCAAAATTTTTAGTCGTTCAGCACGAACGTTTTACGTTGAGATAGATTTTGACTCATTTTCTTTGAGCTTTCCCTTTCTTTCGCTGCAACGCAGTAAGGGAGATCTTGATATAGTTAACAAGCATATCCAACTGTGAAAGATTCATTAGAATCGATTGCACAGTTTTTAAATTATAGCTTGTCAACCAATCGGTAAGCTCGATAGACAAACTTTGATTTCTCCGGACAATTTAGTGTGAAAAACTCGATTGAAACGTTGAAGCGCGATGTTAAAGAAAGCATGCAGTTGGATAAGTACTTTGACACGTATGCCTTAGTTGAGACTTCGAGACGAGCAAACGTCCATTCGCAACGGTCGGCCGAAGACGCGGTGAAACGGTGTTTTTCTACTACTGGGAGTGAGCTCAAAGCATTGCCCTCGTAGGTGTGCGTATGTGTGCGTGCATTTATGCTCGTAAACGCATAATAAGAGAGCTTTTTATGTTGAAGCGAACCAAGAGGGATAAGCGTTTTTTTTTCCTCATTATTATTACTTCGGTACTAAAAGTCTCGATAGCATGTATTATAAGTCCAGGGGGAGTCGCCGGACAGAGCGAGGGAGGGTTAGTTATTGATAGACTGACGTAAACGAACGTATAATTTATCGAGGCACGCACACAAATTTAAGTCTCGTTGCGATGAACTTTGACGATAAAAGTTTATAACTATGAATTACGCAGCGAAGAAAAGGTAAAAAAAAAAAAGCGTTGCCATTATAAGTACTAAACAAATACGACGGACAACGAGGGTGTTCCTTTTTCTTTTTCAAATAAAATTATTTCTCCCCTATACGCGATTTCAAGGCGTATTTCGCGATTCTTTTGCACGGCACTCGCAAGTATTTTTCATTCATTTTTCCACTCCATTAAAATTATTGAAATTTAATTGACAGTCGTGGAGAATAAATAGCTGTTGGTGGATGATGATCGCGTGGTAATTAATATTATGGCAAGAGAAACCGCGTTTTCTCTACGAAACAACTAATCAGGAGCAGGACTGCACCGTTTCCGCTTGGAATTCTGCCTACTAATTGTCCCCGAGAGCCCTCACAGAATCGATTATTTAAAAAATCGATTGGAATTTGGACTAATTGGGAATAGGAGAAAAAGTGTGATTCTGGTCGAAAATTGAGGAAATTGAGAGACTAAACTGGTGGGTTGTTTGTTGGAGAGAAGCCTCTGACGTGAGAGTTGGGAAAAGTTGTTAGACCGCTCTGTCTGTCGTGCGGAGATCCCTAAGACGCGTGAACCACGACGAGGGGAGAAGAGAGAGGAAGGAAACTCTGGAGGCTCGGAGCTCAGCGAAGGATGCGAGGAATAAGAGGTTGAGGGCAAGACGAGGGGGTTGGAAATGAAAAGAGAAGGGCGGGCGAAGGGGGAGGCTGGGATGACGCCAGCGAGCCGGACCCGGACCTAGGTGGCGTAACGGAAGAGAAGTGCCGGCGATGTGCTGCTGCTGGAAGTCTCTCCACTGCGTAGAGAAGAGAAGGCACAGCAGCAGCAGCCGCAGCAGCAGCAGCAGCAGACGGCGGTATCGACCGCCCGGACCTGCCCCACGCCACACTCTCCACAAACGACGAACGACGTCGGCGACGACGACGCCACACACATACATAAGTAAAAACGAGAAACGCACCAACGTTCGTACTTGCACATACCAACTGCGAGAACCTCCTGCCGCCTCGTAGTCGTCGTTCGTCTACCCAAAATATCTTCTATACATCCACCAAACACATATATGTACCTCGTTCCAAGATCGTAAACGAACGGCTGTGCTTCTTTACGCTGAAAACAAAATTTTGTTAAAAAACGATGGAAATTTTATTCGATACGTTCGACTAAAAGTTTTTTTTTTAATAATCCCAAAAATTGTGTCAATGCAGCAAGAAATACTTTGGAAAGTCCCTTCATAAGCAAATTTTTGCCGTTCCACTCGTAAATTTCGTCGACAATTCCGTTAGAAACCAAATATGCTGCCAAAATAACGAAAATTTTGGAATTATCAAAAAATAATTAGTTTATCGTATTCAACAAAATATCGACCATTTTTTACCGAAATTTTGTTTAAATAAATGGATATTTCGTTCGATACGTTGGACTAAACGTTTTTTTGAACAATCCCAAAAATTGTGTCATTGCAGCAATAAATACTGTAGAAAGTCTATCCGGAAGGGAATTTTAGTCGTTCCACTCGTGAATTTCGCTGATACTTCCGTTAGAAACCAAAGGTATTGCCAATATAACGAAAATTTTCAAATTACCAAAAAATATTGAATTTTCAGGAATGTAGAGAAGATTACGGATGTTTCGAATGACTCATTCGTTCGTCTTGCTCGCACTATCGATCTCTTAATTAATAGCCGTTCACTCGATTAAGTGACGCTGATTCTGTTATCGAAATCGAAGGAGCAGCAGCACGAAAGTGAGGTCAGCACCGAACGAACTCGTATAAACATATCTCTGTACGTGTACAGCGGGACGGGAGATAGAGAGCGTTGATCGATCTGTGGAGCTGATTGAATAACTCGATGAAGATATTCCATTCGATATTACGAGAGAAACATGCAAGATAGAAGACGAGACTGAGCTCTCGAAGGGGAATGAAAAATGCGTTGGTATCGAACGAGACATTTATTAAATGACCAACAGTCATCTCGCCCATTAGCTCGAGGCTAATGCCAGCGAAACTTGCAATACCAAAAGACAAGAAAATTCATTTGAAAGATTCATAAATTCACACATTTCTATAGCTCCGAATGGAAAGCTCATGTTTTAACTCATACATTATTTCGAGGGCAGAAAACTTGGCGGAACGCATCTCCCGTGCTCCATACCCGGGACGTTTATCGACTTGATTCAATTATAGAAAGTGTCCGAGGCAATATCTAAATCAGGATCTCCGCATTGAACGAGGCAATGCGAAACTGTTTGTGCTTCGAGCTCTCACATTTCGTATCTTTATCTGGCACGTACGAGCGGCAAAATAGATGAAGTGGCGTGTGGAGCGAGGGAAGGAGCTCGAGATCGAGTTGAGCGTGTGCAAAGACACATTGGAGGAAAGTGGCAAGTAAGAGAAACTGAGAGGTAAATGGATGAAACTGCAAAATCACTGATGCAGCGAACGTTCATATTTGTTAAAACTGACTCACATCCATATGAATCATTTTATAAAGCATTTTCCTTGATGCCAATATTTCTCTTCGGCTTTCCATGATAAAAAGTGAATAACAATTCAGTCAGGATTAATAAAATGCCAAATAAATCCTTTCAGCCCCGATTAAAACGAGCGAATCGCCAGGATTCCTGTTTCTCTGCGGGCATACCCGCGATGTATAGAATGGGAAAAAACTTGAGTTGATTATTAATAAACGGTTTATTATATGACTGCCCTACTCGATCATCATCTGAGAAGGTAATAATTCGTTTTCTGTTGAATATCCAGCAACGTAATCAGCGCTCGTTTGACCCAAAACATTTTTGGCTCGAAGCCCATACAATGGATGTAGAACAAGCCCCAATGTTCGCGATGCGAGCAGACGTGTATCTAAAATATGCGACAGCAGCAGGATGAGCGAAACCATGAAACGATACATCGTGACTTTGCACACGTATGAGTACATGTATCGCGATGTAAAGTCAAAAAATAAAAAAAGCCAGAAAATACAAGTATATGTATTTACAGGCGCTTGTGTATGTTCATAGAGATGTATGTGAGGGCGGTATTGCATCTGCACTCTTTACAACTGTCCTCTTAAACAGCTGCGTCATAGAATAACTGTATTCTGACGCATTTCCATTCATATACATCTGTTTAATTAATGAAAAAAAAAATCTTTATTCTGATACATCAGTACTCTGGTTCGACTTCGCTCTGATAAAAAAAAAAATCGATTATGCGAAAGCGCATTGCGATCCTAGATTGTTTTGAAAATTCCAAATTTCAAATTGTAAGCAAATTAAAGTTTAACCAGAGTACATATGTATCAGAGAAGAGTTGTAGAAGATTCTGCACGAATTAAGGATACAGTTGTATAAAAGGGCTGCTATCAAAAACACAGATATCAGAATAAAGATTTTTTTTTTCTGTATTAAGAGGGCAGATGTATAGAAATGAAAATGTATCAGAATTCAGTTATTTGATGACGCAGTTATTTAAGAGGACAGTTGTAAAGAGTACTGATGTAGTACTGGCCGTATTATGGACTGAGAATTGTGGAGTTAACACGCTCAGGGGTAGTGGCAGGTGAAAGAGCGAGACGTATGATCCTCCGCAGCCCGTTGGCTTGCTGGCACAAGGTATAACAACCAGGCCATATACAACGCGTTTACTACATCGATGTACTATATCGGTTGGACCATAACGTTGGCTTCTCCATCGTTAAACGACGCGGGGCAACGATGCGAGTACAGAGAGCAAGAAGGGAAACCGGGCGGGAGCATGGAGGCAAGCAAGGGGAGGAGGAGGAGGAGGTAAGGGAGGGAATTGCACACGACGTGTCAGTCTAGTAGCCCGTCTAGACACCTATCCGCGTGTCCAATACACAAACACGCATCTCTACCGTCGACGACGTCGTCGTCGTCGTCGTCGTTGTCGTTACCATGCTCTCGTGCTCCTATCACGAGCATTATTACACCCTTCCGAACAGGGACGGGGGTTCGAGGGGGTCTCAAAAGGGGTTCTGTACGAGCTGTTGTAACGGAGGCATAAACCGAGAGCTTCGGGATTTACAGGGCTTTTACAAGCCATATATTATTTATTAATCATTATCATAAACGTTACTCGACCTTCTGCATCATGAATCGACGATAAGACACTATTTCGTAACGGGGTTTCGGGATCGTTGAACCATATGAGCGCACAAATCGGATTCCTCAAACCGTCGCTCCATTTTCGTTTATGACAAGTTTTCAATTAATATCGTTTTAATTCTTTTTAAATGCATATTTTTGATGTCAAGTTTTTTTTTTTTTTACCATCACTATGAATCACGAATGTAAAGTGTACTCATGGGACTTTCATCAACATTTCACGTGGATGACAGAGATGTATGAATTTTGAAAAAAAAAAAAATTGTATCAATTCCAACGATAGTTGGGAGCAACGTTTTCAAATGAAAAATCCATGCAGCACGTAACCTTTGGACTTTTCGACGGTTCGGATTGGAAACAGGAGTTTAAACAGCTCGAGTATGAAGTTATCGCGGATCCAGTACAATTTAACGAACTCCAAATACCGAGTACCGGCAAACAATGGGGTGTAATCCACCCCTCGAATGGTGCACACCCTCTGAGTGAATCCCACGATGGATCAGGCCAGCGAAGCTATTTTGTTCTCCATACCTCTTGCGATATGTGCAAACACACGTTTCTATTGACTGCCAAGCAGTGGATATAGTCTCAAAAGCCTGACGGAGTAAAACGAGAGAAATTCGATGAGTTACATCCCTTTATTTCATAACATTGAGCATGTACCGTTGGGGATAGAAAAAAAAGGATGAAAACGAAGGGTGAAAGGTTAAGGGGAGATTCGGGGGAGGAAGGACGCAGTCTCTAACCGGTCTAGACGCACCGAGTAGTTCTATAGCGGGTCGAGATGAAAATGTCCATTGGCCACCAACACAATCCAGAATTTACTGCCACGAGGCCGTTAATGCCATGCCACGTAGCGTTCACAAACATCGTACTCGCGAGAGCAATATTTGCCTCTCTCTCAATCTCTCGCCATCTTGGCTCTATATTTCTCTTTCTTTCTCGTCTGTTCTCCACTGCATTTTCCCCTTTTACTATGGCTCGTATATATAGTCTGGCGTTATACTCCCGAGACGGGATACGGGCCGTAAACTGGCGACCCTCCGCCCTGCCTAAACGAGGGCAAGGGGGAAAAACGAGTGAGGGGAGTTTCAAAAAGGTCTAGGAAAAGCACTCCCGCGCGGTGGGGCTCTCAGGATCCCTCGACGTTGCATCATCCCTCGAATATCTTTTTTCCTCTCTCTCTCTCTCTCTCTTAGTCACTGTCTCTCCTCCTTTATTTCTCTTACTCTCTCCTAGGTCTTTAGACACCCGAGTCTGAAGAGACGAGAGGGTTTTAAGCCACGAGAATAATGAAAAGGAGATTAAAAACTTTCCTTTTTTCTGCGAGGATATGAGCGGCGAAAGGAAAGGATCTTCAATATGAGGATAACGAGGAAAATATATAAATGGAAGTGTGTCTCGATCGATGGACCGAAAACAACAATTTTGTTGATAAAATATGGAAGTTTTGTCCGAAACGTTCAAGTTAACGTTTTTTTGAATAATTTCAAAAATTGTGTCAATGCAGCAAGAAATATTTTAGAAAGTCTCTTCGGAAGCAAATTCTTTTCGTTCCACTCGTAAATTTCGCGTACAATTCCGTTAGAAACCAAATATACTGCCAAAATAGCGAAAATTTTGAAATTATCAAAAAATATTTACTTGACCGAATTCAACAAAATATCGACGATTTTTAACAAATTTTCATTCCCAGTGTGAAAAAGATGTGACATTTTTTTCTTTAATTCAAATTTATTTCAATATTCTTTGTCACGTTCCCTGATGATGAAAAATTGCTTAATTATTGTGTCCAAAACTTTTTTGATGACAATTATTCTATTTTTTTTTTAAATCGAAATACATTTGCCCCAAACTCTTAAAGCGCCTGTTATATTCGCAAATCTTACTTCTCGCATAAACTTCACTATCTTCCTGTTCGGCACAGTAGGGTAGAGCGCAAGGGGAACGGTGAGCAGACAACTCTGGATCCTTCCGGCCATCAAGCTGGTTTATCTCTTTGGGGTAGGTCAGGGATGAGTCTCATCGCTACGACGACACAGTTAGGTACGAAGTTGGCTAACTTTAATATATAGCTCGCTTTCTTCCTCGCCGCACCATGACTTTCTTCCCCAGGGTCATGGAAGGACTAAAATCCGAGATTGATCAAAAGATCCAAGGCCATGCATTTTCACTTCGTCCCTTTATTCGCGGCAAAGAAATGCATTTAAAGTCCCAAATTGCATTGCCAAGCTGCATAAAAAATAACAAACATTTGATTGATTAATTGAATCGTGAATTCGATCAAATATGAACAAAAACATTATTCAGATCGAGTCGGAAGAAAATTTGAATTCGAAGCAACATCCGAAACGGTAATGAAAAAATGTAAATGAAAAAAAAAAACGATGAACGATCTTTTATCCACGACTTTGGTCTTTGGCCATTTGTCAATTAATCTTGCACGTTTTGCTCTCCACGCACGAATGAAAAATGAGAATCTATTGTTGATTTAAAGTTGCTGAGAATATTGGAGGTGGAATGATGCGGAATGATTCACGATCGTGAATCGAGAACGTTAACGATGAATATTTTATTAAAGACATCTAGGGCGTGCGAGAAGTGAAAGGACGACGCCTTCTCGCGAAGGTGCCTCGTGTTTCATTCTCGAAAAGCTACTCGATATTCCTGACCGAGAACGAGCGATGAGCGAAAGGGAGCGAGAGAGAAAGGAAGAGAAGGAGAAACTTGCTTCTATATAAACGAGAGAGTGCAATTCTTTTTTTTTTCACGGCTCAGTGCACAGCTGATTACATTCACAAAGTTCGTGCAACGTCATCATTCTGCCGGAGACTTTCCCTCTCCCTCCCACTTTTCCTCGTTCCTAGCTCTGTCCCTTGCTCCGTGACTATCTTTCACTCGCCATGTGTGGACATCCTACGTAATCATCCGTCTCGCTTTTCACCCTGTTACCCCCCCCCCCCCCCCC